>VZSE01012281.1:385402-553030 GCA_013398275.1 Promerops cafer
ATTTTAAAAATCTTAAAAAAAAAAAAAAAAAAAAAAAAAAAAGGAAGTGGAAACTTCCAGTCTAGATGGAAGTTACCATCAAAGAGCATAGAAGAGCCTAGAAGGCTCCAGGTTAATTTCTGTTTCTTTTGGTGGGGATGCTTAGTTTCAGTTTGGATTTGACCTGCAAAGTCAGGCTGTTTAAACTGATTTGCAGGTTAATGTTGCAAATGTCGGGGCACAGGGAGGGCTGGGGGCTCCCCAGGGTGGCAGGACAGGCCATCACAGCCAGGACCTGTCCCACCACCCCACCAGGGAGTGGAGCACTGGTACCCAGTGATGGGGGTGGGAATGACCATTCAAGGCCAAGTCACCAATCTTAGAGGGGATGTGGATGCAGGATCCACAGGGCCATGGAATGACTGTGTTGGCACTGGAGCTCTGCTTTGCTCATGAATTAGGATCTGATTGTATCTTCTGTATTCACATGAACACCAGATAAATTGTCCTGCAGCACTGTGTGCATTCCTGTCACAGTGGGAGGGGTAATCCCAGAGCAGGGGAAGTGTCACACACAGGGGGTTTTGCAGGCAGACCCCTCCATGAGAAGCTCTCACATCACCGGGCAGTTTGGACACTATGAAAAATCAGTTTCTCTGACAAAGACATAACAGAGAAAGTTCCTTGCTTTGTGCATGGAACAAGATTCAAATATACGTTTTATTTTAAATGCATATTTCAGTTCACTTCAGGGTCTATCTCTCCAGCTAATCTTTCTGTCCAGGCTCAGCTTCCAGATTTATGCAATATTTGGGGTTCCAGTGTTGCTCAGAAAGGTTTTCTGATTGCTCCTGGATAAGCAATTGCCTTTTTTGCAGGTTGGTTGAATTCTGTTTGATAATTAGTCCCACATCACTTGTATAAATGAAATAATCATCTGACCGACTGGAAGTTGCTTGCAATGGCAAAGTAGCTAATTAGAAAACATTCATTTTGCAGTGCTCTGTTGGATCTGCATCCCTGCTTAGTGCTCATGGCTGTGCACACATTGCTGGGCTTTGCTGATCTGCTGTCCAGCCAACGAAAGCCAGGTCACTTCTTTCTTAATTTCAGATTCCAAGTTTAGGCAAGTCTCTATGAACTGCAGCCTTGAACTTTCATAAAAGTGGATCCTCAGAGCCTGTGGCAGAGCTGTGTGAACCTGCCCATTGCAAACAAGGGAAGAGAAGGCAGGGTTTGGATATTATGAGGGGTAAAGCCCAGCAATTGATATGAGTTTCTGCATTTAGGAAAAGAAAGGAAAATCACTAATGTATTTAACTCTTCATTGCACAGTGTGCTACAAATAATAATAAAAAAGTTCCAAGCAGATTGTATACCATTAGAAGCAGGGGAATAAAAGCAAATAAGTACCAGAGCAGAACTTGTTAAGGAAAAGTAACAGGAGAAGCCAGATCCTTGATGAACAAATCCTTGAGATTTGTTCTGAGTCAAGCATGCAATACTTGCTTTTAACCAGCTTTCCCAGTCAAACCTGGGAATCATCTAGGGCTCTTTCTGAAGCCTCCACCATTCAGAATATCAGACCCTGTGATTATAAAGCACATTTAAACATTTTAGATTTCTCCTGGTGCTTGCCATAGCCAGAAAGTGAGCTGTGCTTAGAGAGTGTTAAGCATGAATATAAGTTATTTCTATATCTCCTCAAAAAGCAATTCAGTGAGAAACAAATTATATTCAAGCCCTTTGAAATTTCAAGTTATAAGTTGGCTAGAGGCTGGGGTTACTTGCTGGCTTGCCTTGCTTGGGAGAACCACTGAAATGTAAGATCCCTCTCACTTTCCCTTTTCAGAGGGATCCTAATGTGAGAGTGAAAAATAAATGCCACAATGACAGTCAGGAACTGAGCAAAGATTGATACATTTGTTTTCTCATTTCCATTCCTAGAGTTCTGTTCAACAAGCAGTGCATGGAATTAATTACTCCCATCAGTTTCTTTTTTTTTTTTTTAAATGAATGATAATTTTACATACTACAGCATTAACTATCACTGCATCATTCCTTGCACACAGACTGTAAAATTCCTGTGGCTCTTGTCACGGGCAGTGCACTCAGAGTTGTCATACTCTGTTCTTAACGGTGCAGAATTGTATGAAATAATATCTTCCTAAACTTGACCCATGTTATTTTTCCCCTTCACACCTCTCCTACTTTACACAGGACAGATGTTCTGATAAAGCTGAATACTTTGGTGTGTTTATCTATGTTACATGACAGATTTATCGAAGTGTAGAGGTGTTAAAGGACTCATTTTCCAGTTAGCAGCTCCTGAGGTGGGGCTCACTCTGGGCTACATGAGGGCTGACTTTCCAATTTATACCACATTTTCATTGAGTCAGGTGATGGCAGAGATGCACATCCTTATTTAAAATAAAATAAATGCATAATTCTAAAACATGAGGGAGGCCTGTGAAAACAGCTGACCTGCATGTGGAAATTTTTTGTTTGTCATGTCCAACACAATGCCAACAATGCCAATGATGTCCCCATCCCTGGGAGTGTTCCAGGCCAGGCTGGATGGGGCTCTGGGCAACTTAGTCTGGTGGAAGGTGTCCCTGCCCATGGCTGGGGGTTGGAACTGGATGAACTTTAAAGTCCCTTCCAACCCAAACCATTCTATCATTTTATGACTCCATGTTTATCATAGCTAAGTAAAGGTAAGTGTGAACCACCAAAAGCCTTGTAGAGAAAACACACCACTTGTAGCCTTGATATCACCAACAAACCATAATAAATGTGTGAGCAAACACACAAGTTTGCACATGGGTCTATCACAGCTCAAATTCCTGTCTGTTAAGAAAAACCAGCTGCTGAAGTGAACTTAACAGTTCATGCCAGCCAGTACAAGGCAAGATGAAACCTCTTCTGGTGAGAAGAGATTCTCTCTGTCTGAGAGTGATCTGTGTTTAACTTGCATCTGTGTCAAAAATATGAGCAGTGTAACCATTGCTTCTCTTGTCAATTTAAACTGATCTACATCAAAATTGTAGGGAAAACAAGACAACAGCAGCATTTCAGTTCACTCCCTCAAAAATGAAAAAAAAAGAACAAATTTTATGGGAAGGATGATACTTGGAATGAAAGGTCACATTCTTAAAGACAAGACAGGCTACTTAAATTCTCTACCTTCGTTTGCATCTTCAGTATTGCATTCTGGAAGGCCAAAAGCCCAAATGTAAGAAGTGCAGAGAGAAGGATATAATTTTTAAGCAAGAGAAACACAATGATTAACAAGAGGTTGTAGGTTTGGGGTTTTTTTAACAGAGACTTCAGTTTCTGATCAACTCTTAATTTGATTTTGAAGCATACAGGTTATGGTAATTTTGTATGCTGATGCACATAATGATTCCTTGATTAAAGCATCTGGTTTATAAAGCCTTTCCTCTCTTTCAACATATTGATCAGCTGCACTCTTCCAGACTCACTGGCTATGCCCCACTGGATGGTAAATCAACCATACAAACCACACAGGGCCATTCAACTCCACATTTGCATTGCTCCAGATCTAGACAACGCTGCTGAAAAACAAAACAAAAGAATCAGCAGCAAACCAACCCAAGAATCCTTTCTTCATTCCTCCCAGCTGCAGAATTAGTGCCAGCTACCAAACATCCCTTCTGTAATTAACCTTGAAGTACTGCATGGAAAAATGAACACCCCAGCAGTCCAAGCCCTGTTTGGAAACTTCAACAGAAGACTTTAAAGAAATAAATACCAGCATTCCCACCCATAAAAAAAAAAAAAAAAAAAAAAAAAAAAAAAAAAAAAAAACAAAAAGGGGAAAAAAAAAAAAAAAAAAAAAAAAAAANAAAAAAGCATTAAAAACAGAGATGAAGAATCAAGATCAAAGTTTACTGCACCAGAAGTGGCAGCTATAACAACAAAAATATCAAAGCTCAGCTTAGAAATATGTGATCTGAAAGAAAGCCCAGATAAACAAACACCACAGACCTCATCAAAATTCCTCCAGAAGAAGCAGAAATAAACAAAAGAAAAAAGAATATTATAAGGTAGAATTTAGATAGATGTAATGGACCACAGCAAGAGGATCCATACAGGTGGAAGGACTGAAAATGGCACTGATAAAACAGCACTGCACATGTCACCTGACACAATGGAAACAAGACAAAAACAAGCAGAAAACCAAAATTTTGGATGTTTGGGATAGGGAAAATGTCTGTGGAACTGTGAAAACTTAGGAAGGAGTTTTTAGGGGAAGTTCCAGAAAACATGAAACCTGCTTGCATATCAGATAACGGCTCTGTTAATGAAACTGAAAATGCTGGACATTTTAGATTGCTGAAACATCCTTTCACATCTCCTTCCAAGATGCCTACGGGTACGTTGGGAACTGAAGTTTTTCAATCAAGGTATCTTTCTCATGCAGGAACAGAGGAAATGCCTGCTAGTCTTTCAAGGAGTGTTGGATCTAAAATTCTTCCCGTCTGCAAGGGAGATAGAGCTTCTACAAACACTGGATTTAGAATTTGGGCTTGTCCTACATTGATATTCATTCTTCCAGAATTGAACAGCATTCTGCATTACAAAAAAGGGAACACAGCACTAAATATCAAATGAACATTTCAGAATCTGAATCAAAAATGTCATCTCTTCCTGATACGAATCTGCAACAGATTTTGAAATTTTAAATTAAGATGGATCTTTGGAGCAAAGAAGTCTGAAGCCAGGAGGAAAAACACCATCTCCTGAAATACCTGTTGGTGACACAGAATGTACAGTTAAAATACATTAAACCTAAACCAAAAATTTCGAATTTCCTGCTGTAAGAGAAAACTGTCAGAAAGTGACATCAGTTCTAAAATGGAATTTGAAACTTCCTAGAGGAAAAAAATCAAGTTTTGCTGATGAAGATATCATTCAAAACCCAAAAGAGATGCTTCAGCTGAACTGAGAAACTCTGAAATATGAATCATGATCATCTTTTTCTGGCTGGAAGAAAGATGAAATTGAAATTTGCAAAAGTCTGGAATCTCCCTAAGAAAAAAGAAAGAGCCTGAGTTCTGCTCTCCAGAAGTAGAGCAAGCCCAGCTAAAAATGTCATTGGAAATTGCTGACATTTCTGTGCAAGTTCCAACATCAGAACATTAAATTTGATACGTCAGATCCTGGAGGAGAAGGAGGTGTTGAGAACCCCGAGGAGAAGGAAATCAAATTAAAAGGAGAATAGGAGATAAAAGCTGTTGAAGTTGAGACCAAGGCACTGCGGAGGTGTCTTTAAATGTCAAAATACACAATACTTGCATTAGGCTGGATATCCTTGAAGGCAGGAAAAAAAGGTGATGCTGACATTGAAAGAAGTCTGGAAAAGCTTCAGGTAGGTGATCCTTGTGTCAAAATACACATTGGAATAAATATTCTTTAAAATACCTTCCCTATGCAGCAACCACAATTACAGTTGGATAAGGAAGTGCTCCAAAATGAGGAGATTATATGAAGAGTTCTGGTGTTAGCTTGCCAGAGATGGGAGAAGATATTTCATTACCTGCAAAGAGAACAGGGATTAGAGTGAATATTCCAAACCCAGATATAGTCATATGCAAAGATACAGTTCCTCTTGGTGCTGAAGGACAAAACTGCATAATTCACAATTCACCGTGTTCTCAGCAGAGCTGTTGAAACCAGAAAGAAGTGCTTCAAAAAATGACAAAAAAGAGAGCAGTTTATAAAAAAAAATCCTACATGTTCTCTGACTCTCCAAGAACACAAAATCAAACCACTGGCTATAGAGATCCCCAAAGTAGAAAGATCTACTGAGGTAGACAATTCAGGAGTGGAATTTAAATGACCATTAGCTGAAATTAATGCAGGTGGAAAACAAAATATATAGATGTTTGTCTTCCAAAGGAAGAGCTGGGCATTTAAAGTCAAGAGGAAGCAATTCAAATGGGAAAAATTTTGGGTGAAATGAAAATTACAGGAGAAAATAGTCAAGACTGAATAAAAAAGGCCTGGGTGTGAATGGTCTACAAGAAAGGGATCAGAAGATGCTGCTTATATTGCAGCAAAGCTGAGAGATGTAATGGTAGACATTTCAGGAGTGAAAAGGCATGTAAAAAGTGCTAGAGAAGATCCTGAAATAGAATTTCAAGTGGAAAGTGTTGAAAAGGACACGTCTGCGGGAGTGGAAGAGCGTGTAGCAGAGGGAGCACAAGAAACCCTGTCACCTATGGAGACAACAACAGGCACTGAAAAATTTTAAGTTGATGAGAACCCATCCAATGTTCCAGTTTCTCAGACTCTTGTTACATCTCCAGGAAGAACTGACCTGATCTTGTTGGAGGAAGAAAAGCACAGTCATTGAAATATTCCTGGAGATACTACTCCAAATGAAGATTGCCTTTTATCAATATCCAGTGAAATAAAATTATATCTGTGTTCCTAGCTTTCTAGGAACTAAAAATGAAACAAAACTCAAACCTGACACTTATGAAACTTTGATGGTACAGCATTTACCATTAAATTCTCAAGTATATGAATGTGCTGTACTGTGCACAAATAACTGCATTGATTTATGTCTGCCCAAAAGGAAACAAAGCACTATGATTATCTGTTGAAATGTGTGTTTAATGACAGTGCAATTCCTAGATGTGGTGGGAAGTGTTCCTAACAGATCTGACTCTTTTCACCCATTATGAGCCTGAGTTTAATGGATGTGCATGTGCAGAAATGTCTATTTTTGCATCCTGTATTGTCTTTCCCCATAGTCTTCTACTTAATACAGGAAAAGCAAAATAATTAGAAACTGTCTTGTTAAGGAAATGTATTTGGTTGTCAAACCATCTCTGTCTCCTTGTTCCTACACCTTTGAGGTAGGGCTAAATATTTCCATGAGAAAGGGTGGCTGCCTGTGTCCATCTGCTCTCTGAAGAAGCTGTTCCCTAAGAATTAGGCATGAGTCAGTCATTTGGATCATTTCTCTGAAGTTTTTCCCTCTTTCCATGTCATTGTCCAATAGATAAAATTCCCATGGCAGACAGCAATGGCAGAGATGAGAACTGAGGAAGGGAGCCCCAGCCAACCCAGGGAAATGTGAGGTACGTGATGAGGGGCATCCCATTCTTCAGCAGCTCCTGTCTGCTTGCAAGGCACCCTCCCTGTGAACTTGCTCAGAAACTCTGCCCCACCAGGCAACTTATGGAGCACTTGCAAATTTGAAAAGTTTTCTTCTTATCTTTTTTCCTACAAAATTTACCCCCATTTTTTTTTTTTTTTTTCTGATTTAAGTGCAAATGTAGCTTGGATTTTTCATACAAGGAAAATGCTTCTGTTGGTCAAACACATCTTAAAAAGATTTTCAAACTGACCCACTACTCACATGTATTTATTGCTGGGCTCTAGGAAAAATCTATCCAGAGATGTTTCCTGTATATGAGCAGTAATACAGCACAGGGTTAGTTGTTTTTGTTGGTACAGGATAATAAACCTGTGAAACAGCTAATAAAAGGCAGCTTGGGGGTGTTTCTATTTTGCAAGACATTTTAATTAGTGATGAAAATGTCAAAATGCTGAGCAGAATCTGGAGAGGAAACGAGGCAGGAGAACACTAAAAGCACCTCCATCTCAGTATGTTCCTTGGAGGTAAATACTCATGAAAAGTCAGTGTTATCTGCAGTATGTGCCTTAAAACTCTGCATGAATGACAACATTTATTGGTTTGTAAAGGTGAATATATCAACCCTGCAGGAGCTCAGGGATGGAGGCTGCTGGGGCTGACTGCAGGGAGGGAAGAGACTTCAGAGTGGTTGAACATCTGAGCTGTGCTTTGGTCATAGAAAGGGCCTCACCTGGGGTGAGATCGAGTTAAAATGTGCATTGAGATCCCTGAATGGAAGAAATGAAAAAACAGATTGGTTTTGAGGTCAGGTTTGTAGGTGAAGTGAGTCAGTTCTGCAGCTGATATGACGTGACAATCCCCAAGGGATTTAAGGAACATTTGCCAGACTTGGGGTGATCTTACTGTGCCTTTAAAGGGTATGTGAATTTTACCTGGCAGGTCAAATTTTGTTTTTAAACCTCTGAGTAGAACAAGTTGGACTGATCAAAATTCTGTGGAAGAATGTCTAAAAGCTCCTAAAAATCTTACTGGCGATGAATAGCAGTCTTGGAAAAGAAAGAAAGAGAGATAGGGATACAAGGGACAAAAAAAGGGATTGTTGAAGTTGGCCTTTCACTACTGAGGAATAGTGTCTTTTTCAAAAAAGGAAGATGATCTGATCAGGCAAGAGAAAAAAAAAAAAACATCCATCAGCTGGGGTGAAAATGTGTTGTAGTGCGCCTGAGTTTTGATGCATCAGTAAAAACACACTAAATAAACCAAATATTCTGAAAGTGAGCTGCTGAACATTGTAAACTCACTCTGCTGAAACCTGCTTGAAATCAAGAAATAACGGGGTTGGCAGGAGCCCACGTCCCCTTTCAGAATGGCTTCTTCCACCAGACTGCACCAGAGCTGTCCTCCCTGCCACCAGCACTGAGCTGGAATGTGAGGTGCTGGGTGGAGCAGGGAGAGTCAGGAATTGATTTGGCTGGCAAAATAACATTGTGGCTTAAATGCCATGAGTAGGGGCCTATCAAGCTTTTGTTCCAACTTCCCCGTTGCCCACAGCATAACTGATGAAAGTTTGTCCCCATGAAAATAATGGGAAGATTTGTATTGGTCCTGTCTTGATGTGGGGAAAGAAAGCTGCCACTCCCACTGATGCTGGTGGAAATTGTTGGAGGTCACAGAAGTCACTATCACTGCATTAAATATGAGCATTGATGCTGCTTTTGCAGCAATATATACTAATGTTTGCAATACCACAGGCTGTGTGGTTGGTGAAATTTAATGTGCCCAGCAGAGCTCCCTAAAGGTGAATGACCCCACAGAATCCATAACAATCTATAGCCTCCTCTTTCTGGTAATTTAGAAAACCAGTCTTGCTGTGCTGCTGCAGCTGTTGGTTTTAAAGGTTTTTATTACCTACAGAGAAATCATGTTTGACACAATGCTGTAGTTATTGAGAACAATAGTTATATTACACAGTGCACCTAATACATCAAACTCCACATTCCCCTGGATGCAAACAAGATAATTTTTAAATCTTTTTCTGTGTCATGCAGGACAGCTACACCATTGGTAGAGACCAGCAGAATTACAGCAGACAGGGCAAAAATAATAGAATAGAACTTGTTTACATATCAAACAGTATTTTTTTTTGCAGCAGCAGGTAGGCTATTCTATGACTTTAGCACTGTTGTATCATCTGTTGGAACAGCTGGTACCTGCTGTTGGTAGTGACAGGATGCTGTAAAAAATAATCCTCTGGTTTTGATCCAATTTTCTCTCATTCCTAAAAGCACTCTCTGCTCTGGAATAAATATGCTCTGTTTTTGCCATTGTTCTCCTCCATGAACCTTGCATAGCAGAAGCTCTGTTGTTTTTAGCGGAGAAGCCCAGTTCAAGTTACATGAGAATATAGAAGACAAACATGACAAGTCTGATTGATGGTGACTTAATTCATGCTGACATCTCCATACTTCCAAATGCTCTGACTGTCCCTCTCCACCTCTTAGGGGATGGGGGAAGACTGTGTAACATAGCAAAGTATCCTCATCCACAAGGAAATTGCTTTCATCAAAGTGTGAGATTTTATCAAACAAGTCTGCTGCTGGAACAGAAGGAATTCTGTTATCTGTGCCCCAGACTAGAATTCACATATAGACTAGCTGGGGTGAGGGTGAGCATTAGTGGGGTTGGCTCACAATCTGAATCAGGCTCAAGGGACAGTAGGACCATCACTTTTTTCCTTAAAAGACTGAGTTTCTCCTCAAGAAATGCAGTGTGTGTCTAATAAATTACAGATTTATTAAGAATTCCCCTAAGAATACTCAGAACGAGACGCGAATTAATTCATTATTCATTAGCAAAACTGCTTAGATTCGGGAAGTGTTTGCGGTCTGGATTAATGTGTGAAGCGACGGCAGGGTTAAACAAGCTGCCAAATCGCTGCCATCAGGACATCCTCACCTGCCTGCCTGCAGCTTTCTGCAGTTATCTGGAGGTAATTGCATCCCAGCTGCTCCGAGCTCTTTGCTGATATCTTGTGTTTTAAATGGCCTGCGAGATGGTTTTCTGCAAAGAACAAAGTTTCCTTTCTGCTGTGCCGGCCGCGCGCTCTCACAGAGCAGAGGGACCCGATACTGGGGAATGTTCGAGAGCTCAGGGCTTTGTTTTGTGTGGCATTTACAGCAGCTCCTCCTTGCTGAGACTTTTGTGCTGCATAAGGCATCTCCCACGGTGCTGGAAGCATCTGTTGTCTGGTTTTAATGATATTTTTTGTAACACGCCTGTATGCAGCCTGATGCCTGGAGCCCTTCTCTCTGGTCCCTGCTTTCACCATGACCTGTTTCTTGCTAAAGTGGAATCATCTGCTTGTCAAAGCCACACTAAGCACTCCGAGATAGTTCCTGTGAGTCTGCAGCCCCCTTGCAGGTGCCTAGATGGTTGCCTCTTGTGACCATATTTATCTCCATCTATGTATATCTATATATTCCATCATAGGTCCTTTTCTGAGTGAAAAATTTCTGAGGTGTCACCATCTCTCTTATTTCTTTAATTTGTCTCTTCTGGAGGTTTGCCATTTCTATAGCAAAGTCCCATTTTCCCCACATAGCAAAAAGTTGTTGAGTTTCTTTTTTATTTTTTCCCAAAAGAAGAGGAGAAAAAGGTTTCAGTTTTCAGGAAACTTTGAACACTGCCCCCTTGCCCTTTGTTATCTGCCAGTGGAGAGAGATTGTTTTAGCCCAACACTCACTCATTTGGATTTCCAGCCCTTCCATTTCTAGGAATTTGTCATTGCCTTTGTGCAATTGTTCTGGTCTCCTGACTTTCCCCAGGGTTTAATAAAACTTAATATTTTCTCAACTTCTTGGGTGCCCTCAACAATCACTTTTACAGCACAGGGGTATAATAATAATTTTCAATTCTATTTCAATCCTTTTATATCTTTCCAGCAGCAAATGGATAGAGTCTGGTGAGAATGTTTATATGGAATTGTTAAGTTTATTGAAACCTATTTTGTTTCAAGAGGAGGATATCCTTTTGCTGGATATGATTTTCCCAGGCAGTGTGAACACCTGGTGTCTCTCAGGCCTAAATTCTGTGACCATTTATGCACGTGTTTAATTTTACAAATTAATTTCACTGGGACTGTCCCTGTGTAACTCGTGATTAATCAAAGCCTTTCTGATGCTGTGTCCTTCCTTTCATGCAAAACCTCTCTACTACAGGGTCATGTAGAAATGTCTTTAAGGAGAGGCTCTGTTCAAGGTGTGCTGCAGGACAGACACCTGAAGAGAGTCTGTCCTGAGTTCCCTGAGGACCAGGGGTGGATCTGTTGGCTCACCTGGGAACTGGAGCTTCTGTGCTCCTCTGGCCCAGAGTTAATGACCACTGATTAACAAGAGTGGGAGGAATGTGTGAGGAGTTCCTCTGCAGAAAACTCCTGCTCAGGGCAGGATGCTTGACAGATTGTAGAATCACAGAATGCCAGAATGGTTTGGGTTGGAAAGGACCTTAAAGATCATCCAGTTCCAACCTCCTGCTGAAAGGTTACAATTTCCCATTTTACACGTGGAAGGGAGATCCCTGCTGTTTTGTGGTTTGTTATGGGAGCGTCAAGCAAGTTCCTTGAGCTCTTGGAGGAAGCTGGTTAAACCCTCCATCCTTGAGAGATGGGAGCATTGAGTGAAAAATCTGACCCCTGAGTCTTTGGCATCTTCTGACCTTGGGATAGCTTTATGTAGATTATTTAGGTTGGCTTTCTTCTTTTTTTCTATTTTTTGTTCTCTAATGAGGGGTATGCATGATAAGGCAGAGGAGAAAGAAAATGTAAATCCAAACACAGACCTCCACAGTGGGTTTGGATCAAGTTAAGTGCTGGCTATGAATTAAAAACAGTGTTTGGATTTCTCCTTCTCATGCCTTTGCAAGCTGTGGCTGTGTTCACATGCATGGCTATTGCAGCCTCAGAATCACAGTGGATCACTTTAAAGATTAAACTATTATGTTCTGAATTAAATCTGTCATGAAAACATGGCATCTTCTGGGGCTGCTTTCAGTCATCCCTCAGCATTAAAACCTTGAAGTTAGTTTTCCAAGTGTGCAAGCAATTCTCTTTCTTCTTTGGATGCTGTTTGAAGTGGGTGCTTAACTTCTGCAGCATGGGAGAAGTCTTATCTCATTAATTTTTAGCCCATTTCTACATCACACACACAGTAAAAAAGGGCCATAGAAAAGGGATTGATAACTTATTTTTGCCGAATCCATCCTTCAAGTTTCTGTTAGTTTCTGTATCAGAGAATATGGAATGGTAGATATTGAGCTCCTGCTTCCTCTGTAAAAGCAGGATTATGATTATTACAGGGAAATGACAGCTGATGAATAAGTAACTTTATCAAGATTGTTTTCATCATGCTGCTATGATGAGGAATAATCTGTAATTAGAAAGCTGTGTTGAAGTTTTTAGTCTGGAATCATTCCACATCTTCTCTGACAGGCAGGTTTATTAATGTCTTAATTTGAGTTTTGCATTTGCCCCTTACTAAACCTATACCTTGCTATGCAGTACTGAGTATGAGGATTTGCTATGTTCTCCTTGTCAGTTAGGAGATGACCAAAGACAGGAGTGTGAATTCAGTAAACTTCAGAACTATGAAAAGGTTAAAATCCCTTATTTCCAATTAGATACATTTTGACATCCCTTTGGAACTTAAATAACAGGAGATTTGTTGTTTTTTTTGTTTTTATTTTAAAAATATCTGAATCTTTATGAATATTATGAAAAAAGGTTAAAATTGATTTCATATATTTATTTAATATATTTAAAATTTGTTTGCTATTGCATGTTTCATGTCACCAGCAGTGAAAGATTTAAATGTATTTTAGCATCTAAACTGTCACCATCACCTATCCCACCCAGAGACTTCAAATTTCCTTAGGAATCATTTGAGATTCTTTGCAAGATTGGGAAAGCAATGCTTTATCTTGGCTCACATACAAATTTGTTCCTAAAATTTTGCTTTTTTAAAACGATGGCATCTAGAAACTTGTTTTCATAACAGATACTGGACTAGAGCTCTCATGAAGACCACAGCAGAGTGGAAACCCAAAGTTTCTCTCCAATTGCTCTCAGCCTTTGGACAGGTGCTCCTGACAATCCTGCTGGGTGGCAGATCCCTCTCCTGCACCTTGCTTCCTTCTGGGGGCTGTGCTGCTCCCTTTCCACTCTCCAACAGTAGATGGGGATGCTCCATTGACAGAACAGATCCTCTCTGCTGCCTCAGAATGTGATGAACAATTAATTGTGCAGTTATTTAAACTTCAGACAGAAATGCAAGTCCCCATCCCAAAGACACTGATGCTTATCAAGCAACATCCCAGACTGTCTGAGCTCTGCTCTGTGTGTACTGCGAGGCAGAAACATGACAATTTAGAAATTGCAGTCTGAAGAAACCCTTGCCTTTTTTTGTGTTTGTTTTCGACTCCCGTTATTCTGCCTGAAGGAATTGTGTGGTGGACAGTGGCCTTGGCAGCTGGCTACAGGAGCTGGGAAGCTGCACTTTTCCCAGGGAGTGTCACCACACATTTTTCAGTGTCACCTGTCTCATTTGTAGCAGTGATTGCTGCCTTCCTGCTGGATGTCCTGGAGGAGGGAGTGACTGGCCTCACAGCCCTTTTCCCACTTCAGGCATAATGAACTGCTGCTCAGTGTGACAGGCAGAGCTGAGATCAAGATGGCAGGGAGGGGCAGGGTTTAAATGGTCAGAAGTGGTTGGGAATGAGGATGTGGATGTTACTGTGGAGGGTATTCAGCTATATAACTGGTGTTCACAGACTAAGCTGGAAAATTTCTTCTGCATGTTCCTGGTGAAGTTGGTGCTGATGCTGGCAGGAGCCTCTGTGGCAACACCTTGGGCTTGCAGCAGCCAACCAGTTCATCAAGCAGCAATGGGGGCTGATAGACTAGAAATGGTCTTCCGTGTTGGGGTTTGCCCCAGGCCCTGAGTCCTGAGTTGCCCTCTTGCTTTCACATGCCCTGGACCCTGAGCCTCTGCACCAGAACAGCAGCGTTTGGTCTTTGCTGATACAGAAAGTCATTTATCTTCTTGTGTCTTGCTGTGCAGAGCAATAAAGGTTTCAAGCAGGCAGGGCTTCTGGTTTCTGGAAAATAAGCAAACAAATTCCACTTTGAAAGATTACCATTTCCTCTTACTATTTTTGGAAGTGTTTATTTTAAACCCCTGAAATTAATCTCAGGAATGCCAAGCAGCTTTTAAAAGGAGGAGGGGTAATGGGACCTGGGGAGGAGGGAACTAGAGGAGAGCTTATGTCACTGAGCTTTCTTCATGTAATTGAGTTTGTTCTTTAATCACAAAAACCAGTCATTTGGTTCTGAAATAACTGTCATTGCAGTACACCCTTCTCTCTTCTGATTCCTACCATTTTTGGCAAACACTGCATACAGTACAAAGGCCTTTGCAGAGTTATTAATCATGTTTGGCAGCCAGGCTGCACTAATCTACTGTCTGGAAGCAGGGAAAGTACTAACTTGTGCGATTTGAGATGTAGTGATTAAAGCTCTTTATGCCTTTGTTGCTGCAATGAGAACTGCAGGAGGAAACTGGATGACCACAGGAAAAGCAGAGCTCCTCAGCCCTTCCCTCTATCCTGTTAATCTGTACTGTGCTGGGACCAGAGCTGGGTTAAAATGGACACTTCCTGTGTCTCGTGGGATACAGTTGGTGCAAAGTGCTGGCGAAGTGGTGGCTGTGGTGGTGTAACACAAATTTCACACCAGGTGGATGGGAAGGGCAGACTTTGTACACCTTGCCTAAGGAACCTGGTGATTTAGGAATTGGGAAAGAATGAGAACTTTCCTGGCCTGATTCCCATCAGGAATTTTGAAACATGGTTCCCTGTTGAAGGCAAATAACTTGATGGTAAAGAGATCAAAGCCTCTTTCTTTCCCTCCAGCCCAGTGGCCACATCGTTCATGCTGACATTTGGAATGTGTCAGGCGTGGAAAAGTGGTGCCAGAAATTCAGAACCTGGAGCCAGCAGAAAGTGACTGCATGTGTGTGCTGTACTCCACCACTCAGGTCTCCACAGATGCCAGGGTAGCAGTTCAAGTGCAAATAAACTAATTCTTTGGCTCTGAATACCTTCAAGTTTCAGCTGTACCTGAAGTTAAAGCACAGACATACATTAACTATTGTGCATCTGACAAATGGCTCCTTCCTGTGCAGGAGAAGCTAACTGCCAGCTCCAGAAAGACCTGCAGTGTCTCAATGCTGGGTGCAGAGTTTTGGTCTAATTCTATGACCCAGCATGCAGGCAATAGAAGCCAGATCTGTGTTTACAAATGGATTGTTTATGGCAGACAGACCTGTGGTGATTTTTCACTTCGTTGCTGGCCAGCTGTGTAGGCAACATGGAGCAGAGCAGTGGCACAGGGTGCTCTTGGACAAGAATAATATGATCCATCCTTCAGTTTTTTATTTTCCTTCACTCCTTTTTTATTCCTATACAGTGCTGTGCTTCTGTTAGGCATCTCCTGAGCAGGTGGATTTTAAATGAAGTTTTCCTATTGCCAAATAATTGAACTGAAAGCTAATGGGGTGTATCACTTCTCGTTTAGTGGAAAAAGTGGTCTAGGTAAAGGTGCTTCTGACTGAATGTTTGGCTCCTTACCAATGGCAAAGAGTTTCTTAAGGAGTGTTAGCAGTTACCTTTTGAGACTTTTTAATACAGTAAGAAATGGCATAGGCAGGAGATTGGTTTTCATGGACTTTGTGGCTTTAAACAGTATTAATTTACTGTCCTGAAAACATAATAGAACAGTAATGACTCGGTGATCTGCAGTGGAACTCAAAAGAGATTAAATTCCCTTTTCTGCTGTACATGATGACATTGCTTGTTGCATCACACAACACAAAAATGGGTCTGAGGTACCTCTTGAATTTGGTGTAGAACACAGTGAAATTAGTGTGTAAGAGAGGTATAGAGAGGTCCAGTCTTAATCTTAGTAGCTGAAAAACCTTTGTAACAGCCATTTTTTTTAATGACAAGGAGTTTTCAATTAAGAAGTTATTTAATGAAAACAAAAATTATTTATGAAATCACATTGATTTCATTTTCCTGCTCAAGATTTCTAAGAGTTTTGGAATCTATTTTGTTTGTATGTCAGATTTTTCTGGGATAGATTTATTATTTCCTTTCATTTTCTCTAGATTTTGTCTTATGCTTTGCTCTCCAAGTACTTTTTTTTTTGTATGTCCCTATCCCATTAAACCTAATGGAAAGATTCCGTTTTGAACCAAAAAATAGTTATTTGCAACTTCTGTATCTTCCCCCTCTTGTGTTGAAGTGGTCTAGGCTCTATAGCTCAGGGTGGAAATACATTCCCTAATTTTGTTTCGTTTTCTTTTTTTTTTTTCAGCACGGAATTTGTTTTTTCATCTTGGTAAAGTAAGAGGGATTAAAATGGCTTTCCTGTGCCTTACTCTGCACCTTTTCTGGTGATGATCTGCACACCTTTCCAGAAGGTTTAGGAATAAAAATGTTCTTTGTCTCCCCAAACTTTGGATGTTTTCCCAGTGGGGTAAATTCTTGTGTCTGAGGGTGAGGAAGAGGGGAAGCAAATTGTTCACAAGGTCCTCAGCTAAGGCTCAACCAGCTGAACCTGGAGAGTTCAAGAAAGTGTAGGTACCATCTTAACCATCCAAAGTTAAATTTTGTCTCTGTTTCCTAAATCAAACAAACCAGAGGAATTCTAGTGTATGGACAGAAAGCATAGCTAATGCAGGCATCTCTCCCTCTTAAGAGAGGGTAATTTTCATACTAAATCCTGTTTTTTACTCTCCTGAAGCTGTGCTACTAATTCAATATTTTTCACTGCTGCTGCACTTTTGTGACACTATGTCTTAAACTGCAGTCCTGAGCTGTTAAATTCTTTTAGCCAATATCTTTATTTTATAGAGTACTTTTATAACATGTTGTAGCAGCAGTAGCTTCACCTGTCTGAAACTTCTAAACTCAAAAATATGCAAGTCATAGCTGGCATTCCCTGATGAGGAGAGGTGCTTTGAAGAGAGGTGAAGTGAGACTGGAAGGATTCTTCTCATCCTGGATATATCCAAGCCAGGTAGAAGATACTCAGCAGTGAGCTCTTGAGCAGGGAGCTCCACACGGACAAAATTGTAGGGCTAAAATAACACCATGGAGCCTACTCTCTATCTGGCTTCTTACTCTGGTAAAAGAACCCTTTATTTAAGAAGGCAGTAGGTGTTTCAGAAGGTCCTTCTGCCAAATTGTTTTTCCCTGAGCACCGTCTGAGCCACGGACACACGAGTTTGGGGAGGAGAAAATGGATTTACAAACTGCTGACTGCATGCTGTGGGTTGGTGGGGATTAGTTACATCCCCACTGCTGGGAGTTGTCTTGCTGCATCCATAGCTCACAGTGGGGTGTGGCTGGGATGTGGATGCTGTGATACCATGGTACTTTGATTAATCAGGAGTGTATCTGTTCACACAGAAAGCTGCCACTGTGGCTCTTCTCTTGCTCCCGAGATATGATGCAGAGGTATTTACTGTCCCTCTCAACCAACTTAGTTGTTGAAATAATAGAAGAATTTACAATTGCTTTTGGTTATTTGAGGTCTGCAACTATCTTTGGTCCCATCCCTTTATCTACAAAAATTGGCTTTCACATGCAAATCAGATCACTGCCTGAGCAAATAATGACTGAGAGTCCAAATTCTATTGTTTGCACAAATACCACTTGACACATGAAAAATTTAGAATTGTATAATGTACAACTGAGCCTTGTCTCCTCAGGCACTCAAGTGGAAGAAATCAGATTCTGAGTGGCACGACCATGTAGAATGAGATTTTTAGTTTCTAGTATGACTCACTCTGGTATCCTCCATGATAATCTTTCCTGCTAAATTAGCACATGGGTGACATTCGTTAAGTCATGGTGTCTCAAAGACTCTGCAACTGGCTTCCAAGAAAAAACAATTTTAGCTCAGACATTTCTGAAGACTCGGAAGAGGTCTCCTGGTTCATCAGGCCTTTCTTACTGTCTTCCAGAAGGCAACCAAAATCTGTCTTGGATGAAATTAGAATTTCCCTTCACCTCTGTTCTTACTGGAAGATTTTTAGAAGATCTCTGCTCCTTTTCATTTTCCACACACTGAATATATCTTTATTGTAATGCAATCACAGAAGAGTACAGTTTCAAGGTGTTGTATCTAATTGTCAGTTTATTTTGCATGTAAATTCCAGTACTTCAAAGAGTGCAATTAAATATTCTGAGTATCATTTAAAATATTTACAATTCTCTTAGCCAGATAAGACACAATATTTTTAGTTGAAGATATTCCCCAGACATCTGCTTTTTTCTAGCCCATATGGTGAAATGTGTGCCACATCTCATCTGTACGTTATGCCGTACAATTGCTGCCAAAAAGGATTCTAAGTTACTATCTAAAGCAAAGCTACTCAGTAATCTGCAAAAACCCTTTCCAGAGCTCTGTCTTTCGTAATCTCCAAGCAACCAGACACCAGTGTCATATTCTGCCCTTTTTTTTGAAATAGAGTTGGAACATGATGGGATCATTAGTGGTGTGCTGGCTTCGTCCAAGACCCTCTTGAACAGGTGGTTATTCACAGTCCTCCAGCTGATCTGTATCTGTTCCACCAAGGACCCTTCACCAATGGATTTTTTTCTTCTGGTCTTTTTAGCATAACCCAAAGGCTGCAGTGAAACTCTCTTGGTTACTACCTAGAGATTAAAAAACAGCAGAAATGTGTGCTGTGCCTGTTTTGTTGCTAGAGCTACAGTCTTCGTACTGGATTCAGACTTTCTCTGCAATGTTTTGGGGAAGTAAAGTTTGGTTTAGGATATTCTCCAATTAAACTGTAATTTTTAAACTATATTAAATGTGATTTATAAACTATATTCTGGTATTTCAGCTAGATTTAAATGGCAGAGAAAAAGAGAGAAAGAGAGAGGGGGAATCATAGAATCTTAAAGGGTGGGAATGGACCTGAAAAACCATGTAGTCCCAAAATCTCTGCCATGGGCAGGGGCACCAGACCAGGTTGCTCCAGGTTGCTCCAAGCCCTGTCCAACCCGGCTTTGAACACTTCCAGGGATGGGGCAGCCACAGCTTCTCTGGGCAACCTGTGCCAGGGCCTCATCCCCTTCACAGTAAAAAAATTCTTCCTAATATACAACCTAAATTACCCCTCTTTCATTTTGTGCCCAATACTCCCTATCCTATCACTATAGCTCCTGACAGAGTCCCTTTCTGGCTTCCCTGCAGCTCCCTCAGATGCTGGAAGGTGCTGTGAGGTCTCCACACAACCTTCTCTTCTCCAGGCTGAACAGCCCCAGCTTTCTCAGGGAGGGGTTTCATAGGGGAGTTGCTCCAATCATCTTATCAACTTTGTGGTCTCCTCTGGATTTGCTCCAANCTTGTATATGGATTTGACACCAAGAATTGACACAATTAAGATTCTGGAATTTGATTAGAGCCCAGTGACATTGCAGGTTTGTATCCCAAGTGCTGGTGGCCTTTTGCTCATGCCAGAGGTGGAAGTGTGTAAGAGTGGATGTACATTGCAGCAAGAGCCTAAATTGCTCAAGGCATTGTGCTTTAAAACTTCTGTACTACAGAGTCTGTTCTGCAACAACAGGAGCCCCTGAGATCCTCATTTGAGCTGTGTCACCTCTCTGTGCTCCCTGAAACATTTTGAGCAGCTGTGTGAGGAGTGCATCTAAAGAAGGGGTTCTACTTTTACACCAGTGTATGTTGTTATTGTGTTAATCACCCAGTGCAGGTATCTGGTTGAGTTTAAAATCACTGCTGAAAACATTTCTGTACCTGGTGCTCAAAAGGATGTCTTCTTCTAGGCCTCTTCTTTCTCCTTTCTTAATGATGTCATCTTCTTCATCATCCCTATGGAGTTAGCTGCAGTTCCTGGACAATTAATGTAGAAAGACATGTAGGATATTAGTTCAATAAACCCATTTTTGCTGTATTGCTTATCAGCTAGGGTCTACTTATTTTCATGCATTTATTCCGGAGGAAGAAGATGTTTGCAAGCAGTCTTCTTACTGCAAATGATATTTTCCTGATCTGTTGTCTAATCCAAACACGATGTTTGCAGCAGAAATATTGCAGGGAAGAGGAATCAAGCTTTTTAATAAGGTGGGGAACGTAGAAAATTCTCTCGACTTTCATGTCCTAATCTTGAAAGAGGTGAAAGGAAAACACCATCAGCCTGCTAAAACCCCATTTCAGTTTATTGCTCACCTTGCCCCTTTCCATTTGAAGAGTTGCCTGTTCCTTTCCCACCACTGAGGGAGAGGTGTGAAATGCTCTTTAATTTTGTCTGAGTCCTGTGAGTAAATTCTGTTGCTGGATCCTCTCAGTTCAGCTGTTCTCTGTTGCAGAGACCTTACAGGGTGTCTTTCAATTGTTGTCCCTATTACCCATCTGTGACATTTACTTTCTCTTGCTATGATTCTTGTCCCATCCCACTCTCAGCAGAGGTGGGTGGTGGGGAATAATTGCACCCCTTTTTATTTAGGTTTTGGTGCCTTTTACCAGAATTTTTATAGACCTCTTGATATTCTGAGGACCTGTCTTTGCCTTTCCCAAGTGTATAATTATTCTTATTATCTTTAATTAATATGTGCACGTAGGTATATGAAATTAATTCCTTCTCTTCCCTTGCCTTATTATAGCTCTGCAATAGGGGCAGTTTTGTTATTCTTTGTTATATATATATTTGTTATTCTTTCTCTGTTTGGGGCCTCTCCATTATTGCTTAAGAGAGAGCTTGTGCTGTGAGGAGGGTTTGCTGCTTTCAGGTAGGGTCACCACCCCAGTTAGAGAGCCCTGGTTGGCATGGTTGGATGGCAGGTTTCAATGAGATGCTGTTCCACCAAGACCTGGCTAAGAGAATCAAAGGGAAATAATAACCTTTCAACTCTGTTTTTCTTGCCATGTAAGTGATGTTCACTTAATGTATTCAGAGCATGATTAAGACCTCTATGGTTTTAGAGAACAAACCAGATAAATACACATCATAGAATGATGGAATGGTTTGGGTTGAAAGGGACCTCAAAGACCACTTAGTTACAACTCCTCTGTCTTGGGCAGGGACACCTTCCACTAGACCAGGTTGTGTGTAAATGTATATTAGGCCCTCAATTCAAGGAGGCATCTGCAGTGCTGTGCTTTAAGGGACAGCCTATGGAATATGTTGGACTGGAGCATTCTGAGCATGGTTGAACACGACAATAAACTGCAGAAGTCAGTGCCCATCAAAAAGCACAAAAAACAATCCAGATTTTGGGAATGCATGTGCTCACATTTTTGTGTCTTATTGGCAGGCAAAGGAGCTGGGCTGCAGAAATGTTTCTGCTGTATCTATTTTGCTCCCCTTTACAGTTCTCCACGGGGTGCCAGGGAAGCTGCTGGGGAGGGAGCTCAGAGTGCTGCTGTTGCTGGGAGGGGATTCTGCTTTCCTCTCCCACCACAGAGATGCAGGCAGCACTCGCCCCTGGGCACAGGCACTGGCCAGAGAGGAGCACCCACAGCTTGGCTAACGAGCAGCAATTAAAACCTGCCCCAGTGTAACCCAGCGTGGGCACGCAGGGTAGAAAGCACAGGTGAGGAGCAAAAGGACAAAAGATTTTGAAGTAGCCTCTTATGCAAATAATGCAAAAGCCTTTCACTTGCCTATAATAATCCTGAAGAAATTAGCATTTAATTTCTATAATTAGCCTTTCATGCACTCCAAGGAAGCGAGCGTACGCTTACACACTCGATCCTGTTTCTTTTAAATCGTGAGGGCTTTGCCACTCCGTTGCTAAGGGGAAGCAAAGATTGGAGTCGGAGAGGAACAAAAAGCAGAACTTGCTCCCAGGTGTTGGTGAATCATCAGGGAATGGAGGTTTTTAATAATGTCTAAAGGAAGGCATAGGGGAAGTGTGTGGGTGTAAATTTAGTTTTCCTGAAAGGTGCAGAGCTGACAGAGCAGGGACTGCTGTCCAGGGGGTGCAGAGGACCAGAGGGGACAGGGCTGGTGCCCTGTACGTGCCCTCTCTGCCTGAGTCACCACCTGGACAGGATGGTCCTGAGCATCAGACCAGCACCCTTGGTGTTCCTTTGGGAAATTATGGTCTGTCCAGCACAGAGAAGAGAGGTTTTTTAAGAAAACAGAACATGCCATGGAGGCATGAAGTCTCAAATCTTAAGAAAATTGATCAAGGTTTTCCATTTCCTTAATTTCAAAACCAGGAAGGTACTAGGTGGAGCAGTAAGGTAATGAATAAAAAGATGAGAATTGGAAGGAATTCTCCCACATATGTTGATGATAACAGTCTGTGGAATAAAGCTAGGGACTTTTATGTCATGAATTTCCAAAGTTAGTACTGTTTCTTAAATGTATATTTCAATATTTGCACCATAAATCTGATCCTGAGAGTTGCATTTTTAGTCCTGTGGCTGAAATTCCCCTGTCAGCAATTGATGCAGATCAAATGTTGAATTTCAAATAAGTGCAGCAATCCAGAGATCAAAGATTGTGCATGGAAACCTTAGCAAACAGCTAAGAAAAAAATCCTGTACTCTGCTTGTAGATAGCTGGCAAACAAGAAGAGCTGGGGGGTGGAGAATGACTGGAGAGGTTTACTATGAAATATCTACTGGGATGTAGTTTGTCATCTGTGGCTGAACATTATAAAGTGCTCCTGCAGCTCTGCCAATAAAATACTGATAGTGGAACTGCTGCCCAGCTGGAGCTTTCTCAGAAAACAGATATAATTATTTAGATTCCGTGGTCTTTGGACATTGATCATGTCAACAAAGACATCCCACAATTATTAGGTGCCAGGTGATCTATGTTACTGTTCTGTAAGGGGTTCACACTTTCCTGCTGCTCTCTCAGCAGCTTCTGCCATGAGCCTGGGACGTGCTGAATGATTTCATTCCAGATCAGAAGAGCTGACATGACTTGAGCCCTTGCCAGGGGTTGGGTGCATCACCAAGCTGTGTTCAGCCACCACTGCAGCCTCCTGCTCCGTGCACTGTGCCATGCAGGCTCTTTTCCTCAGGAAGGGGTTTTCCTTCCATCTACTGAGTCCCTTTTTTTGGATGCTGTGGCTTGGTCCAGCTGGTGGAAGCACCCAACACACAAATCTTCTTGGGATACCTTCTCTGCACCAACCTGCCCACAGAAAAGGCTGAAGGAAGATGAGACTGGTTAATTAGGAGAATTGGACCTCAAGTGCTACTGAAAATGAAATAATCAAGCAAGATAAAGGACAATATGCAAATGAGAAGTTTTCAGGATGGTCCTCTCTTCCTCAACCCAATAACAAAGAAAAAGTTGATATTCTGTATTCTATTAACTGTGCCAAACCACCACTTGGAGATGGAAGTGGTATCCTTTCATCTAGAAGGAACTATAAGAATTAAACAGTAGCCAAATGTCAGCTGGGTTAGTCAATAATATTGCCTCTGGCTTTTTCCTGATGCTCAAATACTGCAAAACTTTGCCAAGGAGATTATTTTCTGCCCTGTTTGTTTGGGGATTTTGGAGCCTTGTTCTTTCACTTGCACACAGTGGATGACCTTGTCTTTGTCCTTCTGTTCTACAGCAGATAAACTTCACAGCTTTTAATACCTGTTAGGGTTTTAGTGTGGTGTGCGTGCTTTCCTCTTGTGGTATGACTGCTATAAAAAGTGTCTTCCATTTTGAAATACTCCGTTAGATTAAGGCTTTAAAAACAGATATTCACTTTCTTCTCTTTTTAATGTTTTTTTGGTATGTTTTCCTCACGCCACTGCTCCTCTCCACTGAGTCAAGACTCCACTGAATATGTTACTGATATTTCATCTTGGTTCTCTGAACATCATTACTGAGTGTGATGCAAGCTCCAGAAGGCTGTTGATTATTTTTATTAGTGTCTTGAAGCTCATCAGTGAGCTGCCTGGATCAGAGCTGGAAATGGAGCCATTCTTTATGAAAACTTTTTAGGAGGGAGAGGTGTAAGGGCAGAGTCATTCCTCCACATTCTAATATGGGAGATGAGAAGCCATTTGTCTTGCTTGCTCCTGCTTTTAACAGTTCTGCATATTTCGGACAAGTCAGTAATTTAGGACTGGAAAAGTTACCTGTTAATTCCATCTGAAGTCAATGAGGTCGACTGAAACTGTATAATCCAGAAACACTGAAAATACAAGAAAAGCACCAGGAAGTTACTGGTGCTTGAAATATTTTTTTGTTATCCCCTGCAAACAAACACAAAGCTTGATGATTCAGTGCATCTGCAGTTTCAGAGAAATATATTGGAGATTAGAAAGAGAAAACAACATTATACTGCTATGCAAAGCCTGCAGCAGGCAGGAATATATTCTCACACTTTCTGTGGGACATAAAGAGGTAAAAACTAAGCAATACCTGATCACTTTGGATGAATTTGATTTGTTCAAAAACATGGGTCAATTCAACAATAGGAAAAGCTATTTGAAGTTCATTATGATAAAGTTCTCAAAAAAATGAGTTCATAACAAGATATTTTTTCATGTCTGTGACTCCTCTTAAAAAAATCTAGGAATAGATTATCTAGAGAATGTGACTGGTATTTTGCTTGCTTCTTTCTTTCTTTGCCTTTTAAAAGCAAAGCGTGTGGGAGTGTAGGAAGAATACCTTCCAGTATCTCAGGCATTATTTCCCTCAAAATTATTATGACAATACCCTGGCAGTGTTTTTGTATATGTATATATATGCACCTTGAATTGAAAACACCAACAAAACCAAAACTAAAAACAGAATCTAAAACTCCAGGCACTTGTTAAATCTAAGCTAAATTCCCTGCTGGGCCTGTGTTGGGAAGAGAAACAGTGGAGCACTGCCTGCAGGGCAGCGTGACAGCGCAGTCACTTGGAGCTGTCACCTCCACCTGGGCAGGGCTGAAGAACGTGTCAGAAGGGGGAGACCAGAGTATCTGCCTCTGCTTCATGCTGGGGGAAGGAGTTGCTGCTAGAAATAGTTCCAACAAGCTTCTTACAGAACTCTGTGCTTTTAAAAGCCCTGAGAAAGCAGCACTAACGTGGAGCACAAGCAAGTTGCTGTACACTTGCTGGTTGTGTTCAGGCTGTTCTGTCAAAAGGGCCCATCTGTGTCCTAAAAACCAAGATCTCTGTCATGGATCCTTTGGCATACCCTCCTAGGTGCTTCCCCTGGGAAGTTCAGGGTATTCAGAGCACCTAGGAAAGGTCACACTTATGTTCTACAGGATTTTTTTTCCTTCAGTCTTGGTCTGGTCAAAGGTATTGTACCAAGCCCTGTGTCTTGGCCCTTGCTGCCACTGAGTACCACTCTAGCAGGTCTTTTATAAAAAAAGCTTCTGGCCTCTAAATCACATCTACAGGCTACTATCACTATTATTATTATTACTATTATTATTATTATTAATTATTACTATTAATGTGGTGCCACCACATGCTCAGGCCCCAGGCTGGTAACCCTCAGTGCAGTGTGGGCACAGGACCTGCTCTTGCTCCTCCATGTCATTTTTAGGGGCTGTGAGCTGGGGAGAAGTCCCTGGCAGCCACAAGTCCAGGGCTGAGGGACTGCAGGGACATGTTGCTGTTGCAGAGCTGCTTCAAGGTAGAGGAGAGGGCCCAATTTGTGACCTCCCCACCCACCATTTTGGGGGATTAGAGTTATTTGCTGTGCCCAACCACTGACTGTGAACATGGACAATCTTCTTTAAAGGTGTCCCCAGGCAGAAGAACCCCATAAGGAGCCAGCAGCTGTGAGCTTTGCTGTGCTCTGTAGCAGTCCTGGAGTCAGATTACTTTAATATGGGTGAATTTACTGTCTTGGACTCCTGCACAAGGGAGCTGGTTGCCTTCCTTAGCTGTGAAAGTCGGAGCTCAGACTTGTGGCAGTGCTGGTCTGAGAAGGAAATATGTAAGAGAGAAATGAAAATATTGAGTAGGTGGCTGTTGGGTTGATTGCTAAAAGCTCTGTTTTACAGGCTCGGGTGCTCGGGTACAAAAGAGCCTTGGCTATTTGTCTGTCCCAAGGGTAAAAGTGTGGGGTCAGTTCAGCCAGAGCTAAGCTTTTTTAGCCATATAAGCTATTGCATCTGGCGTTAGTGCACTGGCCCATACGGAAAAAGAACTGATTCTCATCCTGCTTTAAAATTCAGATCAAAAAAATTAAGCCCCTGCAGTAGTGTTCTGTTTTGTTTTCTTTTTACTTAGCTCTACTGGAAGGATGTAGAGGATTAATTTCTCATATGGCTCTTCCTATTCAGGTGCAAATGAGCAGAACCAGTGACTGCACATGCTGAGTTCTGTATCATTTAAAGGTGAAGCATCAAGATTGGAAGTTTTTCTGGAAGCTGTGTTGGACAACTAGAAGCCTTGTGATTATCATATGAATGATGGGGAAACTGCTATGTCACCCATGTGGTTACAAGTTCAGACCAGGCCAAATGGCCAAAATTTGCTTTATCTTGGGCTCTCTCCAAGCTGTAATGAGAAATTTTTTTGTCCTATCTCCCTGCTTTGATTTCAGTGGTGGATTTGTAAATCTGCAGGATCAGGAGGAGAATTACTGGCCGTCTGTTCTGACCTCCTCCTCAATAAAGTTGATTATATTTCCCAATCAAAACACTTACATGAACTAAGATAAACCATTATTTTGAAAAATAAAACTAAATAATCCTGTCTTCAATTAAAAATTGCCTAAAATGGCAAATGCACTGGTTTAAAACTTGGGAAATGAGTAGTCAGTCCAAAATTTTAATATCCTTGGGATTTAACCAGGTTTTTAAAGCTACTTTTTACAAGCCTACTTTCAAGGTTCGATATAAAAAGCCTCACAACTCCCACCACGAAGTTCTGCTAGACTTACTATCTACTTTCAGTCTTCAAAGCATGCGTGGGTGGTGATTGATGCAGAGGTATTGCAGAGTGAATATAATTGTCAAAAATGTTAAAGCTCTTTGAATTTTCTGTTTCTATAGAAAAATGAATCTACCCCTTTTCTTTGCCATGAAATGCTGAAGCTGGTATTCAGTTGTCTTGTTTATGGAGACTGAGAATCAACACATGTTGTTTCATTAAGTTTGGGTCTTATTCCCACACTAAATGTGTTGTGGTTTGTCCAGAACTGGAATAGTATTCTTCCTTGCTGAAAACAAATGTGGATTCATATTTTGTTCATATATGTAAGATGATTTATAGGTGCATTACTCACACATCTTTTTGATTTGTATTTTAAATGTAACATCTAGTGCACATTTAAAATACGTAAGTGCTAATTCTCCAGGAGGTATCTTTACCTCATTTTTTTCTGTAAGACTGGAATTTATTGTCATTATTTTCCCTTACACTAAGTGGAAGTTGTTATTCTCTACAAAGCAGTGGTAGATGACACTTCATTTGAGGTGTTTCACCATTTTGTCACCTACTTTTATGGATACTGAGACTTACAGCCCTGTTTGTGGTAGGCACCCACAGACACCTGCCAGGGGCATGGTCTGTGCCCAAACAGAGCAGACAGAACCAGAGCAGAGTGAAGCAACGTGTCTGGTGTCACCGAGGAGGTCAAGAAGAGAGCTGGGAACAGGAGGCAGTCATCCTGCCACGCCAGGCCTGGCTGTGTGACTTCCCATGGTGTACAACCCCAAGACTTCCCAAGGAATTGAAGAGCACTCCATTAAGAACAAAACTTTGCTGGCAAAGCAGTAAATCAGGTGGTCTCTGAGAGTGGCAGCTAAGCAACAGTGTTATGATAGTTAATTATTATCAAAGTGGAAAAAACCTCCCAGTTTAAATTAATATTTTTTGACTGTTTAAATGCTGACCTTGCAGCAGTGGCCGTGGCAGTTCAGAGCCTGAAGGTATCATTTTCAGAGTGATCTGAAGAGTTGTGTGGCTGCCAGCTGATGATTATTTTTCTTGCAAACCATTTTGTGTGCCTATAGGAAAATATTGTTTGAGAAAATTCGGAGCAGCACTTTACCAATTTCTCTGTGTATCACAGGAAACATGTCAAAGCACGAAAATAGCTGCCACCAGAGCACTGCACTCATCCCTCCCTGTTTGGCTTAGGCTTGTGTGGGAAGTTAAGCTACAATAACAACAGGCTCCACCTCTGGTTCTCACTGCAGCTCGTCCACCTGCAGGGAGACTGATGAACTTGGAAGAGCAGCATCTTTTTTTGCTCTTTGGCTTGACCTGAACGGGTCTGTACAACTAATTAGTGAATTACCACAGCTTCAAAGAGAGAATTTTACTTTCCCTGAAATACTCCCTTTTTGAGAAAGGTATTTAAAGATATATTTTTCTTGAAGCAGTGAATAAATTGAGAGAATCAGTATTTTGCTTTACCAGGTTATAACTGGATAGAAAATGGAGGATTTTGGTAAACTGGGGATTCTAGAATTTGAATGGAAGTTACAAGAGAAACAACTGGATAGGAGGAAATCCTGGAGATTGCAGATACTGGGGAAAAGAAGTATCAAAGGCCGTAGACTTTTGGGAGCAGAAATCACATAGCTGTTAGGTTTGACCTTGTATATTCAGCTGTAGAGGTGAAGGCAAGAGCTAGGCTTCTGAATTTAAATAGACCCAATTTCCCCAGAATGAGGGAACTGATGGGCATTTATAATTGGATGATGCTACTGCAGGGTCACAGTGGAGGCGGGGAGGTCAGCTTGAAGGTAAGACTTCAGCTGCTAATGGCTCAGCAGAACCTGTTCTTTCTGGAAATAAATATTTAGAGGGGCTGAAATGACTCTGTCTAATAAAGAAATTATGCATGCAAACTATGAAAAAAAGCAAGGCTTACAGAGACTATGGGAGGGTTACATGGAGATCGGTTAGAGATACAAAAGTGACTTAAAAGAGGGACGAAAAGAGAGAATTTTACATACAGTCCATAAAATCAGTTAAAAAAATAATTTTGTACTCTGGAAAAACTGGTCAGAAGGGTGGTAGATGTAGATGATGTAGATTGGTTACTGCATATTTAAACACAGATTGAAATAGGTTTGTTGCAACCCTACTTGCTAAAGAGTCTTTGAAACAAAGGGACAGGGAAATCCTGATTTTTTTTTTCTCACTTATTTGGAGTAGACTGCAAGGATCCTGGGAAAATGATTGTACATTCACATCATGCCATCATCTGAGTACATGGAAAATGCTTTTGTAGGATGCTGAAGATTTGCCACCAAACTACAAGGCTTTACATCCCATCTCCAGCAATCCTTGGCACTAACAAGGTACAGTTAAACTTTGGGGTTTCTCTGAAGCATCTTGTCTCCTTCTCTCTTTTCCTTTGTGATTTCTTTTTCTTGTGTTTCCTCCTTGATTTTGGTGTTTGCCACAATGTGGTGTCATTGGGGGGGCTTCCATTTTAGTTCTGATCAACAAGCTTGTGACAATGTCTTCTCCAAAGGATGATGTGTCCACCATTAATATTGTAATGTTTTGTAGTTTTACTGTACCAAACATTATTTTGGGGTTGTGGGGTGGATTTCAAAAGAACCTTATATGAGATTTTAATGGTCACCAGAGCTTGTAGGCTCTTCATGAAATATTTCATGAGGTGATTTGTGATTTATTCTTGAAAGGACCTCTGGAAGACCAACTCCCTCCTCTAATCAAGGATGGGTTACTTCAGGGTTTGCTTTGCTCAGAGCCTTGTCAAATACAGTTCCAAACATCTCCAGGTACCAAGACTCCAGTTTGGGCAGTTTATTTCAGAGTTTCACTAAAGTCACAGAGAAAAGATGTTTTTCTTTTCTTTATCATTTCTTTTCCTTTTTTTTTTTTTTTTTGGAGGAGGAGGAGGAGGAGGTTGTGGCTTATGCACCCAGTCTCTAGCTGGAATTACCATCCTGTCCATTTTTTCTTGTCCTACCTCTATGCACTTTCAAGCAATATCTGACAGTAAATCCTGCTAGTAACTGAACAAGATGTTTGTGTTTCTGAACATTTTTACAGTGAGGAAATGGAGTACTGCTTGAGGTCACCTGCAATTTTCAGTGTGGAAACACCTAGAAATCTGGTCATGACCAGGCAGTTGTGGCAGTGACAACTTCTCCCTGCTTTCTCTCTGCTGTACAGTAGTTGGTATCAAAGTTAAATTGTGTTATACCTCAAGAACTTAGGTTAGAGAAATGCCCAAGAAATGCCAAAACAAAGCAAGAGTAAAATGTGTAGGGAAACCTGGCCTTTCAAATGCATTTTTACTTCCCCCAACGGTGGCAGCTGAGACATCAGGATTTTATTCTATTTCAACTCCCTCTTAGGCTTGTCAAATAATCCAGTATTTTCCAGATTTTAAGCATTTCAATTTTAAATCCATCAAAGTCCTTTTGAGTAAGAGGGTGCCTATGTACAATATCCAGTAGACATTGGTACATAATGTCAGTGTGCTCTTAAGAGTAAGTTATTAATTAGGCTAACATAATATTCATAACTGCATAGTTTAGACCTGCTAAGCTCTAAATGCAGAGATTTTTTTTTTTCTTAAAATTGTATTTGAGCTTGTAATTAGTGTCTTGAAACACCTGAAGGATTTTCTCTTTTTCTCACCCTAAAATCAATTTTTCCTTCCAGTCTACTTATTTATAAGTGAAGCTTGATAAAAATGTGGCTTTTGCAGCCAGATTCTGGGGAAGACGTGGGACATGAGATATGCATTTGGAAAAATCTCAAGAAAGATTGCAGGTGAACTATTACACACAGGGAGTTTTTGGAGGAGTCTTAAGGTAGAGAAATAGTATCCATGAGGGAAATTGTATATATGTGGATGCATTCACTGTAGAATTGACTGCAAATATAAGAAATTAAGGCAATCACTCTGTGTTCCTGATGACAGCCATCATCAGTACCCTCCTTTCTCAAGTGCTGAAGGAACAGTGCTATTAGCAAAACTTTTTTATTCATTTATTTTCACCATCATTTATTTGACCTGTTCTGGTTTTATTCTTAAGAGGAAACAAAGGAGATGGAATTTCAAAGACTCTTCTGTGGTAAGTGAGGGATGAGGCTGGGATTAAGAAAATAAACCAGGCAAGAGAGTGTCTGGTTTCTCCACTACTGGTGTGTTTTCCTGTCTGCTTTCCACTTGCTTTGCACAGTAGCACAAGGCAATGCTGTTTTCTTGACTCTGGTTTGTGGCATTCTTGTTCAGCTTCAAGTCTTCAGTGAGCTTCAGCTATTCTCTTAGGGCTCTAAAAGCAGAATCTTGAAACTGAATTTGTTGAGTTTGTTCAGTGTGTTGCAACTGGCTGAAATATCCAAGCATAGTCCACTTCAAACGGATTTATCTTGTTGTTGGTTGAAGCTGTACTAATCACAGGACGAGTGCATCCAGGCAGGTTCAATGCTTTTTTAACCAGTATGAAATCAGAAGATTTGGAGTCAACACTTTGCTCTTTACCCTTTGGCAGCTATGCCCAGTCACCTGGCTGACAGCAAATTCTGTCCTCAGTTTTGCTGTGGGGGATGACTCCTTCACTAGTGCCCATGACAGGGATCTTCCAGCTTGTAAAACATTGTGTTTTGCCTTCAGGAGAAGGGAACCTCCTGTCGCTATCGGCGGCTTAATAACGACACAGACTGCAGGTATCAGAAGGCAAGAAGAAGCAAGTTTATTCAGATCAGCACACCTTTTATAGCATGTTACGTGCAGTTGGACATAATTGGTCAATGTACCTTAACACCCTTCATTGGCTAGTTGGGAAACCACCCAAGTGAAAACATCTTAGGAAAACAATAAGTGAAAAATAACAGATAATAAGTGAAAAATAACAGGTGTTCTTTGCTTACATATTTGCTATATCTTTCCCACAGCTTTTCTCATGGGAATACTCTCCCTGGGATGTCTGCAGCCATCCCAGGGGAAGTATCTCTGACCAGGTTCTCAGCATCCACAACCTCCAGGTCTAAGACTGCAGACATCCTCAGGTTTTGAAGGGGGACACTATGTCTCTCTCAAAGCCTTTCTTTTTGCTGTCCCGTGTGAGGGAGGTCTCACGAGGCCGTAAGCCCCTAATGTTGAGCAGCACAGCCAGCTGGGGTGGTCTCATCCCTGTGGAGCAGCAGTGACCTGCACCAGCTGAGGATGTAACCAAGTTCTTCCAAAGCCTAACCTCGAAGCCTCCTTGTTAACACAGCAGCAAATTCACTCACTGTGATTAAATCTCCTTCTTCTCAAGTAAACATATGCTGAGGTTTGTGCTTTATCACTTTGAAATAAGATTTTTCCCAACTTTGCTAATTAGCAGCGTTGCCCAAACAGAAAGGAACATATGGCTCGTGCCGTGCTGAGTTCAAGCCTTTGGAGTTTCACTGGAGAATAATTAAAGTGATTTTGATTTACTGGCGTGATGAAGTACGAGCCACTCTCATTTGGCCTTATGTCTAGAAGCTCTGAGATGGTAAGGCACCTTAGCAGGAGAGCTGTAATAATTAACACGAGCCAGATTGTTATTATTGAGATAGCTTTGTTGCCGTTAACAATCATTTGTAATTATCAAGAGGCTTTACATAATTCATGCTAAAATCTCACGTTTACCTGTAGCTGGAACCTCATGGTTAGTTCAACTTATTTTAGACTGAATGCTTGAGAGATTGCAGTGTTTCAATTCTACTTGAAATCATGTAGCTGGTTATAATGAAAAATGTCTCCCGTCGAATGAAATCCTTTCCTTTTTTTTACTGATAACACCAAGGAATGTGCTGTCCAGTGCAGATTTTGGGAGGTATATATTTATCTCCATGTTTTCTTTTTGAAAACAAATGTGCATGGAAAGTACATATTTCTTCAATGAACAAGTGAAAAAATTTAAAACTAAAATTTTGACTAAAATATTCAAAACTGGGTCAACATCTTCTCTGGAAATCAGACAAGAAGAGATGCAAAAAACCCAGCTTCCTCCTAGGAAAAAATTAAGGCAGAATTTTTACCAGCATAGATAATTCACTCCATGCTCCTGATGCTCACCATGAACTGGAAATAAGTGAGCTTGTCTGCACATCATTGTAAATTTTACTCCTCAGATGGCTGTTAAACAAAAGGTGTGTCATCTCCTGCAGGTTACTTAATATAAACACAAATTCCTCTGAATAATTTGAAATTAAACTGTGTAATGTGGGTAGTGGATGTCATAAATACACACTGCTTATAAATATACACCTCTTAGAAAATGCAGAATAAATAACTGATGCCAAAACCTTTGTTCAGAGGCAAAGGGTGTGAAAACCATGAAATAGGAAGAGCTTGAGCTTCTTGATTGAGAGTCTTGCCAATTAATTTTCAAAATAGGGTTCTCTGGCCTCTGTTTAATGTAAGCTTCCAGAGATGCTCCAAGGTGTCTGCATCTGAATCTGCACAAGTTGGAACTAAAGCCAAGCCATGGTTTGATTTTGCATTCAGGGTGAAATCTCAGGTGCTTGGCAGGCTCTGGTAAAGCTGTACAAGTGGAAGGATGCCTGGAACCAGGTAAGTTCATGGACACTTGGTCAGATACAGTCTGATGGGGACAGCTCCTCTTGAAGGCTTCATCCTGCCCTGGAACTGAAACTGCTCTTTTAAAGTTTTGAAGTTAAAATTGTTTGACTTTTTCTCTCAGGGAGTACATCTGAATTGTGTCATCTGACCTACAGAACTTGCTTGATGCTATAAATGGGACTTTAGGAGGCTTTTGAAGGTTTTAAACAACTGAGTCTTTAAACTTGATTTCTCTTAATTAATAGAAGGTTTCTTTAGATACTGCAACTTCTAAATCAGTGTAAAAATCTTACCCCATAAGGGGAAAATGGATTTTAGTTCTGTACATTATTGAATATTTTATGTGTCCCTTTCAGAAAACAGATGGAAATATGAACTTTGGGAATGTTCCTCTCTAATGCAGATGAGTGACTTTAAGTAATGTAGAACTGTCTTTTTTTTTTTTTTTTTTTTTTTTTTTTTTTTTTTTTTTTTTTTTAGGTAGAGGAAATACACTCATATCTAAGGTTTTCTTGTTTTATCTTACCAGGGCCAAATTCTCTGTTGGAAAGAGCTCCTCCTGCTTTTCTCGGCCTAAACTACTATGCATAGATGACACCTTCCCGCTTTTGACCAGACCACAGAACCCAGGAAAGCAATTTCTTCCCCATCCTTGCTGGCATTCTCAGCAGGCAGGTTCCTCAGAACTCTGACGTGAGGCAGAAATGGAACAGGATTTTTCTGGAGTGGGATGCTTCGTGTCTGAGGAAGTCAAAGTTAATCTGTGCCTGAAGACTCAAGAAAACTTTCATTTTGTATGGGCAGCTGCCATGCAGCTCCCTGCTCTGATGGAGGGCACTGTAGAGACTTTGGTGCCTAAGTAATTTATGATTAGTTGAAAACTGTTGTGTCTCATTGCTCACACACGTTCTACTCAAGAAGAAACTGTAAAATTGATCTGAGGCCCACCCTAAGTGTGAATCTTTGTCTCTCTCTCAAAGAGCAAAGCTCTCTTTCAAAAATGTAATGCTGTGTGTGACGCAGGAGTTGCCATGGAAAAATACATTGAGCCAATCATTCATGATTTATTTATAGCAATTAGAATGCACATCCCAAGATCCAATAGTGACTTTGATTTAAAAAAAAAAAAAAAAATCATCCAGACAAAGGATTGAAGCACGTAAATTGTTGGGAACACTTATGAGTCTGTATGGTTAATATATTATTTAAAAAATTGACTATGTATGTTCCTGGACAGGGCTTTGAAGTATAAGTGCTGCTGATATTTGCTTCTATATTTCTGCTGCTGATAATGTTATTGCTGTTGTCCTATACTTACCATCTGTTCAGTGCCTATTTAATGGGTATAGTAAATAGCAGTTCAAAGTGAGATTTTTCTTCTAATCATCTCTTTTGGAAAACATTTGTGTAAAAGTGAATGATTTGGAGAAATCTGTACACTGTATCTTGCTGGAAACATGGTGCCCAAGATCCTTAGAGCTGGCTACACTTGTCTGTGGTGCTTTAACTACTACAGGCAGTGAATGCCTCCCTCCTGATTGCTGCAAATTGCATTCAGTGGGAAACCTTTTATTTATCTATTTTGATGAACATTAACAGTATTTAGTTGTTGACTTTTTTTTAGGCAACTGCTGAAGTATCAAAATTTCTGATCTCCCACACATGGGGGGACCTCAACATCCAAAACTGTGGATGCCCCATCCCTGGAAATGTTCAAGGACAGCTTGGATGGGGTCCTGAGCTACTTGGTCTAGTGGAAGGTGTCCCTGAAGCAGGGGTGATCTTTATGATCCCTTTCAACCAAACCATTCTATGATATCTGCTTTATTTTGGGACAATTATAAAAACCCAACAACCAAAATCACAAGTTCTCAGGTTAAAGTATATCTATTTCTCTAATGAGTGTGGACTCTTCAGGGTTTTCTTTTATTTTTCTCCTCTGGGGACATGTCTTATGGATACTTTGACTCTGTTAGCAGCTAAGGAACTTCTCTGGAGTTTATTGCCCTTGTCTTTCTATGATTATGTGGCTTGCTGAGTTTCATTTCAGTTTGGCAGTTCGTGGGACTGTCAGCTCTCTTTGATGTATGTCTCCCTCAGAGGTTAAATCAATAGTGTTTTAAGCATACCTCTTACTCTCCATGAGGGCAATGCTGGAGGAACTGTGATTTTCAAGCTTTCATATTTTGCACTGAAAATGTAACGCTGAGGAACAAAATCTACCTTAACGAAAATCTGAAAGCAATTATTGCATTGCTGGTTTTAATTGACCTGGAGTCGATATGAGGAGTAAAAAGCCTGAGTTTTCACTGCCGTGGAGCTGGGGAGGCAAGAGGTTTTTCTGACTATACTTGTGCCTGTCTCATTCTGCACCATTTCCATGAATCAGTGGACTCCTGATGGGAAAGGCTGCCCAACAGCTGCTGGAGCTCCTGGGCTTGTGCTCAGTCAGGATTCCTGAGAGAGGCTCCTTACCAGGGAACTCTGCTCCCATCTGCTCCCAGCTGCATCCCCACGTGCTCCAGCTCCTCCTTCCAGAGGGCTCCACTGTAACGTGTGAGGGGTGAGGAGTGTCAGGGAATGGGAGAAGGGCCAGAAGACAGAGGCTTGGGTAGGGTGCCTGGGGTTGTCAGGTAGCCCTTCCACAAAAGACAGAGGCTGTCAGAACTGTGCTGGCCACACAAGCAGCGTGAGACAGTGGCTTTGAGGATCTGACCTGATGGAGCTGCTGGATGGGGCTGCTGGATGGGGCCACATGATGCACTCAGCTGGGTGAGGACCTCATCCCTCAGCTGCCTCCACATCCTTCCTTGATTTGGCAGGAGGCTGATAAACAGCTGCTCCTGAAGGGGTTGTGCTGTGCCACTTTGTATGCCACAGACTGTACCTCAGTTGTCTGGGGGTTTCTCTGGTGTGAGCAATAATTTTGCAGTCACAGAGAGATTTAAAATAATCATGAGGTCCTTCTGGAAGTAGCAATAGAGAGCTGTGTCTGTTGAGAGAACAAAACATCAACAGAGTTGAGGCTGAGTAGAAGTTTTACCCTGTATCCTGTCTGCAAAACCACAGCTCTGATACTTCGCAGAGAAACAAGCTGACAACCAAGAGATTGCTTTTCCTGCTTTGCCACTGGGAATTACAACCACAGCTGACTGGAAGCTTCCTTTGTCTGCAGGCTGCAAGTGTGGCAAACGCTCTCCCATCTTTATTAGTACAGCTTTCACCTCCAGTAATGTAGAGAAATTCCTGGGGTTGGGATGACATTTTGAGCTGGGATTCATCAGCTTCAGCTGGTAGACATCTGCACTTCAAACTGACTTGTTGTTGAGGCTCCCTTCAAAGATGATGGAGAGAACTGGATATATTTAAGAAGTTATTTATTTCATACCATGACAGCTATCCAAAATCAGTCAGACATATTGAACCTTAGAAGTTTCTCTACCTTCATTGGTGAGAAAGGAGTCTGGAGAAATAACTTTTTCTTTGTCTGTTTACATTTTGCTCAGTTAAATCCAAACCTTGCAAGTTGTATTATTTATATAAGCAATATTTCAGTCAAAGCTAACATCTAACAGTGGGTAAGCTGTTCTCTGCTTGTTTCTTCTGCAACAAAATTTGCTGGCCACAGATTCTTGCCCCGAGTGAATTGCCTTTAACCTTTCTAGTGATACAGACACATGGACTTGTGAATATTTGCAAGGATCAACTTGATTGCTGCTCAACTGTATTTTCCTAGACAAAAGCTGACAGGTTTTTGTTTCATTTTTCTGCCCTAGAGTGAACACTTTCCAAGGTGTAGCTGTCAGCTACCTGCTAAAGCTGAAGAAACAAGAAATGTGTTGACCCAGCCATAGCACAGGCTTCACTTGCATGCCCAAAGGCTCTGTCTCCAAATCAGCTCTGAGACTACCTGCAATTCCCATCTCTCCCATTTTTTTAAGCTCCAGCTTTTTTTTTTTTTTTTTTTTTCATGTGGCTTTCTAGTCATACATTTTATGTTTAGGTTTAAAACTTCTACAACCAAACATAAATAGCTGGGCTGTGTGTGCCCTCCTGTGAGAGGATGTTCTTGTGCTGTGGACAGCTGAGGCACATGGACATTGCAGTGTCACTTTCTTGCCCTGGGGAGGGCACAGCACAGTGCTGCAGCCATCTCAGGGGTGGTTGTGCTTCTCTGCTGGTCATGGGCAGAAGAAGAAAAATTCAAACTTAAATTATGCTCTGACACTGGTGAAATCAAGAGAGCTCAGATGCTTACTCTGGTGTAAATGGCAGGTTAAATTGACCTGCAGCCACATGGAGCTGAGAGACGTGTGATGGAGAGGGACTGTTCATTTCCTGGCTTGATTAGAGAATTCTGGTCAGTGCTAGGGATGTACCTACCTCAAGGGATGCCTGAGTGTCCAGACTGAAGAGACTTTCTTTCCTTATGTGACAGTAATCAGGCTTGTGCCCTCTGAATCTCCCCTGAACTCATTTGTTCCTTCCCTGCAAGACTCTCCTCGAGGAAGTGAGACTGATGTAATTCTGTCTGTCCCAAATCAGTTTCTACTGATGGGACCTGAAACAGGAAAGGAGTTTCTGACAATGAAGCCAAATGTATGCTCAGTAGTGCTCCTCAACGTTGTTTTCTCACCCTGAATGTGTTCTTTGAAAATTACTGGGATATGAATGGTGAAGGCATTTTACTTTGCGTGGGAGGACTGTGCATGTGAAAAGCAAATGTTAATATTTCATGAAGGGTTCAACTCCTAATGGCAGGAGGGTTTCCAAACCTGAGGCTATCACAGGGGTGCCAGTGTTGATGAGAACTAGCAGATTTATGATCTTCCTCCCCTCACTGGCAAACGGAATCATCAGAAACGAAGGCAAAAGTCGTGCAAAAGCTGATGTGGGAGGCAGAAATAAAGCTGTTGAGGAGCTGAGCTCATCCACCTTTGTGTCTGCTGGGAGGTCTCACTGGGGAGCTGTGGCTAAACAGGGATGGACAGATGCCAACCTCACATCCTCCATGAGCTGCACATGGAGCACGCTCTGGCCAGCACCCACACCAACAGCTCATATTCAAACAAACAGTGTGATTCTATCTGTAATTCTGATGTTCCCATAGCAGTTAGGAGACAGTCAGGATAGGCTTAATTTGATATGTTCTTGGAAGTATTACAGACCCCAGTATTCAACTCTCCTGGCAGTAATGCAGTGTCTGGCCACCACCACATTCCTGGGCAGCTGCCAGGAGCTCTGGCAGGGCTCAGTGCCTGTTGTGGATTGAGTAATTCCTGCCCTCGTGTTGTGAAGTGCTGCTGACTGTGTGCCTGCTCTCTGTCCTGGCTGTGCCAATCTGCAGAGGTGGGCACATTTGCTTAGGTCATAATTCTTTGATACAGGATTTTTTTTTTTGTCAGTGCTGGAGTGACTTGTGACTTTTATTTATAGCCCTGTAATCTTTGCCCAGTTACCAGTGTGCAGATTTGGAAACATGCTCTGTTGGACAATTCTCTTCTCACTTGCTTCTCACTGCCTAAAGCCACCCCAAATCCTCCTCGGTGTCTGTTCTTAATCATTTCTCCATCAGCAAGTGCCTGCTTCCTCCTCTTCTCTTTCTTCAGCTGGAGGCCTCTGACTTCATCTCATTCCTTCATCTTTCCAGATTGTAACAGGGCTTGGGTTGAAAGCAAATTTGGGGAAATTTTAGGTGAGCCTGGCCCAAGGGTTGAATTAATTCTGGAACATGCAGTGCTGTGGAACCTAGAACAGCAGCAATGAATGTCACTTGCCACGTGACCAGGAGAACAAACAAAAAGGCTCCAGCAAAAGAGCTGTTGCCACAATGTGTGCATTCCTCAAAATCACTGAGGGCAGACCAGCGCCCTGCTCAGTTTGATGTTTTCTCAAATTGGCAACTTCTTGCTATTTTTAAACAGTACAAGCATTTCAGGATCATGTGAGCCAATTGGCTGTCTGTATAAATTAAGATATCAAACAACTCAAATATTTCTTCTAAGCTCACCTAGGTTTGAGTTAAAAAATAAAAAGCTGGAAATAAACCCAGAGGCTTATTTTGTTTATTCAACAGTAGCCCTTGGATCTTGGTTTATGACTCACATTTCTACTCCATTCCATACAAATCCCCAAGGCTGGCAGGAGTGTTGATCTGCTGGGGGGTAGGAAGGCTCTACAAAGGGATCTGGACAGGCTGGATCAATGGAGCCAGGCCAATTGTATGAGACTCCACAAGACCAAGTGCCAGGTCTTGCATTTGGATCACAACAACCCCAGGTACCACTACAGGCTGTGGGAAGAGTGCTCAATTTGTTCCAGGAGAGGTTTAGACTGGATATTAGGAAGAATTTCTTTACCAAAGGGAATGTCAAGCACTGGCACAGCTGCCCAGGGCAGTGGGGGAGTCACCACCCCTGGAAGTATTTGAAATAGTGTAGATGTGGCACCTGGGGACCTGGTTAAGTGATGGGCTTCACAGTGCTGATTCAACTGTTGATGATATTTGAGATCTTTTCCTACCCAAATGATTCTAAGATTCTGTGAGAAGATAATCTCTTCTAAAAGAAGAGTCTTTCTTTTTAAATCTGTCCACTATGTAGGCTATGTATGAAACTTCCTTCTGTGGCAAGAGATTAAATATTCCCATACGCTATTAAAAAACCCCTCAGCATTTGCTAGGTCACTCCAAAATCTATCCCAGTTCTGGATGTAAAACTGTGCCAGTTTCACTCTTAAAACTGGAAGTTTTAAGTAATCTCTAGGCTTGCAAACGATACAAAAGAGTAAGTAAAGATAGCGCAGTGTCTATGAGCCACCTCATTTTTGGCTGCTGAGACAATATCTCTGTTAGGAGCCAATATTTACAAGTGGGAATGTGAACGTGCACCTGGAGAGTCCCTGAGAGCCAAAACTGCTGCAAGATCTCATCAAAAACGGTGTAAATTGCAAGCTTGAGCACAGCTCCCTGCTGCAGCATTAACTCTTCCCCACAGAGGCTTCTTGGGGGGCTGCCAGGCTGAGTCACCAGCTGATGTGTGGGGCAGAGAGGAACAGTGCACATCTAACCTCTCCTGCTAACCTGCTGCAAGCTGGAGAAGGAAATCTGTCTGCAAGTATAAATCCCTTTGTGCTGCTTTACTGCGCGGGGAGCGGGGGCCAAGGCTCACTGCCAGCCGTGGGTAGGAGCTAACCTGGATGAAGTGGAGCACTTACTGCTCTGACACGACACAAAAAGAGCATTTCTGCCTCTGATCCTCCGTGGACTAAGCTGGGGCACTGGCTTTGTAAATGTTTGTAGATTCTTGTGGCTGCTTCCTGCAACCCTCACCAGGTGATGCAGCACAGGGAAAGGGGGGAGAGGCCCAAAGCTGTTCTCTGGAAGGCCTTAGGGAGCTCCTCTTGGTGGGAGGGAGTGTGGTGGAGGATGGAGGAGGTGCTGGGGTTTGAAATCATAACCTGACTTCTGGGTAGTTCAGGGCTTTTGATTAATTTGAGAGATAAAAAGGAGAGCAATAATGTGAGTGGCATTGAAACTGAAGACAGATGATTTAGATTTGGTGAGGCTGAGAAGCTGACCTGCACCTAAACTTTTTATATCAGATTTTTCCTCAAAAAACAGGTATAATAACCATTTTTTTGCTCTTGTCCACCTTTCACTTATCTTTATTTTAAAAGTTTTATGTCAAAAATACTTCATATATGAATTTCCACTTAGCATAATGGAACATGCATAGCAGTTGCATTTCATATTGGTGCTGCAAGTACCAAGAGTTCATTGCTCAAAAAACCATTCTATTTTATGTCTCTATAACAGTATAGAAAAATCAATGAACTTCTAATTAAGACTTAAAAAGAAATGTAGGCTAGTACTTTAATCCTAGATCAATTTGCTTTTATTTCATAACAGCATGAAAATTTATCTGCTGAGACCATTATTAACTACTTCAGCTTTTGGATACCCAGATACACCACTTTGGAAGAAGTGCAATTAAATTATTTATTTCACATCCATCCTGAAAATTCATAAATAATAATAATATTAAGGGAGGGGACTTAAAATACTGGTTTTGTACTGAAGGAGGGAAAAAAGCCCCTAGATACAAAACACATTTCTCTCATGAAGTTGTCTTCTCTGTGGAAATGTGAGTACCACATACTATTGGTGTGAGGTTTTGCTCAGGAATGTTGTGAATATTTTTGCGAGAACAAACAAACAGCAAAAGAGCACTTTTTTGGTCATTTAATTTTCAGAAGAGAAAGCCAGAGACATATCTAGTGAATATGGACTGGTGACAGGCAAAGCTCAGTGCTGGTGGTATTTAGTCTGGGATGTTCTGTTAGAGAAACCAAACTTCTGCCTCTCCTCCACTGTACCAAGTTCAGCTCTCAAAACCACAATTGGAAACAATTGCAAAGTGTAGAAATAACACCAATTGTAGGGATGAAAATAACCTTATCGGGCTTAAAAATACGGCACCTAAAACTCAAAGCAGAATCTTCACATCCCATTCCTGCCAAGGGTTTCCATGTCTGCTCATTGGACAGAACACTCCTTGCATAAGGACCTAGAAGTCCCATCCTCTGGTTTCCACCTCTTGCAGATGGTCATTTCTTCCCCAGCCAAAACACAGGATATGGGAGGGCATCTAGAGGGAAAACACCATTCAATAAGTTTCTGTACTCAAAGGCATAGTTTTGGTATCTTTCCCCTCTGTTAGTGAAACATGTAATTATTAAAACTGTGGGACTCAACGTGCTTTGAGATATTGTACTCACAAATCGACAAATCAACGGAGGAGCTCAAAACTTTTGGAGGAGTTATGTACATACACACACTGCCAAGTGGCATCTATTGTGCAAGTTTAATTCTGTTTGGAAATGAAGGCAAGAATGGCAATGGTGACAGAAAAATGTTTTTCTTCCAAAAGAGATTGAATAAGGTTTGAATTTGAAATAGGAAAATTAAATCACTGCTGGACTAAAGAAGACATTGCTGTCAAAAGCATAAGCTTTGGGACCATGTCTAGAGAAAAATTGGCAGTTTTTGTGAATCCCTGGTTTGTGCTAACAAAGCCAGTCTATTACAGTTGGATTGAACTCCTTTACAAGATGTGCTTTGTGGATGATAAAAAACCCCTTGAGATCAGAGAAGGAACAGCACAGGATCCTGGTCCACTCACAAGCAGACAGTGTGAGTGCTGCTCTATTCTTAAATTGATTTTCTGGCTAGCAAAAAGTAAAATGATTTATTTTCTTTTATTAGAAACCTATTGAATTATAAAAATAGTTGTGCTCTGTATTTAGAGATGTAATAAGTTTAAATTCTGTAGGTGAGAAATTTCCTCCCCTCTTGTTATCTGACACGTCTGGTGATAACGTCTAGTTCTGTGCTGTCTGTGTCAGGATGATGAAATCAGATATTGAACTGCCTGGGTCTGCTGTTATTAGAACTGATAGGATACAGAGTCTGTAACTAACACAAAGCTTCCATTTGACCTCCAAAGGCAGAGGATCAGATTTAAGAAGGAATACAGTGCTCTGCAAACAGGTCCCTTGCAGGGTTGGGGAGGGGGTGAAATGGATTCACCTATTATGTTTCCATGCTTGAGCATGGGAGGATCTGGGTTTAAACTCAGCTTTCAAAATCAAAGATTAGAGTTTTACCAGAAGGCTGCTCAGGATCTGATGTGAGCTCACAATAGGCTCTTTGGTTCACTCATTGCCTTAATGCAGGAATTGTATATTTAAACCACGTTATATGGTTCACATAATGGTAACCATCATATCATCAATAAAGTCCCCCTGGAATCTGCCAAATCAAAATGCCATACTTTTTTGGTAGGAACTTTCTGTGTTATAAATGATGGTTTGTACATCTGAAAAGTAGTTGGAGAGGACTACTGTCTCCAGCTCTGCTTTAGAGTGCTGGATCCAGAACTTTTTAAAAAATTTATAGTCCACTTTGACCTGACTACACTTCTGGAATGGCCTTTCTGGCGTGCCTCAGCATGGGATTGACTGAACTAAAAACATCCTTTTTTTCCCCCCACAGATTTCAAATGCCTCAGACTTGCTGATTGCAGCACAGCCTGGACAGCAGACGTTTTTTCTGTGTGTTGCTTCTGTGCAAGGTTTGTATCTGAAGTGCAAAGAGAAGACAGTAGCTTACACAGGTACAAAGAGCAGAAGTTTGCCCTGGTGTGGTGGGCAGCCACATTTGTGTTTTATTTAACTGGTTCCCAGTAGCACTTCTGACAGAGCCAGAAGTGTAAAAGCCATGGTTCAGCAAGTGCAGCGAGCTTTGCTTTGCCATCTGCATTGTTTTCCAGCCCAGAGAGTCTCCTGAGAGTCAGCAGAGGTGGCACTAAGGACATGCCAGGTGTTGCTGCAGCTCGTGCAGCAAGCCAGAGTTAAGCAGGGAGAGACAATGGGTAGGTGGCTTCAGGACAAGGGAAAGAACAGTGATGCTGGGCTTACTTGGAGCACCCAGAGATGTGTCAGGCCACAAACCTAACTCCAGAGTCCCTGGGATACTCTGCATTCCCACGTTAGCTTTGTGTCTGGAAGTGCAGCTTGTCTCCCGTTGGCAGTCACGCCGGATTATCATCACTTGGGCTGGAAGAGCAGGAGTGCTGCTGCCAGCAGAGATGCACCACACACCTTTGGGTTAACAGAGCCTGGCTCAGAGATTTTTCTCCTGCAAGATAGCTCTGTCCTGTTAACCACTCCACTGGAGTCCTGCCTTGTCTCTGCACCCAGCAGGCAGAGGGGACTGCAGGTTGTTTAGGAGTGTCCCTGGGCCAGCTGAAAGCCCTCCAGCACACCTTGGGGATGTACGTGCTGCTACCCGAGGAGACTGAGCTGCCCCGTTTCTGAAAGCCCCATAAAAAAGCAGGCTGCTGAAGGACGTTTCCTCCTCTAGCCACTCTGCGTGGCTGATCCAGAAAAGGGTGGTTCTGTTGAGGCTTGAGTATTTCTGAAGGAAGGGGCGCGTGTGCATGTGTGTGTGGGCAATAAAAAAGGAAACATTAGCGCGTTCTGACGGAGTCGCGTCCCCACTTAACTTAATGTCAGACACCCACTCATTTCACAGGGGTCAAGATTTCAGTATCCTGCGTGCGGGGGATCTGTCAGTGATGCTGTCCTTGTTACAGCAGTAGCTGAACTCCTGTTAGCATAGCAGGCTACGGGGAGCTGCCAGTTAGCAGCTCTGTCACTTACGCTCCCTTCATGGGAGTGTTTGCGTTTGATTGCTATCTTGATTAGCCAAGAAGGCTTCATGTTCCTGGAATGTCCTTGGAATTATCTTAGAGCTAAAAGAAAATGAGAGAAGAGGCTCTCAAACTGGACAGTTAAAGTCTCACGTCCTTGTCTTGGGTCTCATGTCGCATGAAGATCACCCTTACTGCTGTCACCTCTCCTCTCTCCTCTGTAGTCACAGAGCCACCCCTGACTCTCACACTGAAATTCAACCCTTTCCAGGCTTTCCTCTGTATTAGGTAGAAGTCTTCTGGGCTCTAGGACACTAGAGGAAAGCAATCACGGGCTGAGAAATTGCTATTGTGACCCTTGGGAAAGAAAGAACAAGATGGCAACAACCATTCAACAGACTTCATACCCAATGAACTGAAACTCTAGAGCTGTCAAGGCTCTCTGGACACTTAACTTTGCTCAAATAATTTTCTGAAGATGTCTGTTCAAACAAACCCCTAAAGAGGATGGTTTCACCTGTGCACAGGTGCTCTTTTATCAGTCTACTCTTCGGGGCTTAGTTGGATTTATCCCTTCCAGGACCTTCTTTTGCTTGGTGCTACACAGACAAAATTCCCCTTCTCAGAATTATCAGTAGGAGCTGGATCTAGCTCAAGAACAGTTCATCCTTCAAACAACTAGAAAATAAAACATTTTCGAAGCACTGCATCTACTGTGGACGCATTAATTCCTTCAGCAGTGGCTCTAACTAATGTCTGCATCCCTGTTGTGGTGGGCTGAGGTTCAGAGCTCTCACCAAAAACAAAATCTCTCATGTTTCTCTAATCCCTGATCCATGTACTTCCTTCACAGCCTATTTTAAATCATTTTTATGACAATGACATTTTTATGATTTAATGACAATGCTGATTTCCCGAGACAATTTGCATCTATTTTCTTACTTTCTGGTCAAGGTCTTGATAAACTTCCAGATAAAGTGGCGCATCTTGGGACTCAAAGCTGTTTCTTTCCTGCTTACAGGGGTCTCTTGACTAAACTCTTGTAGCACCGCAAGCTTGACATGGACTACATCTTTTTATTCTTGACACCTGTGCAACTTCTGACATGGGTAAAATGTTCCCTATTTTACAGCTTCAGAGTGCTGCCAATAAAAATGTTGTGATTCAAGCTAGAAATAGCACTTTGAAAACTTGCATTTCTTCAGTTGAAAAGTAATGCTGTTTTTGTTGCAAATACACTTCTGCTCTATAAATCTGTTTTAAAACCTAGAAAAACTGGAAAAGTTTTTTAGACAGTTCTTTTTAGGTCCTACATAAGTTACATTTTGTCTTCCATGTTCTTACTTTTGCATTTCCCATGTTTTTTGAATGGACTTTGTATACATAGCAATGCCCCATGTCACTAAATTTGATGTGCAAGTGCTGCAAAGTTCCTCACCTCCTATTGAAGCTTTAGATCTGTGCTCTAAAGTCACCCTTTCTAGACTCATGCAGGCCACTTCCAGTTAAAATCCCTCCCATGTTTTTCCATTGGGCATCTCTGGCTGCACCTTGGATCAGGAAAACACTTCACATTTCCCACATCCTGGAGAAGTCTCCATTGGCACTGTTGTCTGTGTGTATTTGTTGAGGGTTCTTCCTGATCCTCCATTGTGATATGCAAATGATATACAAATGATAGGTACTGATAGCAATGTTTTAACCACAATAGTGTTGAACCTTGGGAGCACATAGCTTTTCTTCTTGTGAAGAAGACACCAAAAGCTGATATTCCAGTTGTAGCTTTGGCTAAATGTGGGGAAGTATGTGAAAAAGAGATTGTTTCTTGAAACTTCATGATGTTAATCTTACTCACTGGAGGTTAGGATTTGTTATTTAAAACTGGCAAAATATTAGATGAACAAACTACAGCTGTTTCACTCAGGAAAGAGATGGATTTGTAAGGAGAAACAAGAAGGTGTTCATAGCTCATTCTTTTACCCCCAGATCTTTAAGAGGTGAAGAAAAGCAAGGGCTTAACATTGGAATGACATGGAATACATGGCAAAAGTAAGTCCCCCTTAATATGGCTAATGTCTGATAAATTAATTAATATTAGATTGGGTAATTAGAGAACACAATAAGAGAGAATATGAAGTGACAGGTCTGGAATTCAGGCATTTTTTCCAAAGGACTAGCTTGTTTAATGTGGGATCTTTTTAGACTAAATGAAGGATCTTGGTAATATACAAGATATTGTGCAATATTTTTTCATTATAGAATATTGCTGCAATTAAGTAAACGTATTTTAATATTACTGTGACACAAACTAATGCACTTATCCTAACCAATTGACTACTCCATATCTGTCATATTATATGCAAAATGCATAGTTAATAAGTAAGCATGAAGATGAGAAGGGGATTTTGGAGCTGTTTCTGAAGATGATGTGGCATCTTGCCTGCTGCTAATCATGTTTCTAACACAATGGGGTTTAGGATGGAGTTAGTTTAAACAAATTCTTGTGAGGCTGGTTAACTCAGTTTGTTTGGTTTATATGAACACACTTCTCTAACAGCTTTGGTCCTATTTAACAGGCAAGGGGTTATCAGTCTGAGAAATAAGCTAATAAACGGAAGAAATAATTAGATCTTTCTAAGCAGACAGATGGCAGGGTCATGTCCTTTGATACCAAGAATGCCAACAAGCTTCTCTATTTTTACAATTAGATTGTTTAATCTGATAATTAAAAAAAATACAAAAACAAACCTAAAAATAATAGCTGAAAAAACCCAAACAAAACAGATCATGGTATAAATCTTGGGTTTTTTCCTCTATAGGCAATCTTTACTGTAGCAACATTTTTACCATGATCTAAAGCCCAATAAAGCTATTAGTGGCATCCAAAGTACCAAGCCAGACAGAATACTGGCATGCTGTTAAAAAAAAAATAAAAATAAAAAGGAAAAAAAAAAGACTTCAGGGTTATGAAAGCTTCCTTCAAAAGCTAAACTGTTAAAGCTCGTCACTTTTAGGAACTAGGTCTGGCGTTGGAAGGCAAGGAGGAGAATGTGGACTGGTTGAGAAAACGTGCAAACCACCAGAATAGCAGCAGAAAGGCATTTGCATTTGTGCTGGGTTTGGGTGTGCCGAGTTCATAAGGGGACATCGGCTGGGAGGTGGGCAGGGGAAAGCCCAGGGCAGCACTGCCTGTAGAGGAGGGGACAGGAAGGGTCCTGGCCACCTCGGTGTAATCAGGCTGGAGTACAAAGCGGGTTGGAAAGGTCTAAGCAGTAGCAAAGAAGTGTTACCAATTTGCTTATTGCTAAATGGGTAATATCTTAGCCTTGTAAATGGGATATTGGCCATTTTCTTGCAAGTCATAGAAGCATAGAACAGTTTGTGTTGGAAGGGACACCTTAAAGACCTTCTTGTCCCACCCCCCTGCCATGGGAAGGGACACCTTTCACTACACCGGGCTGCTCTAAGCCCCATCCAGCCTGGCCTGGGACACAGAGATAGGACATTCACAGATTCTCTGGGCAACATCTTCGAGTGTCTCAGCAGCCCTCACAGTAAAGAATTTCTTCCTAATCTCTAATCTAACCCTGCCCTCTTTCAGTTTGAAGTAATTTCCCTCATCCTGCCACTGCATGCCCTTGCCAAAAGTCCCTCTCCTGCTCTCGTATCCCCTTCAGGTACTGAAACATGCTCCAAGGTCTCCCCACAGCCTTCTTTTATCCAGAAAAGCCAAAAAACATTTAAAAAGTTCAAAAGTGCTGCATCGCAAAGTGGTTAAAACAGTGGTACTTAATTCACAGAGACCTCTTGGTCATTGGATGAGGTTCAGAAGGGAGTAAAAGGCTGCCACAGAGAAAGAAACATGGGAATGTTTAATTCTTCATAGCTGCCATTTATAGCCATAAGAAACAATATTTAAGAGCTCTTATAGACATGCAATAATGCGATTTTAGGTCTTTATGTACTAAACTACACCTGTTTACAGTCTTTGCCATGCTTTGTTCCCTACATAGTAGTAAATGTCTGTTTGTAGAACAGTTTATCAAACCTTCCAATCATTAAAATAATTCCCTTCTCACTTCAGAAATGTTCTATAATGACTGTAAAGAAGAATAGAAAAAAAACTTTACTTTCTTAAAATAGCTTGGAGTGTAGGAGAAGTCTTTGAGTTCAGTATTGCAGCCCCTGCTCGCTGCCTTACTTTCACTGATTCTGCTATTGACTGGGTGTAATGGATTCACTTGATACTTTATCCAAATAGATTCAAACAGCAGACTGGCTCAAAGGTCAGTCTTTTGTTTAACCAGGAATTCCATTTTTGGATCTCTCAATCTCCTTATGAAATATGGGAAGTTATCTTTTTAATTGCTTTGGTCACTACTGTTCTGTGGAAAATAAGTATTTCAATGGATTTCACCCAGTTTATCACAATGCCTCTTTTCATACCAGGTTTTGAAATAATAGTGAAGATCCTAAAACACAAGTAGCTTTGGAGGGTTATGGGTGACCATAAAGCCTATTCCCTTTCTGGGAAGGTAGCCTTTTTAAGCTTAATTCAGTTGATGGTAAGAGATGTGATCCTCTGAAGCTGCATCAGGACATCTGAACCAGGTCTGTCTCTCTCTCTCTACAGGAATCTGTTTCTCTTCACTGACTATGGATGAAGCTTGGGAACCTTTTCTCCTTGTGCTGACACGAGCCTTTAAATAACTGCTGAAGACTTCGTAACTTTTTTCCTCCTAATGAGGTCCATTAGTGCAATTTAAATCTCATTAAGTGAATTGTAGTCTGTTAGGCTATGCATCTCTGAAAATATGTTTAAAAAACATGAGGGATGTTTAACTCATTAGTGTGTTATATGAAGTACTCAATTAATATTCGAGTAAATTTCCCTTGCAGTTATGCCTGTATCTGGAGCAGTTGGGCTAAGAGGATATTCACCATAAAACATGGTAAAGTAAAGTATTGTGAAGTAATTGCCATTTTCTATCAAATGTAGCAGTGTTCTTCCTAGAAAATTAATCCTTTAAAGTGATGGAAAGATGAAATAATGTTCTTGGAATATGTTCATTCAGGGGATGGGTCTATATATCCAAATTTTGCCTTCTGTCAGAGTACGAATCAAAGTACCCTGGCTTCTGGGACCCCTCCCAGATGCATTGACATAAATGCTGCTGCCTACCTGTAAATGAGTGCTTTTTATTTCCATGAGATTGAATTTCTTTAAGAGTTCTCCCAAAGCAGAGGCACCCCAAATCCCTGCTCAGCCCAGGAAAAATCTTGGCTACCATCTAAGGCCATATGACAGAAATAGAAGCTCTTTGACACATTTGTGTTACTGCAAAAACTTCTCAGATCTTTGTTTCCCCAAAGACATGTCAGGCTCAAGCCTTGAATGAATTCCTGCTGGGAAAGGTTGGATTTGCTCCCTGCAGGCAGCCAGACGTGGTGTAGGACCTGTTTCTCACACCAGGGAAGGAAGTCGGGCCCTTCCAGAGATTTTTGCCAGCAATATGCTGGGTTTGGCAGGGCAGCCCCGGCCAGCCCAGTTGTTCTGGGGAATGAAGCAAGCTCTCAGGCACTCAGATCTTATTTCATGCAGGTTTTTGTAGGTCAGAGCTCACGGGTTCTGACTGGGAGTGTACTGGGGCTGTGTGTCCACAGTCGTCACCTCGTGAGGAACTGGCTTCTTCCTTCAGCACCTTTTTCTTCTGTGCTCTGGCCCACTGGGATCACTACAAAGAAACAATGTCCTCTAGACACGGCAGTGGCTGGAGATCAGCTTAACAAGAGACACAAATAAGAATTGGTGGGATTTTTTTCTCATACAAACCCAGAAAGTCTTCAGTTTCTCATGTTGAAATTATTGCTTCCCCATCCCAGCCCACCTGCACTGACACTAAAACCTCTGCGAAGGCTCATGGGGACCTCAGACATTAGAAACTTCTTTCTTCCTTTCTTTCCTCCATGTTTGGTAGTCACTTGACTTCCCAGATCTGAATCTTGGTCAGTGGGACAAATCCTCCTTGGGCTTGTACCCTACTGGGCTAGTGAAGTCTGTAATGAATGGAAGTGGTGAGTTACAGGGAAGGATTTTGACATCTGAGAAAGACCTGAGAGAAGGCTGTTCTAATTAGTAAAACTTGTGATTAAAGTAAGTATGGGATAGGGAATGAGACAAGAGAGGTTGCTGCAGCAACAAAAGCTGTGCGGGTGCTAAATGTGCTGCTTATAAGCTTGAACTCCTTGGAGAAAATGCATCCTAATGGCTTATTGCTGACAAAAAGTGGTTTAGATGGAAAGTTTGAGTGTAACATGTTTGGATATGTGGCTTTCAAAGTGGGAGAGTCACTCTCCATTCTGCTTAGCAATTGGGGAAATTAATGTTAATTTTGGGGGTTGTAATAGGAGCAGAAATTGGAGAGCAATGAAGCTTCCAAAATCAGGATGATAGATTAGTGCACTACTCGGTATCAATTCTTGTAATGGTTGGTAAATTTCTAATGGAAAAGTAGCTATAAAATAGAATTGTGTTTCCTGTAATGACACAAGAAATGTGCAGCTGCTCTCTGGGTTGTGGGAACACTGAGAAATGGGGGTGGGAGGTGACCCCCACCACCACTGAGGTGGCTGGAGACCAAAGAACAGTAACAGGAAGGTTACTGTCAGCCAAAGCTGTTTTCATTTTTAACACTCCCTCTATTTCAAGAGCAAGGATTTTGTTGTTGTGGTTGTTTATTTAAATCATAAGATGCTTCTTGCATCATATTTTTCCAGAGAGGAAGAGTGAGAATAAACTATTGACAAAGTTGGTCAGGTTCCTTGGGATGGTACCAGAAAGCATCACAAATGAGCTCCAAAAAATGAAAAAAAGCAATGAGGGGAAATATGGAGGGCGTGGAGGAGAAACACCCTGAAAAGAGGGAGGAGAAACATCAAAGCAGTTCTAATCTGGGAAGACTGCAGAGCAACATGACTTTATGAACTAGTAAGGAGATTAGGTAAATGTTAGGGAGCTTTTTTTTGCTCTTTGAGTTTGTTTTGTTTTTTCTTTTCTTCCAATGAAAAGACGTTTCATCTGGAGAAAAATAGTATGTTGACAACAACGAGGATGGACTGAAGTTCAGGAGGTCAGGTCCTTAACAGATTTTCATCTTTCAGTCATAATTCAGAGGAGAACTGAATACAAAAGAAATCTTTGTGAAATCTGTTTGCGAACACACTGAGAAAAGCATTGAACTATGTCTCTTATGATCCAGTCAGGCATATCTTTGAAGCAACAACATTTCCCCATGGAGGTAGGAATTGGTATGCAGATCTGCCTGTTGTCTCTTGACTTCCTGGCACCAAACAGATGAGTCTCTGTCCTCATTGCTCTTCCTCTGACCTTGCAACTCCTGGGTCGTTGGCTAGAAAGGGGTTTTTAATTCGTGCACTCTTATACAGAAGGCAGAAATCAGGATAGACGTGTCAGCTGCTAAGTGCAGAAGGTTTCACCCTGAATTTTGATTTCCCCTGATGCTCTTTTCTGCAATCCCAGGACACAGACCTGTGTCCAAGAGTGTGGCAGTTTGATACGTGTCCTCTTGCCTTTACGCATCGCTTATTCAGCGCATCGAAGTGCGAACCCTCGCGCAAAGTGTAACTAAGCAGTGTGAAATTTGTATTTTGAATAGTGTTTTTATGCACTTGCAGATCTTGCCGTCACACTCATGCCCTTTTAGCTTCTGGCCTCAAAATGCTAGGGTTCTGTCTGGTGCAATGTTTGAGCTCAGCTGGGGCATTTCTGAGGCTTTGAAAAATGTGATTTGAGTTCTCTCTCAAGTATCTTTTGTCTTTTACTGGTAGAGCTCTAAAGAAAAACTTCTTATGTAAAAGGTACCCCACCTTGATTGAAAGGACTCAAATGTGAGTTCTGGCATATTTTACCTTGGACTGTGGCTAAACTCCCCATACATTTTGGTCATTTCTTTTCAAAATTCTGCTTCCAGTCTTTGCATCTTATTTTACTCCACTGTCAGGCACTCAGCTGTCAGGCACTCATCTTGCCCCCAGAAGCATTAGAATAGGTGCAAAGTGCCAGTCTCTAAAGCAGACACTATGTAATGTGGTAAAACACAATGAGCAACCATTTATTAAAAAAAAAAAAAATACGTACATGTGCATCTCACTGCCTGATTTGAAACTTGCAGGTGATAAAAGGACCTGGCACAATGAGGATATAGTTTTGTTCCTCCATTCCTGTTCTTTAATAATATGAGAATTTGAAAGGCATAAATATGCAATGAATTTTTTTTCCCATTTATTTTTATATCACAAGGCATGATAAGAAAAGATACTTTAGGTGAGGTATTTTAATAATGGCCCTTTTTCTGTTGTTGATGATTGAAAAACAGCAGCAATAAGGTACAAAACCTGTCCATGAGGCAGCTTCTAAATAATTACTAGGCACAATCTTGTCAATGCTATATTAAAACATTATTAAAGTTAGGGGAATAAAACCAGCAAGAGTTGTTTATCAGCTTGCTTATGTATCTGGAACAAGTTGAAACAGACTGTTAAGGGGTTTTCACAGCATGTGGGAAAAGGCTACAATTCTTTTTTTGGGTGGATTGTCCTTAGTAGAATTGCTTCAGCAGAGCTGTGCAGATCTTTCCCTTCTCCTCTTCTTATGTGTCCTTGTCTCAAAAATCACAAGCAGAATGGGGCAGGCTTCCACAAAAGGGAGAAGGCTTTCTGGTGGGACCAGCTTTAAAGCACCATTTTTCTGCAAAGGTTACTTCTCTTCTAAGCAAATAAATAAATAAATTTGTCTAGTCATTTGACTGCAGTAATCCAGACCATAATGGATGTGAAAAAGAAAAATCTCACCTAGACAGGATACTGGGAGACAAGGTTTCATGGTGGTTTGATGCATTTTCTATCCCATGAAGAATACTCTATTTATTTAGGTTTAGGAAGCTATAACACATTCAATACACCTGAATATGTAAGTCAAGCAATCCAAACCTGAACTGTGGGAGACAGAATTAGATATAATGTGTGATAGAAATTAGGTATTTTGGTATGTCTTCAATATTTTGTTCCCATAATTGTGCTAAATAATCCTTAGAGTGACAGAAATTATATTTTTCAGTTCACATACAGTTTTTGGTAAGTAAAGTCCTGTTTCCCTCCATCTTCCTCCCTTTTACTTTGGAAATCTGGACAGTCAAAAGAATCTGGGAATGCTGCTGTAATTAAATATGGGGTATGTAGTTCAGTGGCCTTATCTCCTTGGTCTCTCCCACAAGGAAGGCTCTGGGGTGGGATGTGTTTTTATAGAAAAGACAATGGTTATCACCCTCATGACAGAAGATGAGGCACGGTTAGTTGCTCAGAGATGTCTGTAGACACCTGATGTTCCCTCAAGAGATGGACTGATGTCTCTTATCTCATGTTATTTGCAAAATCAACAGTGTAATTTGTTCATAATGATGTTTCTCTGATTGCTTATCTGAGAACTAAGCCTTTCCTAGTAGGAGGACATAAAATTCCTAAACAGTTGATTTGATCAACTGTTCCTTCTGAAATCCAGAGGAAAAGAAGAGGGTCAGTGCAGCACAGGCCAGGATGGGCCATCCTTATGTGAATGAGCGTTTAGACCTTGCATTATGGGCACAAATGGGAAGGAAATTCTGTTTACACATATGAAAATACTTTTACTGCAAATGTGGTCAAAGAGTGAAACAGATTGTCCACAGGGGTTGTGAAATCTCCATCCTTGGAACTATTCAAACCCTGACTGGGCGCAGTGCCACAGTGACTGGGCACTGCTCTCCTTGGCCATGTTTTGAGCAGGGGATTTCAACTAGAGCTTCCTTCCAGCCCCTGCCATGCTGTGACCAGAAACTCTCCCAGACCAGGAATGGCCAGTCTGCTCTGTCTGCTGTTTCCAGTCTAATGCCCTGTGGATAAAGACAGGTGGAGTGAGCCAAACACAGCATGCGCAGATAACCTGCAAAATTATACCTATTAAACATTTCTTTCTGCTGAATTGTCCTTTGTCTGTCCTTTAGCTATCACTATTCAACCTTGAGTCCTACTTCCCAACGCCCCAGCATATTCCATCCTTTACAATGGCCCACTCCAAAGCCAGGTGAAGTTTCTATGTTGTTTCCTTCTGATTTTAGCAAACAGGGATTCAGCTCCTAATCTAGCTTTGTTCTCTGCTGGTGGCAAATCTGGATTGTAAAGAGGAAGCATTTTCCTCGTTAATGACTGAGTCTCATGCTGCTGCCTGGCTATTCTAAGACAGGATCTGATGGAAACTGCTGTTCTGGGTCTCTCCAAAGGAAAAACCTGGGGGAAAACCTCAGTTTTGAGGCAGTTGATGGTACTGCTTGGGATACACAAATTAATCACCCTCCAGAGTGATTTGTCTGCAGAAAATACTGGTGTGCTGTGACTCCATGGAGCCTCACTGAGTGTGTGCACACACTCTTCCCTGCCAGTCCATCCTCTCTGACTGGCAGCTATTTTTGCAAAGCTGCCTTCTGTTTTGTCTCCTGCTTTCCTGCCTTTGCTCACACACGTCTCTCACTGATGCCATCCCTCCCTCTCATGGGCAGGGAGCCCTTCCCCACTTAGAGCTTTTGCTTTGCTTTTCATCCCACTCCACCATCTTTACCATCATGGGCAGTGCCCTGAGAACTCTTTGCCTTTTCATTTTGAAGGATGGATTTCCAGTTTATTATTGCCAGACTATTTATTTTAATACATAACCATGTGCCACATGTATTTTTTTCCCCACAGAAACTTCCTTTGCTGCAGCCTTTGTCTTACAGGCACCTGCAAGTTCTTTATTGATTTATCTTGCCAGCTGTCCCTGCTCAGTCTCCACACTGTCAGGTCTCTGGCTCTGTTTACTTCCTGCAGCTTTTCTCTCCTCACATAAAGGTGAAGGCAGGTATACCTGTGAGGCCTCTATTGTCAGCAAAAATGGACTTCTACTGTGGCCAGAAGTACAAATATCTTTCCTGTGATCTCATACAAAAAACAAAATTAAACAAAGCCCTTTTATCTGTCTGCATCCACAAAAAGTGCAAAAACACTCTACTAGTGTATTTTCTATAGTTTTATAAATAGACTGTTCCTTTCCTTTCCCTGCTTGCTCAGGGGAGCTGAATGAATACCATCCAGAGATATTTAGTGCCCTCTGCCCCCTCAGTAGACATGGCATTAAAAAGAAAACAAAGATAGAAGGGTTTGATGTAAAATGACCATTTGCTTCAAAAGAGCATTGACTGAATAATAGATCAAGCTTCACTTTGGTGTGGTGTTTTTAATAAAGGATGTGCCTTTGCCCACATGTTTCTGCTCAGCATTAACTTGAGAGACTGAAATGTTTGAGTATTCTCTCTAATTTAATAATCAGTGGTTAATTCTCCTCTGCCCTCTTCTGATCCTTTTGCTAGCATGTATTGGCCACTCAGAATATGAAGCTGAGATTTAAATTGAGCTCAAGCCTCCAAAGCTTTGATCAGCAGACTAGCTTGGGTTTCTTTGACAGAAAGTAAAAGCTGTTGGCATTCAAATTCCCAGCTAGAGCAGAACCAGAATGTGCTCCTGCAATCCCTGCAGTGACACTGGCTGGTTTTGGTGACACAGCTGAATCCTGTGGTAGGGGTAGGGCTGACTCAGCCACACTGAAGTTTTAACTCCCAGACTGTTTCATACTTTTCAGGGAGTTTGCCAGTGGTTTAAAATAGAGAATTTTAGGTTGTGCATCTTGGATCCCAGTCCCATGTCATCACAGGTGACGTGTGACTTGTCCCCAGCCCCCTTGTGCTGCAGGAGTGCTGCTCCTCCTGTCAGTGCACACTGTGCCACTTTAGCTGCTCCTCCCTGCTCCTGTCCCACGGAAAATTCCTTCTCTCACCCTCCATGTGAGACCTGGTGAAATTCTTGTGCCCCCATCACATCATGACCTCCTCTACTGCCTGACACCATGAGTTGTGCTGCTCCAGGTGCTCCAGGATCAATGGCAGCTGACCTTCTCAGGCTGAAGACTGACCCTGGTGGCTGCTCTAAACTGAAGTTGTACTTCCATGGGCTAATTTCAAGCTAAACCTCATGCTGGCTTTGCTGAAAGGGAAAAATAAGATCATTTGTAACCCATCTTGTGTTGATTGGCTGTGTGTTAGCCTTGGCTTTATCAATATTACCTCAAAGACATTGGGGACATTTGAACCTCTGTGAGATGGGAAAGGATAATTCCAGATTTCCATCTGGTTAATTAAAATCAATCCCTGCTCTCCTCAGGGAAAAAAAAAAAAAAAAAAAAAAAAAAAAAAANCAGAACACCAAACCCAACATTTATATTTTTGTAGTTTCCTGGTGGCAATCTTCTGTACTTGGTGAGACCCAGATTCTTTAGAACCTAAGGTCAGATTTATTTAAGCTCCCAGTGGCTCTCTATGGAAATTTTGCAATTTAAATGAAGGACAATAAATTCAGGTCATCACCATCAGTATAAATAGTTAAACCCCTATTGCTTTCATCCAAATTCAAATTGCTTGCTGATAATTTGAGCAGTAAACTGGCTTTGATAAATTCCTTTCCCCACATTATTTTATCATAATTATTTGCTGTTCTGCTTTGAATCTGCAAATTATCTCATACAGCTATATTTACATATGCAATAAAACTGGGCATATGATTTATTGTCTTGTCAACAGCAAAATAAATAAAACAGTTTGTCAGAGATTATCCCTGAGTTTTGGGCAGAGCTGTAATAAATAAATAAATACCTAGATGACAGATTTTTAGAAGGGATAAGTATGAAACTAGTTTGAGGTGCAACACTTTAGCAAAAACACAGCTGTGGGGGTTGTGTCTGAAGGCTGACTCTAAGGCCCTATTCAGATTAGAGATGAAATTCCAGTAGGTTTTTCATTTTGAAACATGTGCTGATAAAATATTCCTCTGCAAAAGGAACACAGCCTTTGAATTGGAGCATTTGTAGCTTAGTCAATAAACCTGTCTAAAAGACACAGTGGTTGAAGGTCCATCAATCACATTTTATGATTATGATAGCAATGTGGCAAAGAAGTAATGTACCAAATAAGTGTTGAAATTGATGGCTGTGGCTTTTATAGGTTATAAAGAATAAAAGCTTGGGAGATGTATTTTTAGTATTGTTGGTAAATTACTTGGGTATTTTGATTGAAAATATTATAAAAATAGATGTAGAATTATTTGCATGCATTTTTATTTCCAAGAATGTGTAAAAAATGCTGATTGAGAAGACCACCAACCATAGGCAGAGTAAAAATCCACACATAGGCATATTTCTACAAAATTTTTTTAGAGCCTTCTCTCATGGTTTCTACAATTTTTAAATTATTTTTCTACATTTACTGATAGCCCAAACTTTTGGTTAAAAATATTTTAAATGATATCAGTTAAGTATCTGAGAGTCTCATCTGAAATTACCAAGGTAAAAATTAACAAAACAAATTTTACTTGCTCTTCATTTTGAAGCTGACCCATGAACCTCCACAGCACCTTCAAGATTTGGTGACAAATTAGTACACTCTATTTAGTGAACAATAAATAATGCATGAGCAGTCAGCACCCTGACAGAAGTTGAGAAAGACTGTTGCAGAAATGTAACTGTAAAAAAAAGTGAATTAAAATATGATGGTGGAAGTGATTTGTGAAACGGAAATGGGTCAACGATGTCAAATTACCAATTTCTTCTAAATGACTCACCCAGCCATAGTACTTATAGTAGTGTGCAGTCAGCAAGAAGGAATTGGGACAATAACTGTGGATTTCCTTCCTTTCTCCCTCATATTGACCTAGAATTCAAACTATCCCAAGTACTGCTAGGACAGGGTGTATCTCAATACCTCTCCTAAATTAATCCATCCTCTCTTCGGTCCCCCAAAATCTAGTGGCAGCTCTTCAGGTCAGCAGCACTTTTCTGTTACGTCACGTTCTGAGTTTTCCCCCCTGAGCAGAGCCAGGTTTGATCCCTGCAGTGGTGAAATCTCATGTGAGGGATTGTGGTTACCCTGCCATGCTCCATGAAACAGGCAGTGCCTCTCCTTGCAGGGTTGGAGTCCTGGGTGTGCTAACCCCATGGCCAGCATGTTTCTGAAGATGCATCAAACATCAAGTAGGTTGGAAAAGACCTCTGGGATCATCGAGTCCAGCCTTTGACTGATCACCAGCTTGCCAGAGAACAGCACTGAGTGCCACATCCAGCCTTTCCTTGAACACCTCCAGAGATGGGGACCTTGAGCAAAGGACCAAAGGAGGTGGTAAAGCCATGATGACAGAAATCCTCCTCTAGACATGCCTCAAACAGACTTTAGATGACCCACTCTGCATAACCAACAGCCTGTGGATATACCCAGGTGCAATCGAATCTCACCTCACCTTCAGGACTGGCAGGAGCCCGGTGTCTGCATAGGGGAAGCTGGACTCTGAGGAGTCCTGCCAGGAACAGGAAGACCAGACAAAATATACAATTATTAGTGCCCCTGTAGTCATGTGCTGCAGCCTGTACTCTGCTTCCAGCCCAGAGCTGCCCTGTGGCCCGGTGGCTGAAAGGATGAGGAGATCTTGCTGTGCTCTGCTGTCTCAAGGTCCCTTCAGAGCTCCTCAGCTCCCCTTCAGCCTTCTGTGGAATACAAACATCCCTGTCTGCCAAAGCTGTGGGGTGTTGGCCATGGGGATCTTGGCAGGTCCTGAAGGACTCTGCCTTTCAACGTGAATGAATGATTCTCAGGTACCTGAAATACGGGTGGGTATGAGATTTTTATCTGTGCTTCTTCTTCTGCTAAAGGTCCTTTGATCTTTCAGGCTATGAAGCCTTACTCTAATAAGCCAAGGTTTGTTTGCTTTGCTGAAGAAACATCAAAGAAAGTAAAGACCTCTTGGGTTCTATAAGAAATAACTAGACATGATCCTAACCTTGTACATGTGCAACGGGTGATCAGTTTGTCTGGAAGGAATCAACACAGACTCATCACACTTAGAGAAGTGAACAAAAGCAGAGCAGAATTATTGAAAGCAGCAAAGCCCAGGCTGTGTGTCAATTCAAGGTGAGCTGCAGCGAGAAACTCAGTGTGGGTTTTTTTAAGTCTATCTTTTTGTGCAGGTTGCTGCACTATAATGTCTTCTCCCAACCTGCAATACTTAAAAAATTACAATAGATTTCGTGTAAATCAGCACTAATAACAGTCGTTGAAGAGCTCTTTGCCAGCCTTTTCACACGGTGCTGGGAATAATCAACTCTGTGTAAAGGTAATGTGGTGGAATTCAGCGTTCCCCTGGGGAATGATTTGTCTTGCCACATTGCCTTGCCCATACCCTGCAGGTACACTTTCCTTAGCTGTGATTGCTTTGCAAATAAGGATATTTTCTTTCACAGAGCTACTTAAATGCTGCTGTGAGTATGAGCCTGGGGTGGTGGTTCATTCAGCTTTTAGTCTGAAAGAGTGTTACAGCACCAAGTGAGCTGTTGGAATAAGTCCTTCTGGCCCTTACCTGCACTGGCAGATGTGGGAAAGGATTAGAGAATATTAACTGTTTGCTCTTTTAGCTTGCACATGGGGTGAGAGAGGATATCTGCTTTAGTTTCAAAATGCCTTCGCTATTGGGCAGAGCCATTTGCACCCCGACTTGCTCTAGTGCACTCCTGGAAGGAATCCTTGAGAGTCATATACCTTCCCACAGGTATGTGGACACCTTTCCAGACACAGGAACGGGCAGCAGTGAACTCAACTGAGTACACGGTAAACACTTATGCTTGCTGTGTAAGGTGTTAATGTTCCATGGTCTTTGTTTGAATGGCAGCACCTCGCAGTCATCACTGGAGTCGAGCCTTGCTAAGTTCTGCACAGGAGCAAAAGTGGAGTGATAATTTCCATTTACAGCTGAAAAAGCTGAGATCTCTGTCAGATCCAGGTAATTTCTGTGAGGTTGTGCAGCCCATACACAGCTGAACTGTGACCTGAACTAGAGATTCCATCAGTGTCTGGTTCTCTTGACACAATGAAGGTCTCTCACCATTCTTGTCAGGAGACTTTCTAATGCACAGAGCAGAGCTACCACGCTGAAGGCTCTTTCTCCTGGACTACCCACACCTTTTTCCAGGTGTGCATGGTCTTTTTCTGAGGAATATGGAGCACAGCTTCTGTCTGCCAGCTCTGTGCTCTGCTGTCCCTGCATGGGAATGGGTGAGCCTTGAGCAGAGCCAAGTCAGTTCCTGGCTGCTCTTTCTCAGTGTGGCCATCAGTGATGCTCAGTGCATGAACAAGGGGAAGACTTGGAGTCTGGTGGTGAATCCCGAAAAAAAATGTGTTTTCTGTCCTTTTTTTGAAGGGATGGAACCTGAGGTCCATCCTTATACAGGGCTTGTGCCCAAATTGCAGGATATCCCAGAGCCACTCCCCTGCCCAAACTTTTTTCAAGTGTTCTGGAGTTGAATTGTCTATAATAGCATGTCCTGATAACTGCTCCACTTAGCAAAACTGCAGCTTGTGCTAGCCTGTGAGTAACAGCCCTTGTCATTATTGGCAATTAATGATGTCCTGGACTTTTGCTGTGTATCCTGCATTTACCAGAATCCCTTACAAATATGCTGACCTACCTGTTGTCAATGCATCTATTGTGCTCTAAAAGCCCTGAGTGCATTGAATAAGTTCAGAGGAGATTGGCTCACATTTCAAGGTAAAGAAATATGAGTTCTGCTCTTTAGAGTTAAAGCCTCCAGGGATCTGAAAACTCTTCCCTTGAGTTTACAGAACTGTATCGTTCTATATCCTCAGCATCCATCCTGCACATACAATATTCAGAGACCTCCCTGTAAGAATGCCCAGCTCTGCCAGCATATTTGGGCATTCCCTTTCTCTTGAGAAATTCTACTTGGCATGAAAAAATTAAATGCACCGGGAAACATAAAATGAGAGCCATGGAAATGGACAACGCGAGCCAGTGACAGCTCTGTATTTTTTATATTATCATATTTATAGTCATACATATTTGTATATCCACATATATATTTACATATATATATGAAAATATATTTTCATTAAAATCCAGAAAATGCTCTCATTCCCAAAAGCCATTTAAATGCTACCTGTCAGAAGCTGGAAAAGCACCCCTATGCTAATTTGGCAGGGATGAGATGGCTGTCTCCCAAATGCTAAAGAAAAGGACTTCATAAACTGGAAATCTGGGTCCTTTGTAGGAGACACAACTTTCTAGGACTTCTGCTTTGAACATGGTTATAGGTTTTCAGTGAAATGTCTTCATTTCTCTACAATACAGGAACTCCACTTAGGGTTTTACCTGGTGGGGGGCTGTACCAGGGTTGCACACACACACCGAGGGTCAGGGCAGAGTGGGAAGGGGGTTTCAGCATGGAAATTTGGGGCATTTCTCACCTGAGTAGCAGAAACCCTCCACCAAACCAAAACATCACAGCAGGCTATTGTTAAAAGTTCCAGCCACTGGCAAACTCATCAAAGCAGTGCTGAGGTGTACACACTGTGTATCTGTTGTGCATCTCCTCAGTTGTATTAAAGATTGATTGAGCTGCACCAGCCTATCTTAGCAGTCATCTGACTCCGTGCACTCTAAAACCAATATAAGCCTGTAAACCTATTTAACCTTCCCATCTGGGAATGCATTTTGTTGAAGATGGCAGCTTGATGTTCATTAAAATTAAAGACAGAAAATAATATTAGATAATGCAGTGCTTTTCCCTTGGCAACATAGGGCTGGCACCTCCTTGATGTTCCAGTTTGACCCTTTGTGTTGTTTTGAGAAGATTTAATTTCTTTTCACGTTATTTGGGATATTTTCTCTCATTGCTCCCCATACTACTTGTACATCGACTTCACCCAGTCTGTCTTTCCCCATTCAGATATTTTTGTGAGGACAGAACGCCTAAATAGAAGAGTTTTACAGCTATTGGCCTCTCTTTTAGCCTACAACAATTGCCAGTAGAGAACACTGGACTTTCTGTAGGACAAAGAAGAAAAAAGGAGATGCAGCTGTCAAAGTACAAAAAACCCCATTTATTGCACTATGAGCATCACTGTGGTTGTTTGGGTCTAAAATAACAACAATAATGCTAATTTTGTAGATATTATATGCTAGTTACAGCTACAGAGTTATCTTCCAGTGTTGTGTGTATGAACTTGTTGGATCAGTAACCACAGAATTTTTCAACCTAGCACAACTCTGACATACCTCAAGTTCTGGAATGGGGCTGATTTCTCTTAAAAAGTAAGAACTGTAAAGGAATAGCACTTTTTAAAATGTTGAATGTGGATGATAGTGCTCATAAAGCTGTAGCCCCAGGACTAGAGCAGTTACAGATTCAGAAAGGCAGTATTTCAATATTAACATGCATAGACCCTTTGCAGAACATCAGGATTATGATAATGTGTGCTGGCTGTTCAGCTGTCTGAGGTCACTGCTGTTCCAGCAGTGCTGCTGATGTACAACATAAGAGTGCTCTGGTTTTCCTGTTCTTTGTGGAGAATTGTTGCTAAGCAATTGGGAAAACAGTAAGGCAAAAGATATGAAAGCATAATTCACTTTGTAAACAATAAAGATCTTTACAATTTTGGAAGAAACTGCAGCAGTAATACATAACATCAGAAAGGAGAAGCTCTACAGAACATCAATAAAACATTATTCAGGCTCTTTTTTTTTAAGAGTGACAGAAGATCAACAACTTGATGCTGATGCAGAATTGAGTTACCATCACTGATATCAATCATTTCCCTACCATGGTTCACAGATCCTAAAACCAGAATGAAGTTAGAGAGGAATGCACATGCACACACTCACAGTGCAGATACATTTCACCAGTGTAACTTTATTGTATCAAAACCCATGACAAGTTTGCAGGGGGGGAAATTATCTTCACATTAATATGACTTTGTACAGTTATTGCTTTACAGATGGTTTTGCATTGTTTGGTTTTGTTTTTCAAGAGTGCCAATAAACATCTGTATTGCAGTGGCTTTGCGTATGAATTAGTACAGGAATCACTGATTTCTCAAAGACAGCAGAAAATTTCCTGATCCCAGCAAAGGCAATTTCTTGTTTATCACTTTTCCTAAAGGTGTTGACTCCCTGGTTGGGCATTTCCAGCCCGGCACCTACCTGGGTGTTCTGCAGCATTATTCCCTGTATCAATCCTTGTCTGATTAAACTGATGCTGCCCTTTTGAAATCGATGGAGTTAAGTCATTTTACATTGCCTCAGGATCTGTTCTAATGTGGAAATACTTCCTTTTTTGTCAGCTGGCATTTTCATCTGGCTTGGAGGCGAGTTTGAAGGCTGCAATATACTTTTATCTTTTAAATCAGCTGCCAATACATTAAGAAAGAGTGGCATAATCTGTTCTCTTGTCATCTTTATAAAAAAGATCCAGTCTTTCCTTTGAAATGCCCAAAACTGGGGGTCCACAACTGCTCAGTGCTCCTGAGTACTTTCTGAGAGATTGCTCAAGCCAGCTTCATGTGTTTTGCACAGGGAGATGTGGGAAGATCACACATCTTTAATCTGGGCCTGTGAAATTTTGCACAGAAACTTTATTTCTGCCTGTGGTTGCTGTATTCCACTACAAACTATTCTCCTTCATCAAATTTAGGGGAGAAAACCCCAACATTCCTTTTGAAGTGTGGATTCTGGAATCCTCACCTGAGCCAGCCCATGCTGTGCTGCTGCCTTTTCTTTTGCCCTGCTCCTCTGGGGGTTTGCTCCAGCGGATGGGATGGGATGGGATGGGATGGGATGGGATGGGATGGGATGGGATGCTGGACTTTTCCAAGCTGAATCCCCTTTGTCTTCACCAGAAAGGAGACCTGAAAATATGATGGTAAATGCCCAGATGAGCAACAACATTTAATGCTGCCAGGAAAGCAGCGTAAATGGGACCTCTGGTGCTAAACCTTTAATTAAAGTTCTGAAATTAAATTCTAACTAGTTGCCACGTGGCCTTATGTTCCTTTGAATCCAATGGCCCATCCTGTTGATTACAGTGGATACAGGCTTTCTCCTAAGGCGTTTTGCTGCACTCACAGCCTCAGATGTCACAGTGTCTGTTCTTCATTTGGTGAAGAGCCTTCCAAGTCCTCAAGGAGACAGAACAAAAAAATACTGTGGGTTTTGGCCACCTACAGGCAATGTGAATGTTTGGTTTTTGAAGTTTCGCTTTGGGCTTTATATTTTCATTAAACAGCAGCAATTCAGATTTTATTTTCCACACAATTCTGGTAATATAAAGAGTTTATTTGGTACATAGATGAACTCAGCCATGACAAATTACATGGAAACTATGGAAACACTCTGCTTAATGGAGTACAAGGTCAGGCTGTCTCATACTAAAAAATTAATCATTCCTCTGTTTTTTTTTTCCACAGGATTTCTTGGGAGGTGGGGAAAAGAGGTTCAGATCAGTAGGACATGGGAAGACTAAACAGTGGAATTGATTAGACCTAGCTGAATTAATCACTGAGAACAAGTTGCCTCACAAATTTAATTTTTTCTTTTTTCTTTTTTTTTTTGATTGTTTCCCCTTGTGTGAGAGGAAGTGTTCATTTCTACAAGTATTGGTCAAATTATCTACCTGAACATATTCTGGAGCACTCATGTCACTCACAGATGTGCCCTTATGTCCCCTGGGATCCTTTGGCCTTTCTTGCTCTTCAGTGGCTTTGCTGGTGGTGGTTCAAACAGGCCACTCTACTATAGAATGCCAAAATATTTTCAGGACATGAGACATGGATTCTTTTGGTTTCCACTCAGTCTGACTGCAGGAAGGTTGGTTCTGTACTGGGTGTTTCGATTAATCCCCAAATTAATTTTTTTATTTGCCTTTGTGGCAGCAATTATCTCCTCTTTTCCACATAGACCTCCTGTCCAAGACAGGTTTATGCAGCACTGTGAGTGCTCAGCAGAACAAAGATAACTTTTCATGGAATTTATCTTAGATTTATTTGGGGTTTGAGAATTTGATAAGATCTCCAGTTATTTCCCCACCTTCAGTGTTTTCAGATTGTGACAGTAGTAGGACCTTTCTTTTAAAACTGAGATAATTCAAATGTTTGCAATTCCATTTAGTGTGCAAACCCTGTACATTTGGACTCACACCATATAAAAATTATTACTGAGGAGAGGCTGCATATCAGTCTTTCCCTTGAGCCGAATGTGATAGAGCCAGACCTGGATAAAAAGGTGAATCCTGAATTCCAGATGGGGAGGGGTTTCATGGATTCCAGCAACAGGAGAAATGAGCTGCCAAATATGCAAGCTTGCCACCCTTAGTCTAATTTTATTTAACGGAACTGAACCAAATAGTTTCACCTCAATGGGATTTTAGCATATGCTTGAATGTTATGCTGATTCTGAGATCACAAATATAGTTAATTTTTATCATTTTGATGAAACAGTGCATTCACAACTACTATTTTCTATAGAGGTGAGTTGTTTATGATGATATTTTCTTTAGAGAGGAGATAAGACAAGAAGGGATGGAGACTTCACTGCTAGTATTTAGGACCCTGGCTGGGCTGGCAGGAGAAAACTCTCCAGGCCTGTGCCCTGTCTGTGTCAGAGACCTGATGTATGAGGAGCTTGGCTGTGAACCAGACAGGCTCAGGGTGCTGAACCTCAGCCTTTTCCATCCTCCCCATCCATTTGTCCAGAGGAGGACATATCAAATCTCTATTTCTCTGGCTACGTTTCCATTCAGAAAAATTCCCTAAAAACCTTTTAGTCTTCTACATTTCTAGCTTTCTTGGTGATTTTCAACTATTCTTCCTATAAGATTTGAAGTATTCTGCTTCAATTTCTTCTAAAACTTGACATTTTTTAGTTTTTTCTTTTCTTTTTTTTTCTTTTCTTTTTTTTTTTTTCTTTTATCAGGTAGGAAAGACTCAAACCCAGCTGAGGCCTCTGGGCTCATCTCACACCACTACAAATCTGCCACCTAGACTTGTCATTTTTTGGCAGTGCTGAGTGTCCTGCAGCTCTGGGATGTTTTGTTGCTTTGCCTGACACTGAATTCTCAGTTTCATATTAGCACACTTGTGTACAGCTTAGTATTTTGAACAGTCACAGAAAATGCCACTTTCCTTATCCATTATTGCTTGAATTCACTTTCCTCTTCAAGCTGCTCTTGTTCCCACATGGTCGATAGCTCTGCTTTCCTCAAGTTTGTGTTAGAGTTGGTATTTCTGAGTGCTGCCTGGATGAAGGGCCTCCCGTGTCATTTGTCCAGGCTGGTAAGATCTAGGAATGCACATCCACTTTCATGAGCATCCACACTACTTTGTAAGGCCAGAAAACCTGCAAGGATTTGGTTTCTGCTGACTTTCCCATTTAGGGTTATAGACACAGGCACACCTGAAGCTTTTCTCTCTAGAGCTGCTTATGTGGGGATGGATGATGCATGCAGGGAAAGGAAAACTTAAACCTGGGAAGGAATCTTGGGTTGCCATTCAGATTCCTGTGATTAGACCCTCTGGCTTGTATACTTAGAAGGAGCATGAATCACCCACTTGAAGCTTTTCTGTAGCTGAAATCCACCTCCCTGCAGGTTGATTCAATATTGCCACAGCCTTGTCAGCTTCCCCAGGGTGAGCTCACCCACCTTTTCTTCAAGGAAAATAAGCTCATATCAAGCACCATTAATAACTTCCCTGCGTGTGGGGATGCGTCCACATCTACTCCACTCCCAAGCTTAAACCAAAAGTATTTCTGAAGTGCAGTACAGGCTTGTTCTCCTTCTGCCACCTCTTTTACCTCCATCTCAGCAACCTTCTTCTCCAGGCAGATGGCTCCCACCCCCTCCCAGCTCCCCTTGACACCCTGCCAACACCATGCCCAAGCACCCCTGTCATCTGCCTCTTGTCTCTAACCCAGTTCCCTCAGATATGACAGACTACAGTCTCCTCTCTCTCTCTAAAAAGAAACACTGCACCAGCACACCAGCACCCGGGAAATCTGGTCAAACAAATGGGCATGGGGATCAGAGAGGGGGTGCAAGGTTTTCCTAAGGTAGTTTTTTGACTTTTCAGCCAATATAACTGACTTTTTTAGGGTATTTCTTTCTTCCTGTTCAAAAAAAAAAAAAAAGAAAAGAAAAAGCAAACACGCCCTCACTTCCTCCTCCCAGTCTGGTTAGAAATGCTGCTGAAGCACAACGTGGGAGCTGTAGTTCAGCACTTGGTGCATCCACTCTCTCACGAGGCTTCCTGACCACCCCCACCAGAGCACCTTGCCAAGCCTCCTGCATCCCATGTCCATGCTTTCCATAGGAAACCCAGACTGGAGGGATGGGAAGTGTAAGTGGCATTTCAACATCAAGCCAGTCACATGTCATTTTTTGGCTTAAATCTGATAAATTTTCAGAATACAAATGCTTTGGTTTTCCATTTTCTCTAGTCCATTGAAATTTTTTTTTAAAAAGTGGAACCCCTCTTTTTATGGGGAAAAAAAAGACCCTAACAACCACAAGGTATTTTCATTCCCTCAATTTCTCTTCAAAATGTTTTTATCAACTTCAGTAATAAATTGATTTCTTCAACATGTAAGGCAGCCTTGAAAGTGACTTCTTTTGAGACATCTTTCCAAGACCCGCTGGCTCCAAGCTCAACAGGGTTTTTTTTTGGTTTTGGTACTCCTAAAGTCTCCTGATCACAGCACCCTGGTTAAGTTTTCTTCAGGTGTTAAACAACGTCGTGTTCTCATCTCCCAGCACTAGACTTGCACAGAAACCTTTGCAAATGGGCCCCAGGAGAACCTAGGGTATTTATAACCAGGATCACAATATAATCTTCAATAAAGTGTCCTCATATAAGATTTCACATTTGAAGTTAGACATGTCCCTTTCTAGTTCAGGGAACAATTTGGGTTTGCTTCTGTCTTTAAACTCATGGCTATAAACTGCACTTAATCCATTGCCTCCCACTGGCACACTGGGCTTCCAGTGATTTGTTAGGCAACATTTCATCCTTTCTCTTCATGGATCTCATGTTTGTTTAATGTATTTTCCATCCCTCAGTCCTGCAGCAATGTGATTTCTCAGTTGTGTTTGGCTTAGTGATACTGGAGAAGGCAGGTTTAAGAAACAATCCTTGTTTTCCTTACTTTTTAATACCTCAACATGGAAGCTCTGCCAAGAGAATAGTGCTGCAGAGGGCTCTAAAGTACTTTTAGAGAGACTCTTTGAGATTTCTCAGTGCTTGATGAATATTTTAGAAGACACAACCCCAGGTAAGGGAGCTAAGAAATCAAGGAAAAGACAGCTATAATTTGTCACCGTGCAATATACATACATATTATCACATTAATAGATATTTATCTGTACCTTGAAAGTGTGCCAGTGGATGTAGAGAGGTGTACTCATGCTGCATTCCTTGGTGTTGTGGCAGCTGGGCCAGGGGACAGCTGTTCTTTGAGTTTTCATTTTGCTTTCATTCGATGCCCATAGAGTTATCAATGAGAAGTATCAGCTTAAATTTTCATGGTTGAAACTGTGCTAACATTTGAAAAACCTCACTAATTCCATTTATAAACCTAAGAGAGGCCAGGTTGGACAGGGCTTGGAGCAACCTGGTCTGGTGGAAGGTGTCCCTGCCCATGGCAGCAGGGTTGGAACTGGATGATTTTTAAGGTCCCTTCCAAACCAAATCATTCTGTGACTCTGTGATTAGAAGTGGTCACTGGCAGATCAAATGATCTGCTTTCTTCTGAGACACTGAGGTGTCATCAAAGAGTCTATAGGGCTGAAAACCCCATCATAAAAACCATAAACAAGGACTTTATGACCTTCAAAAGCAGCTTGGTGTCTTGGGTGACAGTTGATACATTGAAAATCAGTGAGACTTTTGTTCTTTAGCAATTTAGGTAAAAAATCCCCTCCTTTACTACACTTGATGCTAAAGCTGAGATAGGCAAAATCCCAGAAGTGAGAGGTGAGTCAGGAAGACAACATCGTTGTTTCCCCAAAACTGAAACAATGATCAGCCAGGCTGTGGTTCCCACTTTCTCTAAAATTACTGAAGCTCTTGAGGAAAGAATTGCATGAAAGGCCTCAATATTTTTGCTTTTGTCAAATTTGCCCAGGAAGCCTTTATAATATGTTACTGATTTTCAGTGGTTTTTAGCATCAATTCTGCTGTTAGTTTCAGCTTGGACAATGTAAATTTCATTGACCTATTTTTAGCCACACAATATTTTTGTTGTTATTGTGCAGCAGCCTAGAAATAGCAGTGGGGATTGAGAAGAAATTTTAATTTACAGGACTTGATAAACCTTACCAAGCACAACGGTTTGTATTTTGTATTTCAATTTACTGAAGGCACACAGAGCTACCCTCTGCAGCTTTCACACACAAAAAAATGTCACATTCTTAATATAGATGTAAAATGTAGAAGAAAATCCAGAATAATAAATTTGGACCTGTGATCAGGGTCTTTCTTTCCCAAAACTCGTTTCTGAAGAGTTAAGTGATAATGCTATTAGAAAGAAAGTGAATAGCTAAACACTATCTTCCAGAAGCAGCTTTTTCTGGGATTCTATATAACCAACTTTGTTTAGAAAGCTTCAGGCTCCACGATGTAGTTTTAATGACATTTAAATTTAGCATTCATATTGCAGGACAAGGAGATGGTTGCCCCTGTGCAGCAGGGCCCCCAGTTTCCATACAGGCGTGAAGTCAATCAAGATTCTGCTCATGGTACCATGGGTAGTAACCATGAAAGGAAAGGAAAACAACACCCTGCTTGCCCCCTCGTTGCTAAAAAAGTGTTTGGTGAATTAATAACTGCTCATTTTTTTAAGCAGTTAGGTTAGCATAAAAAGGGAGAAAAATAATCACTTTGTGCTGGCTGGGGCAGCAACCCTGCTGGCTGCCTGAGTGTGACAAACAGCAAGGCTGGGAGAGGGAGCAGACAGAATATTCATTATTTTCGCACTGAGAAAGAAGGAGAGCAGTCTGGGAGCCAATATTTGGAGTCCATGTAAGCCATGATTGCTGCTTGTGATGCCCTGCAGCTCTCTGGGGAATTGGTGTATCCAGTTACCCATCCTAGGTCACCTGTTGCAAGAGGGAGCTCTGCCTGCTCTGCTCACCAGCTGGCACATTCCCATGGCACAAATGTCCTCCTCCATTCACCTGATTTCAAGATGTGACCCTCGGGTATCAAAGACCAGGTGCTGTTGGTTGGGAGGAGAGGAGAGGTGGCATTAGAAAGCCCATTGCTGGAACATGTTGAGTTCTGGTAGCCATCCTGAAAACAGAGACTCAAAAACTTAGAAAAGAGCTACAGAAATGTCTGTAGACATGGGACTGTGCCCTGGAGAGACTGAGCTTGAAGGTGAGTTAGTTTCCCATCTCTGCAGATGGATGGCCCCTGAGACTGGGGAATGGTATTCAAGCTAATGAAGACAGAATGTGGTCAAAGAAGTGGAACAGGAAACTCAGACTAATTCGTGCTGAAAACAGAGAGTGTGATTCTGAGAATGAGGATTTTTGAGTACTGAATCTGCTTGTGAGGAAATACATAGGAACATCATCATCCTAGATTTGGTTAATCAGCCTTCTAAAACATGGGCTAGAACTTCAAAGAAACTGGGTTTGATGGTGGTTTTGGGGTGGAGGATCTTTGGTCCCCAAGCTGTAGGATGGTACAAGGCTCTAAACAATTCTGTGCAGTTCTTTATAGGAAACACTTTCTAGGCCACAATGTTTTTTTCTTTACACAATTGGATTATTTCTCTGTCCTGGAATGAATAAAACTCTAATCTTAATGTTCTGCTGGTTTTCATTTAAAATTGCAACATTTGAGAGATTTTTTTTCCACTTAGAAACTTATGCCTTTTCTCTGTTTTTATGGCCCGGAGGTTTTCTCTCCCTTTTTATTTATCATCTCATATTCCTATGGTTTGAAGACATACAGTAGTGACGCAGGCTGCCGTAGGGTTTTGGTCCTTTGACTGGTTTCTATTTTTAGAGTGTTCTCAGTTGCACTGAAAACAGGCAGCAGCAACTGTATTGGCCCCAGTATCTGGCACAGATTTTGTCAGAAGATGCACTGTGAGTAACACATCTTGCCCTATATTTAGGGACTATGAAGAACATGATCCTTTTAAAGAACATTACCTGTATAAGTAACAATTCTTGTGGCTGCCCTGATCTGCCCTGGACAAAGGAGACCAGAATGAACTCAGCTCAGCATCTTCCCTGAGGCTCAGTGCTGTGTGAGCTCACCTTGCAGAAAGCCAGGCGAGCTCTGCTGCTGCCCAGCTGGCCACCAACCTCCAGGCACTGGAGCACAGACACACTGCTTGGCAGCCCACAGGACCAGCCTGCCTGTCCTTCTGCCCAAAGTCTGATTAAAAAGTGGAATGTCTCCTCCAAGAGCTGGAACAGCTCCTCATCTCAATCCTCAGAGCAATTAGAGATGACAGAAGAGCCAGGATTAGCTCTAGCAGTGCCTGTCCTTCAGCTTGCCAGAGTCCAGCTGAGCATCCTCCATGCAATCAGCCATGGACTCTTCTCTTTGCCAAAACAAAAAAGTTGAGGCCTCATTTTATCCCAAGGTATGGCAGGATCACGTGGGCATCCCAAAAATTTTCACTGGTCAGATTTTTTTTTTTTTTAATCCCTGCTCAGTATCTGGTATAGCTTTTTATGTTTGTGCTTTAGAGGAATCAGAAATTCACAGTTCTACCCTTTCCTGCAGCCACCTTCTGTCTAACTCAAACGCCCCATAGGAGAAACCTTCACTTGGGATAAATAAAATGAAGTAATTTTGTTAGCAGTTTCCTGAAGAAGAAGCTTTGCTTGTGAAAGGTTTCTTGAAATTGATTTTCCTGGTATGTGGTTTCCTTTTTTTAACTTGAATTTCCTCTGAGGTTTTGCCTCTATATTTTCCCCTGGATTACCTGAAGTAAGAAACTTTTAGCTGAGCTGAATTTGAAGAAGGAACACCAGTATTAAGAAAGATTCTGTTTGAGATTGTAATTTCTACCATTTAAAAATATTACTAAGGTTTGTATCAAAAAAACCCCAAGCTAATAAGAGTGAACAGGGCTAAGTAAAAGAAAATGCAGGCTGAGTGGTGGTGTGGGTTTTGAGTAGATTAAAAAGGGTTCTTTTTCCCACCCAGTGTGAAAATATTATCCATGCCAGGCATTTAATGCTGTATAGAACTGCCCTGGGTGAGGGAAGAGTCTTGTACAGGATGTATTATTGCTCACATTTTCCTGTGACTCCTCTTCCCAGTCGTGTTCCCAGGTCTTGCCCTGTTCCTGCGGGTATTTTGATTTTGAGCACTGATTGGCACTGAGCAGAGCATGTCCATGTTGCAAGTGCAGGTCCAGGCCCTTTCCTGGGGTGGGGCTGGTGGCCCAGGGCCCCCTTGCAGGCACCAGTCAGGCACCATGAGATTTATCTGAGGGCAAAGCCTCAGCCTGCACTCAGACTCCTTCGTGCCACGTGGAGACACAGACACAGTCCAGACAGTGAACTGACAGCTCTGTCCCCAGAAATGTCTGGCTTAAGTCAAATCTACTTAAGTCTGCCAAGAGACAACGATGTGCTCAGAATCTGCATGGAGTGTGGCTCCCAATATGTTGAATTCCACTTTATATCCTGGTTTTGCCACCCTTTCCCCATCACAGACCCAGCCCATGGGTTGAGAAGCACAAGAGAACCTCACTGTCTTATTTTCTGTCTTGGATCAGGTCTCACGGACCTTTGCCTTGTGACTACTCTTAAATAATTCTGTCTAGCATCTGATTTAAAAATATCTCAAAGTCAAGCTTTGTGCAATAGCATCTGTTCAAGGCAACACCCAAACGAAACTGCAACTGTACACTCAGTGCCCCTGCTTGTTTCTGAGGAGGAGTGAATTTACTCCAGGAATGGAAGGATTTCTGCAGCTTCTGTATATCCTCTATGATAAACTTCTAGTTTGGGATGTGTTCTGGACTTGCAAAAGGCATGAGGCCTCTTAACTGTTGCATTTTTTTTGTAGTTGTCTTTATTTATTTATTGCTACTTTTGCTTGCCCATCTTAAATCTAAATGTCACATGGCAGTGTATTTTGCCCTAACTAAAGGCATAATATGAAGTTATTGAGAACAGGTTGTGATTTTTTAGCTTAATTAGAATGTTATTAATTATTAATAGAATTAATTAGAATACACTTCTCTGTATCAGTCCTATATCAGGCCTTAAAATTTTTCCCACTATCCAGTATTTTCCATTTTACATTCACCTGAATTGCTGTTTTTACCCCTCCTGCTCCTCTCTGTGCATTCCTAGAGACTGAAAATGATCCAAATGTCAGTTCTAGGGCACGTTCCACTCTCTCCTGCCTGGCACCCCCTTCCACAATGAAATACATTGTGAAACTCCAGGAGAGACCACTGCTGTTGTCGTGTGTGATGAAACAGGCAATACATGGGGTTAGGTATGGTAGTACCTTGGTAATAATGAGTAATTTGGGTCAGAAGGGATGTCAGGAGGTTTTCTAGTCCAGAGCAGGCACAGCACCCCAGATGTAGTGTCACAGGCACAGAACAGAGGGCAAGGATGGCTTCCCTTAACTCAGTGACTGCACTTGGTTGTTCTTTTTTGAACATTAACTATAGCCAAGTTTGCCCTCGAGAGAGGCTCCAGTGGAAAGAAACACCAACACTTCTCTCTTCTTCAGAAATCTGCTGCTGCCCAGAGCCCTGGGTGGGAGTGGTAGCCAGGATGGGGTGTGAAAGCAGCAATGCTGAGGAAGTTTATTTAATGCTCCCTTTGGTGTGGGCTGGAGCTGTGGATGCAGCAGAACAGGGTAAAGGGTCACATCCTCACTGTCTTCCCCATGGGCTGCAGCCGTTGAGAGCCCTCACATCCTCAGGGAGATGAGTTTTGTACTTCTCTGCACCAGAAAGCCATAATTTAAATCCAAAAGAGGCTGTTTAATACTTCATTCTAAACCTCTGCCTAACACAGGCCAGAAAATTCCTCCCAGTAATTCCTGCCCTGTGCATTGCAGCCCAGCCTCTGTTTCAGCTAGAGCAGACCTCTCAGATACAGAGATTTACTCATGTTTTAACACTATGAGGTGCAGAATTTGCCACTTCCCTTGATAATCTTTTTAATCTAAACAAGCCCCTAAACGGGAGAATAGGCTTCAGACTATTCCAGAATAAACTAGAACTTTAAAATATTCTATGAAATATTTAAAAATAGATTTGATAGCTATCTGGAGCCTAATCTTACAATTCTTTATCTGGAAAAAGGTGTCTTGATGTCAGCAGCAGACCTGGCAGGCACTGTAAGACCATTTCATTTCACTAAGAAATACTATCATTGCTCCACTATCTTGAGGTTATTCTTATAGACAGTAGCCTTTACAGTATTGAAAATATGTTACTGGTATAAATGCTATTATTTAGTAATATTTATTAATTTAATCTTATTTGGTAACGTGCTGACCCAGCATGCAGATGCCAGTCAGGCAAAAAAAAATCAAAACCCAAACCCAAATGACAAAATCTTGATGGCCGATGCTTTTGTCATGAGCACTCATTGCCTGTGCAATTGTTGATAAATCCAATGCTTTTCCTGTATCATTGACCAGCAGCATGAGAGTTCTGTTCTCTCCTGTCAGAAGTTTTTAAAATGTCATTTGAATATTCCTTTTTTTTTCCTAAATGCAGCCTGAGATCTGGGTGAGACCCGAATGAGGGCTGGACTTTGGGAATACCTGAGCAACCTGATCTAGTGTGAGGCTGGAATGAGATGGTTTTTAAGGTCCCTCCCAACTCACACCTTTCTATGATATTTGTGCATCTGTAGCAGCCATTTGAAGAGCAGCTGTTCAGCCAACAGTGGTTGCCTCAGAAATTTGAGGAAAACTATGCCCTGGACAATTTTTTCAAAATTGTTGTTGTATGTACACATAACAGGGGTGTCCTGTGTTCCACAGGGTACCCAGCAATCAAATCTATCTCAGATCTCTCTGTCTCAGGGCTGAAGTTCAAGGCTCCATGGGGCTGTGGCACGAGGCAGGTGCAAAATCTCAGAAATGTTTGAACTATGTAAGCAAACAGAAGAAAAGGGGTGGAAGGAAATTAGGAAATTTCTGCACAAACGTGTCATTCAGAGCCAGAGAAACCAGAATAATTGTTCTTTTTGAGAGATGATTAAGACCTCTGTAGTGGGGTCACTGCTGTATTTCATTCCCATGACTGGAGCTGCATCATAAACTCCTCTGTGTGGTGACTCCAAGCTGTTCTCTGTGAGCAGGGGCAGAGCTGTGTCCCCCTGACAGCAGAGGACTGGCCACAGCACAGGCAGGAGTCCATCCAGGGTTGTGATGCTGGTACCTGCAAGGATCTTTCCACTTGAGTTAATTTAATTGTTATAAACTCCTGACCTCTGCCTCTGGGAATTGCTCACACAATTAAGATGTGCCCTACAAGACTGTTAGTGTGATCACAGCTGAAAAGATTTTGGGTACAAGGATAGGGTCTGAGATTATACCAGAACCTCCTTACAGTTTAAATTGGGGTGGTGATGCTGAGTGTGCCTCATGTCCCTTTATTTTTTTGTTCACCATTTTTTAGAAAGTAAAATAGTTAAGCACTTTTCCAGCACACACAGGTGTCATACCTGGTTACAAAGCACATCCCTGGCAAACTCCATGTGGAAACACATTTTTGGTCAGTCCCAAGGACAGCACAATCTCCATTTTGCAGTTAAGAGTCTCTAGTGATGGAGATACCAGGGCAATAAGGTTTTTTATTATGATAATCCAGAACTGGATTATAGTACCAGAAACTGTTAAAAGTCACACCATGAGAGTTTCCCAGAGCCTCTGTCACTCCTGTGAGACTGCTTTTCTTCTCCAGGTTTTTACACTGTAATAAGCCTCCCCAAAAAATGCTTCTTAGGAACATAGGGAAACTACTTTAGGGGGAAGAAGTTTGATCAAATAAGTGCATTCAAACTTGTCCTTTGCAGTGCCCACTGAGCTGGGATGACACACAGCTGGCACATCTGCATGGTGAGAGAGAAAAGGCACCTGCAAAACAGCTGCCAAACCACTGCAGCTGCTTTTGTAAGCTGCAGTGTAGGACTGATCTTTGCAGTGAGTCTGGTTCAAAGCAAACCTTCCAAAACTTTTTGTAGCCACCCATTTGTGAACCCAGAAGCAATTTTCCACTCACAGTATGAAATTCAATCCTTTCTTCACACAGATGAAAGTGTCATCCTCTCCAGCATGCCAAAATGGCCCAGCAAAGAGATGCTACCACCAAGAGGTATCATCCTGCTACCACATTCCATTGAGTTCAAGCTGTTGGAATTACCTGGTTTCATCTCCTGCACAGAAAAGTTTATTTTTCTTGGAGTCAGCTCCTTCACGATTGAAATTTTATTAAAATATCTTATCTTCACTTACAAAGGTCAGATGATATATATATTTCACTATGCTATATTATAGTGGAACATTCTGCTCCAATGCTTGGTTATTGTCACCATCCAAAATGTCTTATTCTCTATCTGGATTTTGTAGATTTAATCTCCAAGGATTGCTACATTTGCTGGTTTGAAGTGTCCTTTGCATGAGGCCTGTTTCCACCCTTCCTGTCTCTTCATTTTATTTAAATCACACCTTTATTTTCTCTCTGATAAAAAAAATAGCATAAATGGAAATCAAAAGTTCTGTTCTACGAAGGATAATGGGTTGGGATATTTACATTAATTGAGTGAGAGCACAACTTCTATTAAACTGCTGCAAAATGCAGGTAACCTGTTGGAGCAACATTAAACTGCAACTTTTTAATGTGACTCAAATATTTCAGTTGGTGTGTTTCTGAGGGAAATTTCATTTAAATGGACAATTTTTGTATTGAAAACTTCTCTTACGTAAAGATCGTTTCAGATGTGAGATCATGCTGTTGGCAAATTGCTGCTTTGCTTGGGCTTCTTCTCTTTTCTTTCAAGACAATGCAGTTTCTCAACATCCTTTTAGAAGATTTTCCCTCAATGTCTTTATTATTCCATATGTGAAGACATAAACAGAGTCTAAGACAGCCCTTTATAAAAACAAATACCTTGTAGGAGCTCTTTACATTTTGTTCCACTTAGTTAATTTTCCTCCAACAGCTTCTTTTTCAATAGTTTTCCTTATCTTCTTGGTCAATTACACAAATGAATTGCCAGGGAAGTAATTTGCTGTCTGCTCGTGTCACTGCTGTGCAGAGTTTGACTCGATTAGACTTGCCATGCCACCTTGCTTCGAGTCCTTCTGCCACTTTCTCTGCCAAATGTGATGTTAATCCATCTTTCATAAATGCAGCTCAGTGCTTTCATTGTCAGTGATTTTATTAACCAACAAACCATCTCACAGCCACTTGTTGCCCTCAGCTTCTTAACACGGCCCTCTTGGGACCCAAACAACTGCTGCTTCATGAACAATTCTCATTTCTTTTACAAACTGTAGACATCTGCATATCCTTGGTCTCTGCATATTTTCACAAGTGCTTTTCTGCCCTTATCTCTTGGTACACAGCTGATTGTCAACACTCGTATAAATCCACAGAAGTTGTTGTGAGTGAGCTCCACCCAGCATGGAACTGCTGAGAATTTGGCCCCAGGCAATTTCTCCTCCAAATTTTGTACACTTCCTTTTCTATTTGTCTGGCTTTAGCAGTGACTCCATCCCAAAAATGCCCAGGAATGAGTTTATTTTGTGGCTACCTCACTGATAAGACTCTCATGTGGGTGGAGGAGCCCAGTAGGATCCCTTACAAGGTGTGGATGTGAGTGAAGATGGGGCCAATGCATATTTTGGGAAGCTGAGGTGCAGACCAAGTCACTGGGGTCTTCCTGCCGAGGTCCCACAGCCACATTTGCCTTATACACAGGTGCTACTCTGGCATCTTTGGTGAGAAAACTTCAAAATTTCTTTTGACTGTCATGTTTTTTTTGTATTTATCACCCAGGACCAGGGTCTGAAGGCTGGGGCTGTGCTGCCCTACTTAGTCTGTGCTCCGTGTTCCCTGCTGGTTTTCATCCCAGACAGGGCTGATGTGTACCTTGAGGGGAAGCTCCATTCTTAGGAGATCAGAAGCTTTTGATCTGCCATGGCAGGTGGGAACTGTGAAATGTCTGATCAAAGGGGAAAGGACCTGAGATACTCCGGGTAAAGCCATGCCCGTGAGATGAGATTCAGCCCAAGTGTGCTTCCAGCTCCAGAATATATTTCTCTCTCTATTTTTATACCTAGGGTGAATTTGTCCAGTTTCTAAGTGACAAATGGCTACTTCAGCATCATTTCTAGTTTCTTTTGCATGTCTGCTGTTCTGCTGACACAAAAACTTCTCCCTTTTCTTGGGGAGAGTGTCCTAGATCTGAGTCTCCAGAGCTGCTGCTTTTCCCACCACGTTTTATGTACAATATAGGAGCAAACAGCTCCAACAGGAGAACTGTGGGAAGAAGTCACAACCAGCCAAGTGCTTGGATGTAAGGACTTTTCCCCTAGATTGCAGGAGGTCTGCAGGTTCTGAATCTTTACTGATACCTTATGCACCTTAAACTGGCACACTCATATTGAGGAAGAATAATTTTGTGTTTGAGTTGAGCAGGACTTTGAATTCTGCATTTATGTTAACAAGCCTTCCATCAAAATCAGTCTATTTCCCTGAAGGGGTTTGGCTTCAGTCAGCCAGCAGTTTTTGATGAACAATCATAGTAATTTTATTTCCCTCCCTCAAAAAATTCCTGATATGTGTCCTAATTACATGTCCAACAAAAGATTGCAGAAGATGGTTTAAGACCCAATTGTAGCAGGTGTGGTGTGAATCTTCCAAAGATCATCCAGGTATCAGGGTGCATAACCCAGGATATTGCATAAGTATGTAGGCTATTGATGACAAAGAGAGCACAAGATTGTGCCTAGAATAAACAGAAAAATATAGAAAATTATCTGTCAGCAAAATCACCTCCAAGCATGTTTCAGAATTTTCCATGTGGCATCAGGAAGGATCTTTGACCCAAGCTCAAAAAAAATTGTTCTGCCTTTCATTATGTATCTCAGTCACAGACTGACACTTTAGGTTCATTTCAGCAGTGTTTGTGCCATCAGAATCCAGTGTGAATTCTCTTGTGACAGCATTAGATCAATCATGTTTTAAAGAATGCAAGTAATTGCATCTACTCCATCTTTGAGACAGTCCAATACTGACACTTTGGGTTCACTAAAACCTGAGTTGCTAACACGGGTTGGAAGGTGAGAGAAAAGTATCACAAAGCTGTATTTTTAATATTCTTATGTAAAACAAGTTGGTTTCAAGGTAAAAAAAAAAAAAAAAAAAAAAAAAAGGAATATGAGCAAAATGCCTACAATCAGTTTTTGAAAAATGGGATAAAATGATAAACATTGGAGACTTCACTGAACTTAAAGCACTGTTAGCACTTATTGAACATACACTGAGGTTATCATTTGAATGGGTAGGTCAGGCTATTTGAAATACTGGTGTCTGCAACATACTCTGTGATCAAGGTCTTTAAAGGGAATCTTTGCTACAGAGGCAAACCTAAATGGAGAGTAGAAAATGCCACTTGGGTCTAATATTGTGGTGAAGGGCTGGTACTTGTGGTCTTTGAGAAAAATTGGTTACAGGCCCAGCGAAAGAGCTTTTCCTCCGGCTGTAGATGTCCTAAAAGGCTATCACATTTTATGCATCTTTGCTAAACCTGCATTTCCTTTTCAGAGCCTTGTATGCAGGCACTGGGATTTCCAGACAAGCCAAAACCGGGCTAGGACCAGACGGTGCTTTTGATGGCAGTGGCAGATAATCAGTGGAGCACATGTGGAGTGTTCTTGTCAGCTGTCTGCTGCTGGCAAGTCTTAAAAGGAGATTAGGTGTTTTTCAAAATGGAGCTCAACTCCAAATGGGGAGAAGTCCCAGGAAGTTCTCAGGGATTTATTACACAGGAAGTCAGTCGAGGTAATTGCAGTATTTCCTCCTGACCTTGCAATCTGAAGATCCGTCCTACACCACCTGGCAGGGCCGTGCCACCAGAGAGGAAGGGCAGTGGGAATTTAGAGATTTTCATGGTGATGAATTTGCATTCAGAGAGATTCCCTCTGGCTTTACTGCTGCTATCCTGCTAAGAGGAAAGCCCTACACGTTTCTCCTGCTCTTCCCATGTGCCTCAAGGGGCCACCCCTGGGTGGCAAGGTTCTCTAAGGGCATCCTGCATCTGCACCTCCTGAAGCCTTAGCTGAGGGGGATGAGAGACACTGGAAAAGCTATTCCCTTCCCTTCCCTTTGCTCATATCCAGATGGAGCTTAGACCTGGCATTTTGTTCAGGTGGAAGGAGGGTGAGCATTGAAAGCAGTTGGGATTACACCTTTTCTCTTTCTCAGGATTTCTAGTCAGGATGGACCAGTAAAATTCTTCCAGACAGCAATGGAGAAACAAAGGCCAGGGGAATGGCACAGGAATTACACAGGTATTAAACTTTCTCCTTCCCACTTTAATGTTTTCATTAGTCCTTCCCAGGCTCCATCCACAGGTAAAAATGGGTATTTGATAGTCACTGGTTGTGTCTGGGCCATGAGTGTAAGACCTGTGATGAAGCTCGAGGCAATGAAGACACATCAGGACAGTTTTGTCTCTTCTTTTTGCCTTAAGCTATTCAGTTTTCCACAAAGAAATGGGAATCAAGAGGTTTTATTGATTAACTTAATCATCTGAATCTGTTTTTCATGTTCCCTTGATGCTGTGAAATCAAAGCACCGCACCCCTGCCAGGCACTAAAAGGTCAGATTCGAGGGTCATTAAAAGCAGCAGCGTACTTAATCAGGAGCCCTTGCAGAGCAGCACAAAGAACACCCCTCCCTTTGTGTAAACTATTTATTTTTTAATAAAAATGACCAAAATGGCAGCCCCTGTAACACACTGTGCTGTGCTGGCTGCTCTGCAGCCGGGCCTGGTGATTTGCAAACTCTCTCTGCAGGGTTAATGTCTGTGTGAGCAACCTGGAGCAAGCAGTGCTGCCTTATTGCTCTGAAAGCTCTCCCCAGTCATGTGGGTCTGACTCACTCTGGGTACAGAGAGCAGTTGCAGGACTCATTATGCAGATATGAATTTTTAAATGGTGTGGTTTTATTACCTTCTGGTTTCCTACACAGATTCCACTGTTGGGTAGCACAAGGTACAGGAGCTCAATCCCCGGGTCTTTTATGGACTATCCAGCCTTCATCAGATGCTGCCTGGCTGTTTTGGTAGATTTGTCTTATTAGCTTCAAACAGCAGGGAGGATGGATGTGGGACTAGATGAACCTTCAGCTGAGCTTTTGTTAGTGTAAAATGCAACAGAGGGAGGTGAAAGCTAAGCTTTTGTCCCACTATGTTGTAGCCCCAGGAATCCCCTTGGGTGGGACTCATCACTCGATTTAAGCACAGGGCCTCCTTGGTAAGTGGCATGGACCTCACAGAGTCACCTTCCTCAGAGCAGTTTGGAAGGCAGAGTGCCTGCACCAGCGATCCACATGTTTTATACAGAAAGAATGTGGCCTCGTGTGCTCACACCCTGAAGGGAAACAACCAGCCTGCCCTGCACGGCCTGCTGCCTCTCCTTCATCCTCTCAGATGAGATTCACTGCCCCATTTTCAGTCCCCACAGCCACAGTGGCTCGGGTCTGGGGGGACCTCACCCTCTCCCCTCTCCAGCTCTGCCAGCTCCACCTGGAGCTGGAATCATGAAGCCCAGCAGCAGCTTTTGGCTCCGCTGCAGCAAGCAGAGTCTCGGTGGTGAGGGACCAGTGGTTTGCAGTCACAGCCCTGGTAATACAGGTGTGTGCCCAGCTTGACTCCTTCTCCTGCAGCAGAAGAGTTGTAATTAGAGCACCTCAGAGCACAGAGATCAGGCTGTGAAACAGGCAGCATGGACCAGAGGACTGCACCTCCTCTGTCTTCCCACCTTTCCCCCTTTGGGATACATGACTGTTGTGCTAATTTTCATAAAAGGGAAAGGGTTTAAAGTGGGAGAGGGCAGGCAGAGGGTGATGACATGTGAACAATACACGAGTGACAGAGACACCTGCTGTCCTAAAGCATTTTCAAATGTTAAAAACATATAATTGGGGGCAGCTGAAAGTTGAAAGAGTGCATGGGGAGCTTTTAAAGTGGAGGGCTGGTGCTTACATGAAGGATTGCCCTTTCATCTCTCTGATCCTGGCAGCCTCCAGGAGCAGTCATATTCAAATGGTGAAGGATTAGGAAAAGAAGTTCCATGGGGTGGACAAAATAAGAATCACATTTGCCCTTTCCTTTCAAGTTGTCCTTTTTCATTCTGAGACTTTGCTAAATAAATAAATCTTCACACTGAGAGCTACCATTTATTGTCTGCATTTCTGACATAAACCTGCCTCTTTCACGCTCTGTTCTGTGAGCCACAGAGACCATTCCAAAGCCCTGGGGAAATGCAATTGTGCATCTAATTTCGTACTGGTGAAGGCAAAGGTTTTCAAGCAGATCCGATGACTGTGGGCAACCACTTTGTGAGAAATCCAAAGGGAACCTGCAACTCAGAAAATGCTGAGCCTTCTGAAAGCTGTCTGCTCAGACAGAATTTCATGGGGGGAGAAAAAAAAGTTTGCTTGGGTTTTTTTTTTCCATTTTTGAGTTTGCAGATGGAGCTCAGCTCTTACGGGAGCAAGGGATGAGTAGCGTGGAGATGAGCCAGACATAGGACTGTGGGCTGTGTTGCGACTGCCCCAGATAGATGTGTTGATCCCTTGGTGTGAAGCATCCTCTGCTGTTCCCATCCCAAACAGCTCCTGATCACAGACTAACAGCTGAGCTGTGGTGCTGGTTATCAAAACTCTCAGGGAAGGTTACAGAGGAGCCTGCTTTTTATCAAAGACTGAATCGTGAGAGTTCATCTCCCTCTAATTAAACCAAAGTTTTCAGATCAGTTGGGTATATTTTACTGATCTTGTTGCACAAACTTATCCCACTTGTGTGGCCCTGAGATAGAAATATTTGAAGATTACCCTGTGTTTGCTATATGTGCACGAGCTGGTTCAAAGAGCAGTGAAGGGAAAAGCCTCAGATTTCTCTCTTTCATTATAAATACCCTACACCAATGAAGTGTCACCATTTTTAGTAGTGACACATGAAGTGTAGCCGTGGGTACATGGATAAGTATCATAGAATGGGCTTCATTGGAAGGGGCCTTAAAGATCATCTCATTCCACCCCCCCTGGGCAGGGACACCTTCCACCACACCAGGTTGCTCAGAAGTCCCTCTAACCTGGCCTTGAACACTTTCTGAGATGGGGCATCCACCGCTTCTCTGGGCAACCTGTGCCAGGGCCCACCACCCTCACAGGGAAGAATTTCTTCCTAGTATCTTGTCTAAATCTACTCTCTTTCAGTTTGAGGCCATTCCTCCTTGCCCAGTCACTCCATGCCCTTGTCAAAAGTCCCTCTCCAGCTCTCCTGCAGCCCCTTCAGGTACTGGAAGGTGCTCTAAGGGTTCACCAGGCTGAACTGCCCCAGGTCTCTCTGTCTTTGTAGGAGAGGTTCCAAATCATTAATGAAATCACATCCTGAGGACATGAGGTTCTGTGCTTCTGAATAACTATGCAGCACAAGAAGGATTTTGCTCTCATCTGAAGGACCAAGGCTGGTTTAGCACTTCTGCATTCAAGAATCCTGAAGTGGTGATTGAACTGTGCCAGGATTTGAACTTCTTCAGACAAACCGTCATAATGACACCAGGTGTTTTGCTATGTGTATCCTGATCCTGAAAGAAGGATCTCATGTTCACAAACCATAGTAGTTCTTTACCTGCCTCTTGCTTTTTGAGTAGAAACCTATCCTGCCCCAAATCAACCCCAGATGTCCAGGCAGCACTGCTCACAGCATATGAAAAGCCTACAAGGGAAATACTTTGAAAATGTTGCAACTTGTTATTGCTAAAACACTATTCACTGTGCTTCTGCCAAGAGAGTTTGGCTTGGCTTGGCTCTACTTCTCCTTTGTGTGCTGGTCCAGAGCCTGAAAAAGAAATGGGCACCAGGCAAGCCAAGTCATCACTTCCCCATGATCCCAGTGCAGGGACAGTCTGGGGACACTGGCCCCCGAAGGCTGATGGCAGCCCAGCCTTGGAGGTTTGTGTGTCATTCTCCAGTCCCATCACCAACTTACCACGTTACTGCTGTCATGGAGCCCTCGCTCTCTGCCTGTATGGCCCTTGATGCCTTTATTTGGAGTTGGAGTTAAAAGCTAAACATGGTTAGAGGGGGGAAAGGGATTTTACTCTGGTTTATTAAGGATCCTTAGATCCAGGCAGGAGCACTCTACAGGAATGCTCCCTCCCAGACTGATGTACTGCCAAAGCCCCCCGCTATGGTTCACATATACAATTATAGATATTGCATATCAGCATATCTATCATGGATTTCCCAATGGGGGGCTCAGGAGAAGCCCCCTCATAAGGAATGTCCCCCCTGCATGGGTCTATCTTAGTTTACAGAATGTGTTCTGGAGAGGACCTTGGGTCTGGGGCTCTCTGACAGCCTAACTACGAGGTTTGCAAGGTGTTGAGTCTCTGGCTTAACAGAACTTTGGGTCTAAGCGAGTTATCAAGCTTAGGGAATTACAAGTATGTGGGCTAAAAGCACTTGGGATGTATAAAAGCTGTATAAAAGTGTATATGAGGGGGGATACGAGGGGAGTATATGAAAAAGCAAAAAATTATCATGGCATCACCCTATTAGAGCAGTGTAGGCAATACAGTTTGCATGTGGAGTGGTCTGAACTCAGAATATTTCATTTTATTCATGGAAAGTGTAACTATTTTCTCCTGTGCTAGACATGAAGTGCAAGGATACAGAGAGATAATGAGATAACACAAGCTATGTCCTGCTCTGGCAGCCTCTCCTTGAGGAGTGTGTGAGGAGGGTAGCCATGTTCATCTGTCAAGAGAAAGTGATTTTGGAAGGCTTGAAGCCTTTTGGAAGCTTTGAAGCCATTAATTTATCTGGAGTTTTCTATATTTTTATTATTATCCTGCATTGTTAATATTTCCAATGTGTGTGGGGTTTTTTCTTGTAAACCATATTGGTAACATTTGATAAAATAATTTCAACTGACTGTGTCTCAGGTGGAAAATTTAAATTTTCCTTGGAATGATATTTTCATTTTGTGAACTGGACCACCCATCCTCAGAACAGGAATGCACATAAAAGGCAGCAGAGCTGTGATGTGACCACAGCAAAGATTTCCTTTGAATCAGTGCTGTTGCATGGCCTGAAGCAACACAAGCTTTATGTGTGCTTGCATGCTTCAGACATGAAGCATCAGCAGGAACACAAACAGAGCAGAGTTTGACCTGATGGACATGGAATATATACATATTTCCTGCAAGGAAATCTCCCAGCAGGGTATGGATGTGTATGGCAAGTTCTGGCCTTTTGGACAACTGTTCATTTGTCCTAGACACCCTGTCCCCTAAAAGTAATGCTGCTTTTTAAAGAGCCTTCCTCATGCTGCTGAGACCCTTCCAAACAGGAGCACACCAGCACTAGCTGGCCCACTCAATGAATATTCATCATCAATGCATAAACCATAATTTGTATTCAGGCAGCTATTGCTCCCCCCTCTATGGTGGCATCAAAGTAGTTACAGGGGTTTTAAATGTGAAGGGCTGATTGAGAGGGGAAGGCAAATTTCACACTTCAATTAATGCTTTTGAGTCCGTCCCTCCCGTTGCAGATTGCCTAAATGCAATTGGCTGCTCCCAACAGCTGCTGCTGAGGATGAGAAGCAATCCAACTTGCCCTGAAGTGTCTGGCTAACAGCAAAGGTCATGGGAAAGCAGTGTTGTGGTATTCGACAAGTTAGCACTGCAATTAAAGAGAGGCTAGCAAACAAAACCCTGCTGATGGCTGGCTTGTCAGCGTCATATCTCTGCATGCTGGCTGATACTCGGGACAGCTGCCTATGAAAAGCAAATGAAATCCATCCCTACTGCACAGCCTGCAGCAGGAGCGTGTCTTTCACACCGGGAAAGGCACAGACAGGACTCAGAACTGCTCAGATGCGTCTGCCCCGACCACGTCCTGGCAACGTGCCCCTCTGCTGAAAGCAGCGTTTGGTGCAGTGCAGCCAGCTCTGCAACCTCCCCACAAAGGCACTGGGCTGTGTGCTGGTTTCTGTTATCCCCAGGCTCATGCTTGTGGCCTCTTTCAGACCCTTTACATTTACACCCCTTCCTTTTCCTACCTATTTTAGCTGCTGTGGCTCAGGGAGGAGATGGAAAGCACAGGAAAGAGGGGATGCTTTAGACAGCCCACAGAACTTGCTCCCAGTGCAAGGATCTCCAGAAGATCAGGCTGAAGGACCTGGCTGGATGGAAGGGATGGTTTGATGTGGAGGCAGAGTGCAGGCAGAAGGATGTGTGTGTGCTGGTAAAGGTCCCATTAGCAGCCTCTTGGTTGTTAACCACATCTCTGGTCACCCCCAAACTTTGACTTCATGGCACACAGCCCACTTGAGGGGCCAGGCAGCAGATTGAGGGGTCTCTCTGGAGTGGCAAAAGTGACCCAACAGTAGTTTTTGGCCCTTATGCCATGTGGAAGCAGAAAAAGAGGAGGAGCAGCCTGGACATCCCTTCTGTACCTCTGTCCCTGCTCAGGGCTGTGCAGGACATCGAGAGCACCCATTTAAGTCCCAGCCCAAAGGAATCCAAGCTGGTTTCTCCATGATGCCAGGTGGCTGGGGTGGAACACCATGCCGTGGTGCTGCCCCAGTGCAGAGTTGTGCATCACAGCCCCTGCACGTTCCTGCTGCCTTCTCCCCTTTCTCTTGGGCAAATGTGCTCAAGACTTCTGTAGAATGCAATGCTCATTTCTGTAACCCTCCATGCCATCCCTCAGCTGAGCGCTACTTTAAGATGTGAAATAGATCAGTAAGTGGGAAAAAACCCTAGAATATTGAAATGTCTTCAAACTGTGCAAATCCTTGAGCATGTTGGATGGGAAGAGGTTCTTCAATTAAACCCCTCTGTGTGGTTCCTCCACGGTGCTTCATCTCCACTGCCCCCCCGGCCAGGTGTGGGGCATGAGTATGTGTGACAGAAGGAACCACAGAAATACCTGTCTGGTCTGTTCTCCACAGAAAAAAGCCTTTCCAAAGGGCCTTTTCATAAGGCATTCCCCATCCTAGCAAAGCAGAGAGGTGCACACCAAGTGCATGGGTAAAGGAAATGCATACAAACTAAAATTCCTTAGGGGTGTCTCCCTCTGCTCTTTCTCAGATACAAATAACTGTAAAAAAATAAAATATTGGAACGTCTGAGTCTGAGTTATTTATCAAACCCAGAGACCAAACCTTTGCACCCATTCTATCTCTGCAAATTATGTGAGAGACCCACTATCAATCCTGTGATGGGTACTTGTTCCTTTTAACTCTATTTCCTCTCCTTTTCTTCCCTTCTAGTGCTCTCTGAAATGGGTTTCCTTTCCCTTGGTTTATTAGATTTGTCTGATTTTGGCTTTGTAATATTTTAAAGTGATGAAGACCCCTCCTGGCTAGTTTTGCAGGCTGATGGACTGTGTGCAGCTCATTTCTGCTGTCCATGAAATATTATTTGATGCCCTGTGAGAAGAGGAGGAAGTTCTTGGCAGATCAAGAGACAACTGGAACAGTGTCCCATAGCAGTGTGTGGAAATAGACCCATTTTATTCCTCTGAATTACATTTGAAATATCTTTACTGAACGTGACAGGTCAGAAAATGAAATATTCATTCTTCAGGAAACTTACAATTTTATTTTCAAACAATCACTAGAAGTCAAAATTAAATACCAAGTGAAGTTGGGGAATTTTTTTGTTCCTGAAACATTGGAATGTCTTGATTGAAATGCTTCGTAATGGTAATTTAGAACATTTTGCTCTTATTTCTGCTTGTCACAATGATAGCTGAAATTATTCTATTGAAACAAAATGATTGAATCTATCACAGTGAAATGTAATTTTTGGTGAAAGAACTGATAGAATTTGATACCTTCCTGCAGCATTTCCCAATTTTGTCAAAAAAGCACTTATTGTTGTAACACTTGGTCAAGCAGCCCTTTTGGACTTGTTATTCCACTGTGATCTGTGATATTTTATGTAAAAACAGTGCCAATGGACAGAAAGGCAGATTTTGATAACCAGCACAGAGAAAGGCATCATGGAGATTTGGTCTCTTTTCCATCTGATTTTCTGTTCAGTTGACATAATATTTAATGTCAGAGTTCCCTTTGTCCCTTCAAGTATTTGTCTTGGCACGGGGATGAACGTCTAGGCTGTGATCACAGGAAAACCCATCCAAGCTCTGTGATGATCATCTTCCTTCTGACATGGGGTTTCTGCTGCACCAGGCAGGCACCAGACATGAGAAGATTTTCTCTCTCCATCCTGACTGGACTGGAAGCCATGTCTGCTAAACTTAACGGTTTTTGGCAGTCCCTTAGAGTCTGCCTTTGCACAGGATGCCTCCAGTCCCACTCTGGATGTGCTGGAGGCTGTGACTTTATTTATTTCTCTGGAACTGAGCTCAGGGGGCTGTAACAGCCAGACATGGTCGTGTGTAGGGGTGGAGGAGGTGAGAGCTATTAGATGCTGCTTCACAAAGTGCTTCTCCTGCTGGTTAACCTCCTCCTCATCCGTGCTTTTCGAAGACCAGCCAATCGTTTGAACCACTTGGGAACTGTAAATGTTGAGTTTTTGCATCAGGTAGGCAGAGGGGCACCGTGAGTGCTCAGGGGGCTCTTGGAGAGGAAGATCCTTCCCCCAGGGAGCTGCTCACCCACCTTTGCAAGGCAGACAGCTCTCTAACATTAATACTCCTATTACCTCTAACATCCCAGCTTTGCTAGGCAGGAGCACAAAGCCCACAGTATTAGCATCCAAGATACAAGTCTAATAATAGCTGCTCACCAGTTCTTAATTAGATTGGCATATATTGAAGATATGTAGCTGAACTAGACCAGACTGAATGCACAGTTACTATCAGAATTTCCAGACTTTAAACTAGATTTTCCATTGTTGCCTTGTCTTTATCAGCACAGGGAAATTTTCCTTAGGATGCTGCCTGGACAAAATGCAGGGCACCTACAGAGAGATAATAAATAACCTGGCGCTCATTCCCCCCCACCCCGCTCCCTTCTGCATGATTGAATTTTTCAGCACCTAATAACAGTTCCTGCCAGCACAGCACCAATTCTAAATCTCAACACACAGGGAAAAAAAAGTAAGTTTAGACAATATTGAAGTGAAGCAACTAAAAGTTGGAATTGAAGTCTTGGCACCGAGTACGAAGTCTGAAATTTATTGTACTTCTGAAACATCCCAAGCTCCACTTCGGAAGAGCCTATTGTGGATATCTTAATTCAATGTCTGAGGACTTCATATCTTCATTCAGAGGTTTTTAAAAGTCTATTAAATGTTCCAATTGCTTTCTCAGAATTCACAATTGTCCTCTGTGACTGACTGTTTTTTTGTTATTGGGTTTGGGTTTTTTTTTACCTCCAGCCTCAATAATTCAGACTTGTTAAGTGCTGGCTGATTTTTTTCAATGCCTTAAAGAGCACTAAAATTTCAGCCAGGTGCTGTAGATGACTGGTTCAGGCTATGAAAATTTGTAGGATTTCCAAGAGACCTGGCTTGTTCCCACTCATGATGCAGCTGTGCCAACCAATTCTAACATTTTTGACAGACGTGCAGTGATTGGTGAAGGCAGGAGAGGGAGAGTAATATATCACCAGAGTATAGGATCAGTCAGCTATAGCAGCAACAACAAAAACCAGCAACACTCTCTCCAAACTGAAATAGAAAGTAATGTCTTCAAACGCAGACACTCATTCCTCCAGTGGGAGTCACTCGCCCAGGTTGTCAGGCACCCACGTTTTATGTACCCTGTAGGGATATTGTAAAATAACTCCACAGCCATCAAATATTTGTGCTTTTATAACACTTAATGTTATGCAAACTCTCTGCCAGACCATGCCTCAGAAATGCCTGTACGGCCTCTAACTCTGCTTGTGTCAAAGGAGTATTTTTGCTTTTGTTACACAAGCCAGTAGTTAAATTCACCTAAATGTGTCAAATCAGAAATGCTGGGGTGAGTTTTCTGCAAGAACTTCTGATCTCTTCGAGAGGCGGCACAGCAAGCTGGGGTTAGCATGGAGGTTTGATGCATCATCTCCCATAGTAAGGAGGGAAGTGAATAATAAAATGAAATGACTCAATTAATTTACTGATGGATTTGAACACTTTGATCAGAAATTGAAGGTGCTGGAAGTGAAAAGACAGTTCAGGAAATGAGAAAAAGTGTGAAAAGAAAATTTGTCATTTGACCATAGGTCAAATGCTGGCTAGGGGAGGTAAGGCAGGCATTCTAATGATGGATCATCAGACAACTCAGGAGAAGTTTATCTCATACACAACCTCTTCACTCAAGTCTTCAGTGAAATGTGCTTTAATTCCTGTCATTTATCCTTAATAATGCAGCCTTCCAGTACCTGAAATCAGCCTACAAGAGACATGTTACAAAAGCATGTAGTGTCGGGACAAGGGGGAATGGCTTTGACCTGAGAGTAGATTTAGGTGAGATATTAAGAAAGGATTCTTTACTGTGAGTTTGGTGAGGCCCTGGCCCACACTGCCCAGAGAAGCTGTGGATGCCCCATCCCTGGAAGTGTTCCAGGCCAGGTTGGATGGAGCTTGGAGTAACCTTGGTCTGGTGGAAGGTGTCCCTGCCCAAGGCAGTGATCTTTGAGGTCCCTTCCAACCCAAACCATTCTGTGCTCTGTGTTTCTCTGACAATACAGGTAGGTGGGTTCCACAGTGCTGAGCAGAGGAGGCTTGGCTGTCCTTGTGCAGCTGGCAAACATGAAGGAGAGGCATGACTTGTACTGTTCTGAAACCAGAGAGCAGATCTTCTGTTTGTGTCTCTAACCATTAGGAGCTGATGTTTTCTTCCACTAGTCATGTCTTGGGAGACTGTAAATGAAAACACTAAGAAACAATACCACAACAAATTTACATGTTGCTATTATATGGAATTACACAATGAGTCTTTTAAGACAACAAAGACGATCATAATTAAAGTAGCATTATAAAGACATTCCATGGTTTTTGGGCTCTCAGTTGCTTTAGTGTCTGTCTGGGTTAATTGACCATATGAGAGAATTGGCCTCCAATTTATACTGTTTTAATCAAGATTGAGAACTATGCAGTAATGCTGCATCCTTGCCTGAGTCTGTAGTGTTTGAAATACAGAGTTTTACTCTGAAATGCATGCTGGTGGAGATTTAGAAATTTAATAAAAAAATCTGCACACTCTCAGTTGGTATGTGCTATCTTTTGAACAAGAAGATACAAAACCAGGAGCTTTGATCTAGTTGTTATTTGTTGTTAGTCATGCCTTGGTTCATATCCTGATGAAAAGAAAATGCCTGGGATTGACTGCCCACTCAGGCTATCTCTGTGGACAGCTAACAAATGCTCTTCTTCAGCATCTTTTTTTCAAAATCACAGATGTGCAATGGTGGAAAAGTGCTTTTTGGGGGGGAAGGGCATCTGTGCTTCTGTTGTAAGAATAGAATTTGTTCAGAAACTGCATTACCTTTGTCTAATAGGACCCTCTCTGCTAGGCAACATTTTGGTGATCTTTCAGAAGGATCTAAATATTAATCACAGACATCATATCAAGGTTCTTGGTTTGGTTGGACCTGAACCACTTGTTTTGATAGGATATTTGTATTGAGGTAGTGATCAAATCCAGGAATGTACAAAGCAGTGATGTGGGTGTAGTGGTGTTCATTCAAACTAAACTTTGCAATCCAAATAAATTGGTGACTGTTTAAAGGGGGGTCAGTTTAAGAAAGGTTTGGTGTTACGCTGTACAGACGCCAAAATGCCTGAATGTAGAGCACAATGATTTAATCACTAAGCTTTAAGATCTTTAGATCCTGGGAATTCATAGCACTGGGATACACTGATGGAAACTAGGGGTTTGCTAGAGGAAACCACATGGTGCTGAGCCCTTCACTGATTTTATGCCTGTGGCAAAACAAAAAATTCTGCAGATGTTATTTCACAAGCAACAAGCTCACCCCAACACACAGAGGTCAGAATCTGCTGGTGAGGGCTGCTGAAGCTTCTTAATTGCTTTTCTCCTGGCCTTTGATTAACAGACTGTCAAGGCTGTTCTTTGCTTGCAGCCCTGCAGCACTGGCAGGTATAAGTGAGAAAAATGTTGTTTTGAATGAACTTGACTGGGCCAGTGCAGTCAGTGCTGACCCCAAGGACAGAGTGGATGTGTCATTGTCACTGTGGCTGCTCAGAGCACTTCAATCCATCAGGGTGGGAGCCCCAATCTAAAGGAAGCAGAAGGCCAAGTACTGCCTTGCCACAGGATATTTCCAAAGGCTGGTGCTCAAATACTGTATTTCTTGCTCACTCTGTCTTTGAGACTGGTCATCCTTGAAAACAGCTGAGATTTGTCACCTAGAGTGAGGCAAACCAGCTCCTTGCTGACCACAGGGCCAGGTGGTTGCAATGATTTCTAGAGGCTTTGCAGCTTCTCAGCTTTGGTTGAAGTTTTGTGTCACTTTTTTAAAGGAACAAATAATAGACTCTGGTCAAGCTGCACAGTCTGCTTGCAGGGCACAGCCTGTGCATGCTGCTGTGACTGTTTTCAGTTGTATTATTTGCTTTGTCCTTTCCACAGAGCTTGGTACTGCAGATCAGAAAGGCAGAGGCTGGGGAAAACAAAGGCAGGGAGAGACCAGCTAGACACAATGGCTGGTGAGAATGCCCAAGTGAAAGGAGGAGAAGAAATGGTCTTCAGGAGTGCCCAGGGGGGGTTCAAATTAGATATTAGAAAAGAAAAATTCACTGAAAGACTGGTTAGGAATTGGAATAAGTTGCCGTGGGGGGTGGTGAAGTCACCACCTCTGGAAGTGTTCAAGAGCAATCCAGAGGTTCTTGGGAATATGGTTTAGGGGTGATTAGGCTGACAGCTGGACTAGATGATCTTGAAGGTCTCTTACAGCCTTGATTACTCTGTGATTCTGTGAATATTGACACCCTGCCCTTGTGGGTGCCATGCCATTCAAATATGAAACACAAGCAAATAAAAATGATCAGAATAGAAAGCCAGCACTCTCACTGCTGTGTCTCTTAGGGAAAAACAAGCAAGGTGTTTTTCCATGTGATTTTTATTTTCAGAGACTGAAACTGAATTGCCTGTAAAGTATGTTATATAAACTGACACTGTAACATTAGCCATTGCTCTAGAGAATCTGCAAGGTGGGAGGTGGTAATCAGGATGAGTGGCAAATAAAATCCTCATAAAAGACTGGGGATCCTAAAAGACTGGCCTTTTTAACTGCGTTGTTAAAATGCTGGTTGAAAGTGCTCTTGTTCTAAGGGAAACCTAATGTGGCTAGCATAGCCTGAAGCAACCAATATCTGGATATTTTTAGCAAAAGTTTGGCCCTCCTCCTCTTTTTTCAAGCTTTTGTGTTCATGACACTGTCAGACTACAGTGATTACAGGAAATGATTACAGGATGATTACAGGAAAGCACAGATTTTATGGAGCATTTTTTTAACTCTTAGAATCCAGTTTTTAGGTAGGTTCAGGTGATACTCTAGAACTTACAGGTTCATGTCTAGCTATGGTACAATTTCAGCAGCTTGGCAATATTTCGTCTCATTCATGAGACTTGTATGTTCTGCATTTAATGAAAGGTAAATGAAATATAAAACCACAGGCTTGGAAGAGGGACCCCAGGGCATTGGTTTCATTCCTTTGCAAGAGCAGGAGACCAAGAAGTACTCAAAAAAAATCCACAGTCTTATCCTCACACCCAGAAGCATTGAAATCACGTCCCATTTGGGCCTGTAGTAAGTAAGAAAATGCCTTAAATGTGTGACAGAAAGAGAACAGAAGAGATTGAGGGAATCAGCAATGTCTTTACACTCTGATACCAGAGAACTTGATAAACAGATTTTCCTTGAGGTTATGGAAGAGAGAAAAGGCACATGAAGGGGGCAAGCCAGAAATGCCTCAAAGCTCTTGCTTATCTTACCTAGGGGGAAACTCCCTCCTAGGCAATTCCAAACCTATTGGAGTGCAAGCCCTGCACACTTCAGAGAATAGAATTTCATTGGGAGCCCCAGAAAATCAGCCCCTCAGTCATGTTGAAATTTGTCTGCTCTTTGGTGTCCAGAGAAAGCAGGAAAAAAAATCCACCAACCAGAAATTAAATTATGCAGCAAGATAAGAGAGAAATGTGAAATTCTTACTGTCTGCTGCATGTACCAGCAGCAGCCCTGAAGTCTGAGACTGGTATCATGTGGCTAAATAAAGAAGTCACTGGCTACTGTCTCCCCTTACAAACCTGCCTGGGTGTATAACAGATCACAGAAAATGCTTTATTCTCAGGGAAAATCTAGGATGATGAAAATAGAGCATGAGAGAGTCTTAGAGGGGGTGTAAGGCAGAGAATTCTGGTCAGTATTTCCACCATGACTCTGCAAATGAGTGCTGGTTTTGGTCTCTAAGACAATCAGGTAATTGTCTTAATTGCTTTTAATTTTGCCAAGACCTTGACTCCCTCAGTGCATCTGTGATTACGTAGTTGTTATGCTGCCTGACCAGGAGTGTCTGTCATTTTTTTTAGGCTGTTTTGTGCTTTCTTTGTTGAAGAGGAATGGATCTAGATATTTTTTTTTTTACTTTTTCTACATATCCAAGCAAATTCTCTGGTGGACCTATTATTTTTTAAAATAATTAGTAAAATTCTGGTGATGGTCAACCAGAACTTCTGAAAAAAAATCCCTCAGATGGAGTGGAAGCCTTCAAGTAACTGCTTAGAGCTGATTTTAATCCGATTATAGGGTTTTAAAAATATACTGGCAGCTTTGGCCAACAAATGCTGTTAAAATCCAGCCAGACTTCCTGGAGAGGATTTCTCCCTTTAGCTGCACACAAGAAGTGCTTCTTCTTTGTCTCTCATAAACAAAAGAGTGAGGTTAATGTGGAAAACAGCTCTGCAGCATGTGGCCCCTGGACGTACAATTTCACTTTCACACCAGAGCAATAAAACTGCACCAGGGCTTCTCTTTGAGCCAGGTTCTCCCACTCCTGCAGCAACCACTCCACAGGGAATGGCTTTGTTTTCTCACTGCTGTCCTCTTTTCACCTCTTTTCATAAGGTCTGTACAAAGCTCCTGCTCTTCAGCAGCTTGAGGCAGAGCAGGGGCTGCATGTGCCCAGCTTGCAGACCCTCAGGGAGCTGGGCAGGTGCTGTATCAGCTGATCCTTGCATTTGGGGATAGGTACCAACAACCCTCACTTCCTTCTGGTCTCCCCACCTGTAGCAAACCTGTTTGGAGCCATTTTTGGTGGGCAGCTGTGGTTAAGAGGTCTGTTTTGGGCATCTGAGGTACGAACGTTTCCTTCAAGTAAGGCGTGTTTTGTGGTGAATGGGGCAAGAAGAGATGAAAGGAGTGATCCTGGAGACCTAAGGAACCAGAGCCTGTGTCTCCAGTATTCCAGTCCTTTCTGTGGCCTCTCCACAGCCCCACAGGTGATTTCTCAGAGGAGCTTCCTTAACACCTCTCCCTCCTTGTTTCCCCACAGGAGCCCCTGGTGCTGAGCCCTGTGAAGGATAACATCACTTCTGTCAGCTTTGCCTGTAAGAATGGAGCAAAAATAGGAACAAACCATCCCATTTGTGTAGCCCCAGCTCTTCCCATGTCAGAGACTGCAGCTGGCAGGGTGAGGACCAGTCTTACCAGAGCAGCAGCTGAACACACGGAGGGTTAAAAGTCTCCAGGACTCTCTCTCCTTCCACCTCCTCACCAGGAGGGTTGTGCAGTTATTTACTTTATTTAGCAAAGTGAAGCAGCTCCCCACTAAACAGGCTTGTTCTCTGCCCTCCAGCCCCAGGGAGACTGGATTGTACCTTGGAGGAGCCTTCAGCTGAGGAGACAGCCCATAGATACCTCCCTTTTGGGTACCCCGACTGTGAGAGAGGCTGTAGGGCATGGTCCAAGGAGATGCAGTGGATGGTGACCTTTAACACACATTGATTTCAAAAATTCAATATCTAAAACTTGTTCCTAAGACTTTTTTTCTTCTTCTAGTCCAGGATTAAGCCCTGATAAAATAGCCTGCTTGTTTTAAAATGAAAAATACATCTGCTGGTGTCACGTTACAGAAATTGCTTTGGAAAAGGCCTAAATTCAATGTGGAGGCCTCCGGCCAAATTCATCAGTGTCCAGCCTGACCGTGTGCCCACCACTGGCAATATAAATTGCCTGTCCTCCTAATTTTGTGCAAGAGGGCTGAAAAAGGGGCTGATGCTGCAGCAGGGACATTCAAACTGCTTTCATGTGAAGAGATACAGCCTGCCAGTGGTGCTCCTATTCCACTTTCCTTCTTTCTCCCCTCCTCTCCCTATACCTTGCTGTGAGACCTCACCTCCTCCCACTGTCTCACTGGTGTCGTAATGCACACTTGGCATCAGGCTGAGTCTCCAAAAGTGGCTGCAAGGCAGCAGGGTGGCTGCTGGATCAGACATTTGCTTGCAAGGTGGGTCCCTAGAAGGGAAAAGAGCAACTGAATAGTGCAGGAATCAGGCCTCTCTCACACTTGGAGGTGGATCTTCCTTAACGAAAATCCAAGTTCTCCACGCTAAGATTTTTAAATGCCTTTTCCATTTACATAAGCAATGGGTTAAGTCTTGACAGTGAATGATTTTGCTGAAGGTGACAAAAAGAACCAGCAGCTAAAGTTTGGAAATCATGCTTGGGTACTGGGAAGGGGGTGGCTGGTGAGTGGTTGGAAGAAAAATGAGGGACCAGGCCTTGGAGGTTCCATACCCAGCTCTGATTCAGTTGGTAATGCATGAAAAGCTTCTTACCCTCTTTATGCCTTGGGTTATCATAGTGGTACACAGTGGAACTTGGTTATCTCCAGGGCATTCAGGAGATTTATGGATATGAGGCTTGAAAAGTACATTGCCATCAGACAATGAGGGATATTACTGTCTACAGATGCCAGAAAGCATTTGTAGCCTCAGTAGTCCTGGTGAAGGCTGAACACAGAAAATGTTTAGAAATAATTGTAATTATGAAAAAGGAAGCTGTGAGATTTTCCCAAACCTGCAAAAAGATAGGGTGCAGTTGTTTTTGAAGGCTTTGGCCATAGTTTAGAACAGTTTAACCATTGCTAATCTTATCCATGTAGAATAATTTTGCTGCTGCTGGAGAAAAACAACCACATGCTATTCATTGCTTCTTATATGGCATTGACAACAGTCACTGCACACAGAAAAGCAGAGCAAGGTGAGGTGTCAGGAAAATCCAGGTTTCACCCCTAGAAGGAGAAATTGGGGAGCAGCACAGCTTTCTTCATAAGACAAGCTGCTCCCTCAGCAAGCTGGGAGAAAATTGTTCAAGTCTAAAAATCTTCAAGTGGAAAATCATCCCTTTAAATGCTAGAATTGTAGGCTCTAATTTTAGGATTTTTAGGTTTAACTGACTGACTGTAGTCATTACAATACTCCATTTTTAGGCACTGCAGGTATTGTAAGTCTGATCCTCTTCTAACAGCCTGTTGCTAGGAAAGGCTGTGTTTGATTCCTTTGCAGGCAGTTCAGATGGCAGTGAACAAAGTCAAGCAGGCTTACAAAGCAGAACTTATCTGAGAAACATTCCCCAAGTTGAACTTTTGCTCTCTGTCCCTTTTTTGACTCACAGGAGTGGAGAACAAGCCTGGCTGGGGCTGTGATGGAGGAGTGAAGTGGCAAAGAATAGTGTGTGGCTTTGATTGCAGCTGGCTGAGTGCTACAGACGTTGGGCTCTGACTGCCTCTAGAGTGTCAGGCTGAAAACTGGGAATAGTTTTTCCTCCAAAGTGAGCAGCAGGATTTACTCACAGGCTTGGAGGCAGGCAGAGGTGTAGAGACAAATTCACTGCTGTAATGGCCCTGCAGTTTGGGAAGACAGGGCTGCACGTCCTGGTGGCATCAGTGGCACAAGGTTTGTGGCACTGGGGAAATGCCACAGCACAGTCTGCAAGTCTTCCCATCCTTCCTAATTATTCTTCATTTCTGGAAGACCATCTGAGCTAATTATTCTCTTAGTTTAGATTGACTGCCTGGTGAAAATTTGTTGCTGTATGATGGGAGTAGGCCAAATGAGGGAGCAGGAGATACGGGAGATGTGAGACTTGGTGGTGTGTCCTCAGAAGGGGCTGCAGCAGGAAGGTTTTTATTTTGAGACACACACAACTGAGGCTGGATCCCTTCATGCTGCCAAGGACTGCCCAGTTCCCACAGGGTTCCTCCTGAGGGAAGATTCTCCTGTCCAGGTTCAGACAGGCATCCCAGGAAGCCTGGCAGTGAGGATGCATGCTGCATGACTTAAATAAGCATGGTGGAGCATCTGCTGGCACTAATAATATAATTCATACTTGAAATTCAAAGTTAAGGGAAGCTTTTTACATTTTCCTCCTTGTAGGTAGACACATGGAAATAAAAACACACAATGAAAAGTCAGAAATTTCTTGTTGCTTTAGGCTTATTTTAATTTTTGCTTGATAGGGAATGTATCAGCCCTTCACTTCGCTGATGTTACTAAAATTACTACTTCTTCAACCCCAAGTTTTGGGGTTTTTGTGGTGGCTCTGGAGCTAAGAAACTCAAAAGAATGAATGCACCACCTTCCTTTAAGTTTAGCTATTATTGCTTGGTTTATAACCAATAAGTCCAAGTGAAAACAGGGATCAATCTTCCTAAAAAGGGAGGAAAGAGAGAATTTGAGCAGTGTAACAAAAGGAAAGGGGACACAAGTTGAGGATCCTCTGAGCATAGGGAGATGCTGAGCGTTCCCAACAAATGTAGTTGTTTGCTTTCTTCATTTATCATGGTGTGAGGAATTTGTCCCTGTCCTGTGTGATAGTTGCCTGCAGCTCCTTGTGTGTTGTAGCTCAATCAATATCCCCCTGTGCTTCTCTTTCCAGTCTGTGCAGGGAAATCAGTGTCAGCATTTCTTCCTGGTGTCATTGGAGTGGGGATTGCTTTGTGTGATGCAATTGCAGAACATTTCTGGCTAAGTTGCCAAATACTGAGGTTGGCTTTCTACAGAGCAAGGCTCAGGCTTTGCCCCAAACTTCACAATGAAAGATTACTTGGTGATTGTGCAGCCTCTTGCCCTCCCCTGTGTCCATCATGTTCAGGACAAGCAAGAGACAGTGACACTGATGGAAAAAACCTGGATCAAAGTGTCCCTTAGCATGTTGTTGGTGCTCACGGTCATTCACGAGAAAAATTTTGGTGGGAAGCAGGGATTTGGTGGGCTGGTGTCCAAATCACTGGATGGTAGTTTGGGACCACTTGTCCATGGGTTTTTCCAACAGTAACATCAGAGTCTCAATCCTCACAGCATCTTTGCAACAGGAAAGGGTGACTTGATCCTGATGCAGTTCCATTTCACTGATGACGTTTCACCTTCTGTAATCCTGGAGTGAGAAATGTCTGGTCTGGCTGCTGTGTCCTGCTCTTAAATGTCTCCCTGAGAAGCCTCATTCCTAAGAGTTGGGAATGTGAGTCTGGAATCAGAAATCAAACAAATCCTTGGCCTACTTTGGCACTCCAGCTCACTCAAAACCAGGCCTAGGCTTGTAATCTGTCCTGCCACATCTCCTTGATTTGTAGAAAGAAAGATCAGGGAAATTTTATGTGTGCACTTGTCTGTTTATTCCTTGCTAAAGCCTTCCTCAAGTGACCATTCATTTTGTATTTGATGTGTTTGAGCATTTCCAGCACACTCACCATGGTTTCTCTCATCTGAAACAGGATTTTCAAACTCTTCTACCACTGCAATGATCTTTTAGAGTAAACACGGTTTTTGTGTCAATTTGGTGCATCAGGCAAAGGGTGCTCCTTTCCTTCCTCCAGCAGTGTCATCCTCTGTTTATCCTAATGTGCTCCCTTCCCACGCTGCTGCGGGTCTGCCGTTTTGTATCTGGTTATGGATTTGTACTGTCACTTCAACACACAGATTTTTCTTTTTTTTTTTTTGCTCCACTGATCTACTGATTTTAGTAGTGCTGGGAATCCATCAAAGGAAATTAATTCCATTTAACATAGTCAATGTTTTTGTTGGAAGACCCCTTGTTGAGTTTGAATAATTGGAAATAGTTCATTTTATCACCACTCTCAGGTCGTGGCTCCATCATTTTGAGTCAGATATAGAGATCTAAAGGTAAGTTGAAGCCAGTAGCTCACTGGACTATATTCCTGATGGAGCCAAAATGTGGTGATAAATTGTTCACAAACCACATCACAGAATGCTCCTTACTTTGTCTATGCATTACACTGCTGGCTCCCTAATTGGCTTTGATATTGATGTGCTTATTTTAGGTCAGTTCTGATGAGTGAAGAATTTTCTTTCTTCGACTTCAATATAAATGCACTATCTGTAGTTTTGTTGCACTCTGTTCAAATTTTATTCCAATGCTGTGGAGGACATTAAACCAATTTCATTGCATTAGTTTCTGCCTGTCTGATTTCAGCCCCAATTCTGGGGGCATGAATCAAATCATTAGTCAGAAATAAACTGAAGAAATATAAAATATCCATTAAAACACTTTCTTAAAAGTAAATGTCAGGTCCATGTGAGTGTTTTGCCTCCAGCGGGTTCAGTGGGCTCATCTCTACTGAGCAGTGGTGAAGTTTGTGTCACACCAACCACAGAGGTAGCTCAGCTGTCAGCATCTGACATGAGGCCCTCACAGCCAGGAGAAAATGCAGCTGGATCAGCCAGGAGAAAATCCAGCTGGATCAGCTCCAGGCCACACACAGGCATCCGAGTGCCCAAACTTGGGAGTCACGGTCGCTTTCTCTCCGAGGTGTTCTTCTGCTGCCCCGTAATTCCTGTGCTTCTGGCTACTCCATATCCCAGGAAAGGCAGTGAGCCCCATCCTCACCCACCCAGCAGCCCCGTCCCACAGGAGCCAGCTGGCTCTGGTGTTCTCACAGAGCCAGGTGAGATGGAATGGAGCCCCTTGGAGCAAAGACCTGCAGCTGAGCCTGTTTCATCCTTTGTCTGTTGGTTGAGGCAACTGTCCTACTGAGTGTGTCTTTCACCAAACATAAAATTTTGAGGCTCTGGAGGCCCAAACACCTCCAGTTTAGTCAAGGATGTGTTGTCTTTTCTTATGGGTACACAAGGAACCTTCTGGCGGCCTCAGAGCACACTGAGGTTCAAGGGTTAAGCAGTGCTGGAGAGCAGACAGGCTGCAGCACTTCTGGGACTTGGGCAGAATTTAGGCTGCCTGGATGTCACCTGCAGGATCTGATCCAGGAGACAAAAGAAGTGTGTTCCCTCACTGCTTTCAGGATCAAATGCCCTCTGCTGGGTCTGGAAAGAGTTCCTCCGAAGTGTCACAGCTTCTGCACATTTAGGATGGACACATCATGTGGCAAAAAGATGAAGTATTCAGAAACTAATGTGCCAAGTCGTAAGAAAACATGGTAATGAAACTATTGTGGCCGAAGAGAGACAGCTGCAGCCAACAACTCCTTAGAAAGCTGTGGTAAAGTCAGAAAATTCCCTTTGTGTCTGGCTGAAAATGGGGATACTGCAGGCTGACCTCATCCTGCTGAGCTTTGCCAACCAGCAGAGAGCAAGGAGTCAGGAAAGGTACTGATCTCCTTAGTTTGTTAGGCATCTCTCCTCTCTCACTGCTTTCATCCCCATTTTCCATGACTTCTGAAGGGCAGGATGCCTGATGCTTTAGTCTGTGGTGTCCACTGCCCTCACTCTTCCCTCTTCTGATTCACTGCAGGACTTTACATTTACTTTATGCCTTTTAAGGCAACCTGAGTTCCCCATATGGGGAGCAGCCCTATTCTGAGCATGAGACTTCCTTGGCTCAGATGTTTTGTGAAAGGAAAGGGGCAGATTTTTGCATGGTTTCTCACTACCTTTACTGTTCTTGCACTGCAGAAGTTGCAGCTCATGAAAGGCCTGAAGAAATGATCAGTCGAGTGTCTTTTAGGGACAAGTATGTAGCCCACACATGGTCTTGTGGGTATTAAACAAGGTTAAGGAAATCTGAGAAGTATTTGGAGTCCAAGAAGAGGAGCACTGGAAAGGTGAGGAGCAAAGCAGGTACAAAGCAGATTGTCTCCAGAGGGACCAGGAAGAATATGTAATCCTATTACAAAATAGCAGGTCTGTTACCTTCACAGTGCTTCACTTTAGAGTGGTATCCTGGCTTTCAAAAATCCTTTGTAAATTGAATCTGTGCAGACGTGTGCCCTAGGAAACCTCTCAGGAAAACAAATAAGTGGCTTTCTGTGCTTTCTGTCCTGTAAATACAGTCAGCCTGCATTTTCCTTCTGAAAATGACGCAGAGTTCAATAGTTCAAATGAATTAGAGTGGCACTCACATTATTTGTTTCAGCCCTGTAAGATGAGCTTGCCACAAGATATTAGTTACTGAGATCTGTCTCTGTGTCAAACACATAATTGACACAGAAATCTGATTCTGACAAGTGAAAAGGGAAACCACTATTTGCAAATTTCTCTCAAAAGCTACCTCCTTTCAGGGGTGACTTCTGGGTGTCACTTCCAGCCTGTGTTTGTCACAGAGTGCAGGGATTTATGGTCCAAAATTCTTGGTTATAAAGAGATTTTAATAAAGGTATACCTCAGGCCAGAACAATTTGTGGGGAGCACTCTGAGGATGGAGGGACTCTTGGCTCACACAGAAGCAGGGTGAGAGCCAAGGGCCATTTCAGGGAAGGACAAGGATGACAGACACCCCACTGCACTGTCAGGTGTACAGAACATCACAGCACCCTCTGGTCCATCCCTTCTTTCACAGACCTAATATATGACTCCTTCACATGTGCAATATGATGAATATTGTGCAGGTCACCTCTTGAACTACCGGGATGGGAAGCACTTGAGTTACATATTTACTTTAGTTTTCCTTTCTGAGCTGCCATGTCAATGCAAAGACAGCCAGGAGATGCTCTGACCCCTGGGGAGCCCCTCGTGGGGCATTCCCTTCAGCACGCTGGAGGTCTGTGCTGTGCCATCCCAGGGTGGTTAGTGGCACATCCAATTCTGAAATTCTAGTAGGGTTTTGCTTGCAGAGGGGGAATTGTGTGGAGCAGCATTCAGTTGAGTTTGATCAATCAGGGAGAGCTCTGGATGGCATTTCCTGCTCTCTGCCTCCAGTAACTGACTGTATGTGTTGATAGGAAATTTTGGCAAGAATTTGATACAAGAAGCTATAAGGTTAATGTCTGCAACTGAGTTGTCATATATCCTCAACCCTAATGAACTACCTGTGTGCCTTCCTGATGCCTTTGGGTGGAAAGCCAGAGTACATCTAAGTAAATAAATTGCCTTCCACCTCTGCCTTCAAGTCTGCTTCTTTCAAATGAGCACAGACATGAAACACAGCTGTGAACCTATGCCACAATCTTTCATTTTAATTTGTGATTTTACCCAAAGTAATAGTCTTCCCAAGGCTTGCTTCATCACAGTTCAAAGATGTTCAATAGAACATTAACTATTGCTAGTGCAGTTCCTCAGATTTTTGGCTTGCTGGGGGAGCTGCTTGTGGCTGCTTTGCATTCAGAGCTTGCTCTGTGTTGCTTGGGCTCATTCTGCTTCCTCACAGATTCATATTTAAGTGTGGTCATCTCTCAGAAGGAAGGCTAAGTTGACTTGCTGAAAAAGCAAAGAGCTTTCTCTCCACAGAACGAAATTGCAAGTCTCTTCCAATCTCATTTACGTGGCTGTTATACCCGTGTGGACACCTGATTTACGATGCTGGCCTGATTTACAACTCTGCGAGACCAGATTTAGCCCTAAGAGCTTTTTGAATTAATGCAAGTGGAAACATAGCTGGGGAAAAAAAAAAAAAAAAAGGAAGGAAAATGCACTGTAATGGTTGTTAATGAGAGGAATAATTACGGGTAATTGGTGATCCAATACACAACATCACTGAGCTGAAGGAGTGACATTCGGATTTATGTTCAGGTCATTAGGGCATTGCAGCACCTCTCTCATGGGGAAAGGCTGAGGGAGCTGAAAAACTCATCAGGCAAGTGCCAACCCCCTTCCTTTTGAGTTGCCAACCTGGTGGGAGGAAAGAGAACGTGCTCTGGTTCTGAAGATGTTGGCTCCAGCAATACACTGCCTGGCTGGCTCTTGCTTTTCATTTTTTATTAAGATCACAGTGCATTGTCACCTAACCCATGAAGTCAGGAGTCCCAAGTTAAGTAAATAAATAGATTTTCACGTCTACTTTTAACAAAAAAATATCTGCAAATATGCTTTTCTATGGGAACAGATGGTTTGATCATTTCTGTGTCTGCAGAATGTCTTGTTTTGGTAGGATATGGTCATTATGTCTGTTGTTTTTGCTAAGCTTTTGCTTTCTGTCAGTTTCCACCATTATCACATCTCGGGTTACATTGGAACCCAACCCTCTGACTGCAACAAAGTGGCTTTACCAATTATTTTCATGATTTCTTAAAATACTTGCAGCTTTCATTCCAATTTGCAAAGAAATAGCGAGATTTCCTGGGCCTAGAAATTGTCATAAGCTCTCATTTTAAAGCAATGGGCCGAGGGACACAGTTTAAAGCACAAGATAAATAACTTGCACACACTGCCTGCACTGGAAGAAGATGGATTGTGTGTGTTTCCTTCTCTCATCTTTGTCTTGTAGACCATCTTGCTTGATGGACTGCCAAGCAAGGGCTTAAATGTGCTTTAGACATCCTTCAGTGGTGTTGCTTTTCTCCTTCCTGACCAATGGGATTTAACTCACAATGTTTAGAACAGAACTGCACACTCCATTTGGTTCAGCTTCAAGAGCACAATAATTACAGGAATAAATCACCAATATCTGCACAGTGTTTGAGGAAACTAAGATTATAAAGCACTAGAGAACTGCAAACACTGGCAGCTAGAGAGGATGGTGCTGGAAGGCAGTCTGTCTCTAAAGTTACCTCCCTAAAGAAGAGAGTTAATTATGATAATTATACAGCTATTCTTTCATTTCTTTGGGGACCAGAACTTTAGAAATGGGTCTGAGCTGGGGTATAGGCAGAAAAATCTAGAAATTACCCCAAACAGAGAAACTGTGGTGTTCAAGACACCACCTTCCAGAGATGAAAGCATACTTTTCCTAACTCTCAAACAAAATTATGTCTTGATCTTTGAAAATACTCCAGCTTCTTGTTCCTGTAGAAAGTAAAGGAGTTTATAATGTCCAAAAAGTGCTTATATCTGCTATGTAAAGTTCATTTTTATGATCTTGGTCCTCTTGAAGGAGTCACAGCCAGCCCAAATTTACAGACAGATTCAATATACAACAAATTTAGTTTGCATTGCTTGAAAACCTGCAAGCTTGGCTTTCTTGCTTGACTACCCTTCCCTTGTCCCAACCATGGCAATACTCAGTATTAGAGCAACACGTATTTGTGGAAGATGCCTCCAAGTTGTGGCTCCACTCAGCACCACCAAAAAGCTCTCCAGAAAACTTCATGGTGTGTGTACAGACACCCAACTTTGGAGATTTTTTGGCTTGACATGCATTAAAGAAAAGATAACCTCAGCTACTGAGTAGAGGTAAATTTGTTATGGACATTACATGTATGACCTTGAAGGTTTATGGAAAGGTTCTGCATCTCTCTCATGTTTCTTGAAGGAGTTATGGAATTATAGAAACCGTGAAAAGTTTAGGTTGGGATGGACTTCAAAAATCATCCAGTTCCACTCCCCTATCTTGGAGAAGTACACCTTCTGCTAGACCAGGTTGCTCCAAGCCCTGTCCAACCTGGCCTGGAACACTGTCAGGGATGGGGCAGCCACAGCTTCTCTGGACAGCCTGTGCCAGGGCCTCACCACCCTCACAGGGAAGATTTTTCCCTAATATCTAATCTAACCTCTCTTTCAATTTGAAGCCATTCCCCCTTGTCCTGTCTCTCCACATCTCTCTCACAGGCTCCCTTCAGAATATGGAAGACTGCATTTGGGTCACCCCAAAGCCTTCTCTTTTCCAGGCTGAACAATCCCAATGCTCTCAGCCTTCCCTCACTGCAGAGCTGCTCCATCCCTCTGATCACCCTGGTGGCCTCCGGACTCGCTCCAGGAGCCAATGACCTTCCTGTGCTGGAGATGCCAGAGCTGGATGCAGCACTGCAGGTGGGCTCTCAGCAGAGGGGCAGAGGGGCAGAACGCCCTCCCTGGCCCTGCTGCCAGCTCTGCTGGGGATGCAGCCCAGGATGGGAGTTGCTTTCTGGGCTCAAAATTCACATTGCCAGCTCATGCCAGCCTCTCACCCAGCACACCTCACAGGAGGATCTGCCATGGCTCATTCTGGTTCTAGCCAAGAATGGAAGGTCAGAGCAGGAAGAAAGATAGATGACAAGGCCCAACAAATCATAAATGAGATACCTGCAGGGGCTTAGGCAGCCTTCAAGCATAAGGAGTGAATTTCTGCTGTTTTCAGTTAACTACAGTGAATGAGGAGTGTCACTGGCCTGTTGGTACAGGTTTAGACTGCCTTGCCAAGGAAAAGCTTGTTTCCTGGGTGAAACTGTGTCATCTCCAAATAAAACACTTCATAAATGAGAACAAGTACCCAACATTTATATGACCACGCTGGCTATTTTCTTTCTGTGATAAAAACGAATGCTGAAAGGCAAACAAGAAGCAGAAGCTATTCTGTTCTCCAAAATTTAGGATAACAGAGTTTCCAAAATATTTAAATTTGGAACCACTCAAATGCTAAAAAGACATCAAAACCAATATAAAATATTTTATAAATATAGTTCAATATGGCTTATTCATTTTGCTTTGATTAAAGTAAGAACAAATTTCTTGTGACATTTTCAAAACAAAATGGGACAACCTCAATAAGTCATTTACTTTTTTTTTTTCCCATCTAATAATAGTTCGAAAACAGTATCCAGAGAAGCATTTCACTTGCAGTGAAACTTGCAGGGAAAATTTCTTCTGGCTAAAATATCTCAACCAACTCTGGGATTGAAAAAATTCTGGGTTAACATTTATTTTACAGACAGATCTATTTTCATGCAGGACCACCTGGCTGGTGAATACCAGGAGACAAAACCAACATATACAAGTCTCAGGACAAAGGTTTCTGTCACAAATAAATCAATGTCCCAGCAGCACATAAATGGAAAGCGGAAGAGGAGAGACCTTAAGGCACTGATCGTGTGACTCTTTTAGGATTCAGGTCATGCTGGTGTATGAAAAATGTTGTCAGGGAACAATAATTCACTTTACTTTGGACTAGATAGATGAGGAAATATGGAACCTTGCGTTAGTTTTCAGAGCTGGTATTTCACATGCATGGGAAATGTGAAATTCTCAGTGTCAGTCAGGAATGAAGCTGCAGGGGAGAGAAAATCTAAGGCTTAGCCAAAAATTTTAAAGGGACTGGTGACACTGGACTGCTAATGGAATCTTATTTGTGCAAGGGTAATCCAAAAACATCTGTGTCTCTTTGACGCCTCTTCAGAACTGGGCATCCAAAAAGTGAGGAACACATCCCAGTTTAGTAAAACATTGTCTCAGTGATTAATTCTAAACTGTTTCTGCAGGGGACAGTGGGCAGCAGTTCCAAGGTGAGGGTTGGCCTCTTCTCTCAGGCAACCACCAACAGGATGAGAAGAAATGGCCTCAAGCTGTGCCAGGGGAGGCTCAGCTTGGACATCAGGAAAAATTTGTCCATGGAAAGGGTTGTTGAGCATTGGAATGGGCTCTGGTGGAGTCACCACACCTGGAGCTGTTCAAGAAACAGCTGGATGTGGCACTTAGAGCCATGGTTTAGTTGACAAGGTGGTGATCAGTCAAATGTTGGATTCAATGATCTTGGATGTCTTTTCCAAAATAAATTATTTACGTTCCTGGGGTTCTCTGGACAAAAGAAATTGTGGATTTGTAAATAATTTGGCAATGGTTAATACTGGTTTACAAGAACAAATAAGCAAAATAAATATGACCTTTTTATAGGACTTTTTTAGCACTTTGCTTATCCTTTTTCACACACCTTTTTCTAAGAACCTTTAGTTATTGCCCAGAAGTAGACTTTAACAAGATTATTAGCATGGTGTCAAGTGACAGCAAGTGGTGATTTGAAGAAATCTTCCCATCAAAGCAGTGGCCTTGGGCTGCCCTGCAGACCCCCAGAGGCTGAGACGCTCAGAACTGTAGTAAAAGCTCAGAACTGACCCATGGAACTGAACTAAAAATGAACATTCATAAATGTGTCCACTCTGTGCATGTACTTTGTGCAGTCCATCAAGGACCACCCACTCCCCATGATTCCACTGAGCCAAATATTTGGGAAATAAATCCTTAAAACTACCTAGGATTTCTCTACTCCCTTGGACAGCTATAGCTGTTGGCATCAGCCAATAAATTCCTAAATATACTGAAAAAGAGCTTGTTCCAATAAACCTCACACTGTAACTTTAACAAATCCATGGTCCTGACCATCAGTGTTTGTTTCAGAAGCATCTGAGGACTTTCTGTACAATGCAGGTGGGTCATGTTCTGGGGGGATGGGTGAAAAACAGGCTTGTTAGATGAGCAGCCCTGAGCAGCCTGCCCTAGGAGACTCTTCTTGAGCATGGGGGTGTGGGACTAGGTGGCCTGCAGGGATATTTCCAGACTCATCAATTCCATAAACTGCAATTCTGTTTGGTTGCAATGATATTGAAATATTTGTTTTGAAAACACCTATGTGTGTTGGCTTGCCATTGGATTTTTTTCCCCTCAGTATGTCCTTATGCTCATAATGTGGTTTCAATCTGCTAAAGTGTAATTCTTCCTAGTGCAAAAACACTTTCACAAAACTTTCACCTGCTGTAATTCCCAGAGTTTCTGTGTGAAAAGCTTACACAACAATAATAAACTGCCCAGCTCTGTAGGCAGGGACACCAGGACTTCAAACATTGCTGTCGACACCAGTTCTAGCTTCCTTCTAAGTCTGATGTATTCCTAACTAGACTCTGTGCATGTTTTTCATGGAAGCTTAGGACAAAATAAATGTTTTAAGTTCATCTCAGTTATTCTCTATGGAGGTTGTGGCTGTCTCAAAGCCTCAGAGTTCTGGTAACACTTAATTGCAGCAATTTTAACATTTTCATCTCTATTTTTTACAAGTACTTTAGATTTAATAAACCCAGTAACTAGACTAATGTCATCTCATCCATTTGCCCAGTGTCCCTTGTGATGCTTTGGTGGGATTATGCAGCTTCAGCCTTTTATTTCAGCTGTTAAAGTTGTATTCCTAAGTATGTAACAGCACAGAAGTGCACAGCATCCCGAAAGTGCTGTTAAAAGTTGTGAATTGAAATCACTTACAGAATTTGTTGTATTTGTATTTCTGATTTGTTCATCCTATTTTTCTTCAGCCTTTTAACTAAGGCATGTTAAAATCATTTGAGGTACAATATTAGACATGAGACATCTCTCTGTCTTTAGAAGTTTAAGAAAAAGCTATCTTGACTAGGAAGTAGGAATATTGGCACATTCTGGCAGCCTTTCTTATGCCACAGTGTTCATTTCTACCAAAGATTCCCTGTGCCACTGATAATTTAAAAGAAAAGAGGTCAGACATTTGCTGAACTTTTGGGAAAAAAATAGTGACAGGGTTTAGTGCTCTGCAGTGATGGGATGGCTTCAGATCCATCTGAGAAATGTGCTTCTGTGTTGTTAGACAAGATCTTCCATGGGACCTTGCTTCCAGGTCCTGTGAGTGGGACCTGCAAGCGTGAGGGGCTGGAGGCAAGCTCTGATGCTCATACAGTATCCCAGGAAAGAGTCTGTTCCCATCATGTCAAGGTATCTCCTGGATGCTTCCATCAACAAGTGATGGTTGAGTCCATCAAGACATGAAGGGACCTGTTTCTCCCTTTGTGGCATCGAGATAGCTGTGGCAGCTCTCGAGTTCCTTTTTGCTCCAAAAGGCAGAAACCCTGGAAAACGGAGTCACTTTATTTTTAAAACATCACCAGAAAAGATAGACTTCAATGCTGGAAGTGTGTTAGGTGTATCTCTGAACTGAGCAGGCATTTCCAGAGAGCCACTGCCCTCCTCCCTGATTTCTAGAAGTTTAGCCAGTCTTTGGTAGGAATGAGAGTCCTGGTATTAGGAAGAGTAGTTTTGCTTTTGGGCAGAAGAAGAAATGTCAGGAGGCAGCTGGAAGAGAGTGATGGCACAGGGTTGCTGTTGGGCAGAATTTCTCTGACTTTTAATTCTGAACTTTGGATCAATTTTCTATTTGTCTCCAGCTCTGCTCACCTTCTCCCACAGAAATGAAGTGACTTTAAATGCTACTGTAAAAGTAGCAAACTCGCCTAGGAAAAGGTTCCCTTTTATACCATGCAAATTCAGATTGTGGGAAGCTTTGGCTCAGTCCCTTTCTGTCATTTTTAAGACATCAGTTCTTTTATTGCAACTCATCCCACTTCAGCTACCGAATCCAAACTTTACAGAGGTTCAGCAGTGCTTCCTGTCCCAGTGTAGTCACATTTCCATGTGTAATTACATTTGTATCAGTCATTGATCAAAATGACTGATACAAATGACACTCAAAATGTCACTTCACCATTTTTGCAGTCGTCCTCCTGTGAATTTTCCCTTCCCACTTTGAATTCCTTCCAGACATTTCAGTCTCTTTGAAACCTCTGTTTTCACAGGAACAACAGTGCTTTTCCCAACAGGTAAAATTCTTTCCATTCCAGGTATTTGCTGAGCAGTTAATAACTATGTCTTATAAATCAAATGACCCAGCACTTTCCAAAAAGCAATGAAAACTTTTCTATCAGTGGGAATGTGTCAGTATTTTAATTAAATGCAAAATAATACTCATTACATCTAACAGTGCAAGTAGAATAGGCTTACCATTTATCCAAATAAATGAGCAAACAGTCCAAATCCCAAAGCAACAGAATGAAATGGAATTAAGCTGCCTGTGATGGTCTCCCCCCTAAAATAATCATTCCTGGTCACTGTATCACAGGTGCTTCCATTTTTCAATTTATTTCTTAATTACATTTTCCTTTCAGAGTTTTTTCTTCCAACTTCAAATGCCATAATTCATCTATCACTTTTTGTTCCTTGGACTCAGTCAGAAATGGAAGAGGGGGAGTGAGCAGGCTCACTGATTGAAATGGAAAATGGCATCACTGTATTAAGGTCCAAAATAACAAATGCAAAAGTTTCCAAAAGGTAAAGAATTAAAAAAAAAAACAAAAAAAAAAAAAAAAAAAAAAAAAAAAAAAAAAAAAAAAAAAAAAACAAAAAAAAAAAAACAGAAACAAACAAACCAGCCATGAGTACAAAATATCAGCAAAGTACCCTCTGGTTGAGTCAATTTTGTCCTGCATGTTATTAAAATATTTCTACAGAGGAGACACCGAAGGTTCGGCTCGCAAAGTACAAAGGGACAGGTGACAAGGCACTGCTGCAAGGGGGATTCAGGATCTCAGATGCAGCATTTGGGCACCCATGGGGAGCTGCAGGCAGGGGAGCACAGCCAGGAATTTGCTGCTGCCAGTGGAGTTTTGGAGTGGCTGTGCTGGGTCACGGCCCTGGGCAGGGACCTCGTTCTCCAGCACCACAATTCCAGCACAGTCCAACCACACAGCAACATCCCACCCTTTGCCAGGCTCCTAGGGAATATCTGTGCTGCTAAATGACAGGCATGGAACCAGCTTCAGTGCTGGACATCTATTGTCAATGCTGCTGAGCTGATAATTCACTTTTCAACTCTGTTGTCGACCCATGCAACTCACTTCTGGACAAATTCAGGACAGAAAGGGTGAGCTCCAAACAGCAGAGATGTGAGCCAGCTGCTTCCACCTGTGCTTGGTGTCTGAGGCTGTTTCCTTTAGCAGCACAGACACAGCTTCAGCAGCTTTCTGCAGGAATTGATGTTGATGCCTTGTACCCCAAAGTAACGTTTGCAGTTCTTTAGGGTGGAAAGTTACTGATGAGGCCTTGAGTTTGGGGTCACTACTCGTTCAGAGGCTTCACAGAGACACGTGGAGTAGATTCTGGAATCAATAGACTCTTGGAAGGGAGTGGGAGAGTTTTCCATGGCTCCAGGGGCCCCATATCTGACCATGGCTGCAGAACAGCTCCAGGGACTGGGGCTGTGCGTGGTCTTCTAGGAGAGTGTCCCCCGGGTTTCTCCCCATCAGCAATAGCTTTCTGCACGTTGCCTGACTGTGTTCTGGCCAGCTGGAGGAAAGCAGAGTTTTTGAGCAGTCCACCATCACGTGTTACTGCCTTTTCTGTCCTGTTTGCATCCCATAGGCACTGAGCTCTATTGAGGTGTATTTTTACTAACAGAATCTGAAAACCTAATAGGAGTGACTTCTCGGTCTTTATCAGCAAAAAATGCATGTATAATCTGATATGAAAACTACTAATCCATTAGGACTTGGACATTTCATTAGCATGGAGAGAGGAGCTTTTATTGCCTGCTCAAGCTCATAAACTTGTCTCCAACTGGAAGGAAGTGGCATGTAGTTTGAAATGCTGGAGTTGGGCAGTACATGTGCTCAGCTGCCACGTCAGTCTCATTTGCCCCAGGGGGATGCTGGCAGCACTGCTCTAAGCCCACACAAAGGTCGCACGAGGAGAGGCTGCTCCTTGTCATGCTGCTCTGCAGCAGCAGCAGCTTTGCCTCTGCAGGCACTCTGCTGGGAGCTGAAGTCTTGCTTGGGAAAGTGACACTTAGATTGGGATAGTTTCTAAGCTGCTGATCAGCTAAGCTGTCCCCAAGAGCATGGAAATGGAGAAAGGAAAGGAAAAGTAATTTACTGAGAGTCACAGGTGAGAATTTACCTGGGCTTTCCACCCGACAGCATCAATTCCTGCCTTAGAGTGATAAACAGTGTATAATTCACTGGAGAAAATCTTGTGTTCTTTTTTCCCACTGTCACTCTGTGCTGTCACAGTCACTTTGGCTCTGTTTCACCCTCGCCAGTGCTCTGCCTCTCTGTCTTCTCCTTTCCACTCTTCTCTTGCTGACTCTGTGTATGCCTAACTGGGCTTTCCTGCTTCACTACCCCTTCTCTTACACAGTTCAACCAGATTTATCCTCCTTCTCCCCTTCCCCAGGCTTAGGAAGGGTTCTTCTGTGCTAGCTCTTCTTCCTAAACTGGAGAACATAGATTTGAGCCTGGAGTGAGGGCTCTTCAAAGTGCTCCTGGAGAGGACAAGGAGGTTCAGGGCTGGTCCTACTCCTGGAAAGAAAAGTTCAGTCTAGTGTTTCCTCCTCCTGAATCTTATATTTCATCCAATAGTAGAAAAGATTATGCATAGTCTATTACTGTCAAAACTATGGTGTAGAATTACTGTAGGAAGACTTATGCACAGTACTGGGTTTTACAGAGGGCTTTCTGTTGTCCCCCAGGTAACCCTAACCCTAAAGATGAAACTTTATCTTAAGTTTTACGTTTAACTTGTCCTGAGCAGTCTGATAGCAGAAATATGCCAATGTAGTACAACTCAGTGGCCTGATGAAGCCAAAACTAGTCCTGATGCACAAGTACATGATCCATTAGGAAAAAGGCAAAATCCTCAGTGCATTTCTCTGACCACTTCAGCTGTTACACAATAACTACATGCAAATCCAGGGTTATTTCTCACAGCTGGCACAGCCTGGCTTAGATAAATATAAAACTTGCTTTAAGGGAATGGCTCGTAATTGGGTTAGGCACAGGGTTTTAATTAGATTTACGTAAATGCATACAATGCATGGCAGAAATCAATAACCTGGAGAGCTTCTTTGGGCTTATTGTTTAAATCAGCAACACCAAGTCAGCTGAATTTAACAGGATATTTACATACCCCATCCCTCCAAAAATGGCACTTTTTACATGACTGATGGCATGTTTGGAACGTGCTGTGCTGCCCTGTCCCATGTTCATGTCCTTTTTTATGTCTGGCCACTTGCAGTTTGGGTGCTTGCAGGCAGAACCCTATCAGCACAGAAGAAGAAGGTAGGAAGTATTTTAATCAAGGAAAGATTTGAGATTTAAACTAAAAGCTGTGCCATCCAAACAATTCATGGTCACCTTGTAGGCTGACGTGAGGTTATCAGTTGCTGAAGTTAAAGCATTTACCATCCCTGCAAGTGGTAGCAATGGTAAAGAGGGAAGCAAGGTCTTTTTGTTGTGGTTACAAGTAAAAGCCTGTGAGCTACACATATGTTTCAGAGACAGGGTGTGGTGATTTTCTGTAAAGGACTTGAGAAAAAAAAAATTGTTTCATTTTTTATTTCAACTGAGAAATTGAAATTGTTAAAAAATAATTGCTTTATTATTTACTGATAAAGACTTCCTTGCCTGTATTCATTAAATATGAGGAAAAAGATAGAAAATAGTATTATCAGCTAATTCTTAAATGGAACAAGTTCAAGTGCAGTGTGAAATGGATTTAAAATACCCTTAGAGTTCCAAATAGCTATATGCTGCATTTTCTAAGGAAAAAAGAAATGCAGATTTTCTCTTCTTTTCTGCTTTGTTTCCCACCTCAGTATGGTCTTGTTGACACCGCTGCTTTTCCACACCTTAAGGAGCCTTTCTTCCCTTAGGAAAATTTACATAAAATAAGGGTGAGACTTTTAGCACAGCTTGGTACTGAGCTCGCTTGCAGTCAGTGGAAAAACCACCACCATGAAGTGCTTCAAAACCCTTAAACCATCCCTTGACACAGGGAAACTGTCACTTTCCAGGAGAACCATCAAGTGCAGAGTCATGCACTCACAAGGTAGTTAAAGAACTCGTGCAAAGTCCATTTCTGCAGACATTTTGTGATATGGTCTTTAACTGGCCGATCACCATCTAATCCTCCTGACTCTTCAGCACCTGGGTGGACACAATTTTTGTCTCCTCACTGGGCAAAGTGTGGCTTCAAGCCTTTTTACTGCTGCTCCAGAGCCCCAGTACATTGTCCCTCACCTGCTGGGATTATCATTGTAGTAAGAACAAGATTTTGGAATGTCTGAAGATGTTCAGATTTCTAATGGAAGTTTCCAAAGTTTCATTGTTTTTCCTTGGAAATCCCAACTAGATCCTTCTGCTCTTGGGTCCATAAACCTGAGCTCTTCAGCTCTCCACCTCCAACCTGGTTTTCTGTTCTCTTTTTCCTATTGTGGCATTCAATACTGCCTTAAACCCTTCTCCTTAATTCAGACCCTCTCTTGCCTCTTCATTCTTTCTCCATTGTTGTTTTGATGGTTCCTCCTCCCAAACTCATCTCCCCCTTTCTTCCCTGCCCCAATTCCTGCCCCACCAGTGCTTCAAGTTTTGTGTGCTTTTCACCTCCTTCACCTTGTCCTTTCTGTCCCTCCTTTGAGGGCTGCACAGTGAGATTCAGCAGTGATGGAAGAGAAATTCCAGCTCCACGTTCACCAGCCCTGGCTGCAGCAGGTGCTGCCCCATGGGCCCAGTAGCGTGCAAGAGGGATCACACATGCCAGAGATGTGCAAATCTTCTGAGGTGAAAACTGCCACCTTCAAAAGTATCAACAGCCAAATTCAGGAAAAAAAAAACACTAAACTGAGCCTTATAGCTTGGTGGATTTTCACAGCAGCAGGGAAAGGCAGAGCTACAACCCCAAAGAACACACCTGCACTAAGTCCAAGTGTGTTCACGGCTTCTATTGAAACCAAGCAAAGCAAAGCAAAACAAAACAGAAAGACTTGCCAATATTATTTTAAGACAGAATAGGAAAATATGCTTCCTCTTCTCTTTAATTCTCATTTCAAAGCTCTAAATTTTTTCCTCAACCTTCTTTGCCTAAAAAGAAGTGAAAAAAAAAAAACAACCATAAGAATCAAAACAGAAACAAAAAGCCCAAGCAACCCCTCCTTATATGAATTCTCAGAGAGGAAGAGTTGGCATCACCTGTCCTGGCTGTGTCTCCTCCCAACCCCCTGCACCCCCAACTTCCTTATCAGCATGGCTGTAGGAAAAGCAGAAAAGGCCTTGGCTTTGTGTGAGACTTGCTCAGAAATAACAAAAGCATCTTTGTGTTATCAACCCTGTGTTCAGCACAAATCCAAGACAGCCCCATACCAGCTGCTGTGAAGAAAATTACCCAGCCAAAAGCAGCACACCTCAACAACGTTTGATGCCAACACTGATTTTTTAAAATCATAAAGGTTATGTTTAAATCTGATGGAAGAATGGAAATTGCCATTGTTGAGGGCTAAAATTTCCATTTTGTCTGCAAAGTAGACAGAGTGAACAGTAGTGGCACGTTTGTATTTACACAGGATAAGAAATGGGCTATCTGAGACCTAAGAAAACAAGCACTTAATAGAAATAAAATCTTTGGACCAGCTAATTTTTGAGTTTCCATGTTTGCTAATTACTTCAGTTGTTTCTCCCTTCTTACCTTTTTAATTTTTTTTTCTCTTGTTTTTAATCTTATATTGTTCACAGCAACACTGTAGTTCCAAAAAAAATAGGGTGGACAGATGAGTCTACTGAGACCTGTCTTCATGTGAAATTTCTGCTAAGTGGACTGATTCTGTAGCCAGAAGTATCCATGTAAATATAAAAAAACCACCCAATATTCATATCTTTACCCCAGTGGTAAAGATAACTGGCACAGTTCTGTGCTTGAGCATCTTCATCAGACATTCCTGAAAATTATCTTGGTTGTCTCAATGGGTTGAGAACTGGTGACCAAAGGATGGCTTGCAGGAAGGAAGGTTTAAGGTGCCATTTGTACCAGTGCACAGTCTTGTGTTAACCAGGAGAACTGACAGTCACTGAGCTGTGCAGGCCAGGCTTAGAACATAACATCTCAATTAAACAGATTGAAATCAGGGGTTCCATGGCTAAAACACAAGGAGTAATTTTGACTCTGTAAGGAAGAATTGAATCACAACTTAGCCACAGATGCAAAATTTGCACACGTCAAGAAACATGCAAATATGTCAATAAAGTATTTCACATGAAAACAACAGCCACTAGAATAAACAAAACAAAAAATTAAATTCTTTCCATTCAGCCTTTGAAAGAGCATGAAAGAATTCCCTTGTAGAAATTTGAAAGTATGCCCAGGCAAGATATATATGGAAAGAAATCTAAATTTGAGGTAGGAACATGCATCTCATATAAAAATGTTGTGAGGCATTTTTTTGTTTGGTTTTTGGTTGGGTTTAGGGTTTTTTTTCAGAATAAAACATTCTTCAATGAATTTTTTAAGACTCAGTTTATGCAGGGAAATGCTAATATTACTGTGTAGAGGCAGCTGCTGGGCCAACTCAAATTAAGTTTGGACTGCATCCTATAAAGTATGTCTGGAGGAAGCATATACATTTTTGGTGCCTGGATTTGAAAAGCAGTCTCTGAAATAACTTGGTTCAATATTTGGCAGACAGGGAATACAGAAGAAGAGCTGAATCTCCAATAAAATTGTCAGTCGTATTCACAAGAGTAATATAGACCACAACGAGGGGCTTTGAAACTGCACAAAGGAACAAACAGGAAGATGGAGCAAAAGGCACAAAAAACCACAAGAAAAGATAAATAAGGGTCAGTTTTGTGGCAGAATTGACAGACTGCCTAAATGAAAAAGGAAATCAGTTCCACATGGCAGCTAGGAGCCAATAACAAATGAATGATAAGAACAGGAGACAGCAAAAGAAAGAAGATCCTGGGCTAAGAACTTGAAGAAATGGCCCAAGGAAATGGTCCTAGAAAATACTGCTTACCTATTAAACTGGAGAGTTCTGCTTACTTGCAGTACATAGGCAGCACACCAAGTGTGTCCTGCCATCCTTAAAAATGAAGCCGAGTGGCTGGTGGCCTGGATCAGCACTCTTTTTGGAATTAGTTTTGTGGTGAGAGGATAATTTTGTGAGGATGCACAAGCCCACCTCCTCCCAGCCCTTGCTGATGCAGAGAAATGAGGTGACCAGTCCAGCTGACCAGTCTGGGTGGAGCTGGACTGAGCTGTCCCTCCACCAGCTGGCCACAGTGGTCAGCTGTGGTGGCCCCGGATTGTGGTGGTGATAACAGACTGGGCACTTCAAAACTTTCAAACTCTCAAATAATATCCCTCTCAAATTTCATTACTTAGCCCTGGCTCACTGCAGCTGGAGATGTTCTGACTGCACATTAGGGCTGGATTTTTCCATTACATATCTCAGGGAAATCCATAAGGCAAAATTTTCAAATTGGACTATTGAGATGCTAAATGAATGGGATGGCAATATTTTTCTTGTGAAATGCTGCAGAGAAAGGAACCTAGATTTCACTGGTTTCTTTTTTTGCCCATTTTTCTGTGTTAAGAATTTGTACAGAAGGAGTCAGGCTCTCTGCAGTCGTCTGGGTCTTAAGGTTATTCCTGACACTGGTCAAGTCATCCTGCAATACTCTCAGATGATGTTTTCTCCTAGGTTATCACAACTCCTGACACTGGCCAAATCCTCCTGGAATACTTTCAGGAATGTTTTCTTCCATGTTATCCCAGGGCCATAGGAAACAGGAGCTGTTGGTAACCCTGTGGCCCATGGCACTTCCCAGGAGATGGTCTGAATTGTGCCTGGTCAGCAGCTGCAAAGCACAAAGGGATCAAAGTAGATGGTAGGTAGGGAGTAAAATTAAGAGATCCTTGGCCACAAGGAGTCACTCTGACCAACCAGTCTCACCATTTGCATAATGAAATACTTACTGAGGCAGAAATATATTTAAGAATATCAGAGCCCTTCTTTAAGTTGCTTTAGAAATTTGGCCTTGCACGAATTTCAAGTAACGTAAATCTTTTAAGTGTCCCACAAAAGAAAATTAAGTTGAACATGGTTTGAAAGTAAAATCCTTTAATTAATTTCTCCTCTATGTTCATGTAACATTTTAAAGCAAGAATGAAATGTTAAACTTCAAAGAGCCTTGAAACACTAGGGTGTGAGATAGCCTGACTTTTTCCTTTTGTTTTCTTCCAAAGACAAAATCTTTGCAGGAAATCAACATGACTTTAGTATTAATTCATACTTTTATTAAGCTGTATTTAGTTACATTCAGGTGACATTTTTTCAGAAAAACTCAAACTTGCCTGAATCTGTTGATGGACAAAGCTGACTACACATCTGGGGCTGGCATCTCTACTTAGCAAGAGAAAATCTACCAGTTTCTCCCAAGGTTTGGTGTTATACACTTTAATTATTGCCAGTCATATCAGTGAAGCTGTCTGTGTAGTAAAGTACTTGTAAATGTTCAGAAAAGTGATAGAATCCAGCCCCAGCTCATTACCATGGCTATAGTGAAATGGTAATGGTGGAATAAATTGCCTGGTATAATTATGTATATGCCAGATGCTCTCAATCATTCCACTTCAAGCCTCCTTTTCTAACTGCAATTTTGAGCTTTTTCTGAATTGAAAGGAATTGGTAAACATGAGTAATTAAAAAGAAATTAAATGGATTTCAGAAGTGAATTACTGCAGTTCCTGCAACACTAATATAATTAGCACCTCTAAAATCAGTCTGAGCTGGAAGATGTGCTTTGTATGGTACAGAAGATGTTTCATTTGTGGTTTGCACTAAAATCATAGTCACTGTGTTAGTGTGGTTAAACATCTCAACAGAACCATGCCAGGCAAGTAAAGAGAAACTTATTCTCTCAGCTGATTTATTAAAATAGAAACAGAAAGCCATATCTCAGCTGGTGTAAATCATAATATTTCCACTGACTGTTAGATGCTGAACTTGCACCAGCTGAGCCTGTGGCCCATCCTCCATTTGGATTCATGTAAGCAAAGATCTGTTGGTATCCCTACCCATAATAAATTATTTTTGGCTCTCTGGCTAGAACTTCTCTTTCAAATGAGACAAAGTTCCTGTAGTGAAAGCAGAAGATACCCTACTATCAGTTCTTTTTTTTATTATTATTATGTTGCTATTTGAAGTACTTCTTTTCTCCATTTTCAATACTCAGAGGACATGAAGAACAAAAACAGATTGCCACAAAGAAAACAAATTTCTGATCAAAAGTTTTCCTCAGAGGCTAAAAGACACCTGTGTTTTGTCAGAACTTTGTGATACACCATAAAAGTTCCATTTATCTGGGAGAATGAAGGTTTTACCAGCAAAGGAAGGTGGGTAAGAATGGCACATGTGTTGCAGGAATCACCCTGGAGATCTATAGTCTGATTTACCAGTCAGATGTGATTTTGTCTATCTGTGTCTTAAAAGCCACCAAGAATGAGCCTGAAATCACCTGTCTGTGCAGCTTGCTCTAGCATTGTAGCACCCTCCTGATGAAAAGTTTTTCCCTGAACCTCCAAAAATGGCAATTTATGGGGATTTTCCCCTGCTATATTGTCTGCTTCTACATGATCTGCCTTTGCAATTCCAGCTGCAGAAATTTTCACATCTTGTCTTTGAACTCCATGAGTTTTCTGTCATCCCAGTCAAATTTCTCAAGATTCCTCTGGATCAAAGTGAAGCGTCAAGAGATAAGATTCCTTTTCTGTGTATTTTGAGCTAAATACGAGACACCTCCTTGATTTGAGCCCAATAAATTCTTTATTTGCCCCTAATTATCTTATCCCGAGGGTATTTCCTGCAGACTGGGGTGGAAGAAACACCTGTTTGTGTCCTTAAATTCAGATTTATTGGAAGCTAGGGCACACAGCCAGTTTCCAGAAACACAGATTCCTGGGCACGCAGAGTACCGTGGCTGCTGCCTGCCTCTTGGCTGTGGCACCAAACAGGTGGGGATTTGTCTCCTTTCACCAGGCTGCAAGCTGAAAGGTGGAAAGTTGTAGGGACACAGTGTGTAGTAACTGGGAGTGGGGCTGTGGCTGAGCCTCACCCCTGTGAGCTACAGCTGTGCAGAGCAGGTGAGCAGTGGTGAAGGCAATGAGACATGGAGAGCTGACCAGGCACAGAAAGGCACAGAGGGCACACAGGTGAAAGGCATGTAGGATGAAGGGTATAAAAGGTTGTGCTGGACAATGAGAAAGGGCAGGCACTTGAAGCCTTCTGGAGTTTCATGGTGTTGCTCTGTGTATTGTGGCTGTCCTAGCTGCGACAGAAAGTTGCTCCAGCCATCGGTATGTTCAGAAGTGTGGAAAAAATGTGAAGGAAAGTTTTTCTGCTGAGATGCTTGTCTGCCTCCTTACAAACACAGTGGACCAGACCTTCTGCTGTTCCAGGGTTGGCTTTCACTTCATTGAAGATATGGAGTTATTCCAGCTGACAGCAGGGCCTGAGCAACAGCACTTTAATGGTTTTTGCCTTATTTAACTATTAACATTTGTTACAGGATTGTTCATTAGATGAGGCATAAAGTACAAGTATTTTTATTAGGTTTTCATCTCTCCTCTCCCACTAGGGAAAGGTTCTATTTTCAAATTAATGTTAGAAGGACTTTAAAATCTTAGCTATCCCTAATCTTTATGGTTTCATTTGAGTTCCTAATATATCATTTGGTTTATCCTGTGAGCTGAGAGCTATATATTTGAGGGACTTAGTCCAAAGATACAGTATAAGCAGATAGTTTGGTTAAGCTGATTTTTGCAGTTTAAGTGAGTCTAAAGCCCATCATGCCCAGGATTATATTTTTACTTGTGGTTAAATTTGACAGAATTTGAGCATTCCTTGTGTATTGCAGTGTACAGCTGGGAAAGTAGAAGGCAGCAAGGTTAGTACTTTATATGTAAAGCAGAGCTTGAAGGAGCACGTAGACAATTTACATTTTCATTCTTTTGTACATCACTCAGGGAGAAAGTAAATATTTTGGCAGCCTAGATCATGTGATAGCAAAACAAGAGACTTCATTAATTCAGATATTTCAGATTCAGCAAGAGCAGAAAGGAGGGATTATGAGTACCCAATTTGAGCCAGCTGGAAAAAAACTAAATCTAGACCAAGGTCAGGTATATCACAAATGAAGGAATGGTATAAAATGCATTTAATTTCCTGAGAGCTGTGATAAAATTTAGATAAGAGCCCTGAGAAGAGAGTCTAATGCACCACTCAGCCCTATCAATCCTTACAGGTTTGCTAGGTGTGTCATAGCTGATTTGAAAGGATGATTCCTAAAAAAAAACCCCAACCTGCAGAATGTTCTATTTTTGTTCTTTTAAGAGTTTTTATCTTTCTGAGTACTGCCATTGATAGAATTGAATGGTTTTTTTGTGCGGTACTGCTTAGTGAAGACACTGGTGCTCTTTGTCAGTAACTAGGGACCAGCCCAGCCCTTCTCCCCTGCAGCCAGCTCCCAGCTCGGTGACAAGCTGTGCTTTCCCTCCCGTGGGACTGCAGACCCCAGAGCTGCAGTGGCCTTGGCTGCCTGACCCCAGCACAGGCTTGCCCGTGGTGGAAAAGGCTGCTCCCCACAAGCAAAGCAAAGCCCTGGAGGAGTCCTGCATCACTGAGGCTGGGAAGCATTTCCTTAAGCTTAATTTATTTTGCAGAGGCCACAAAGGAGGGAGCAGCACTAGCTAGAGGAAAAAGAGACTGTGGGAACATGACTGCTTTACGATGTTGTCTCCTCAGCAGTTATTCTAAAACCAGCTTTTGTTCCAGAGGGTGAAATCTTGCCATCTTCCTCTACCTTTTTCCTTCTCTCTTCAGTCCATGCCTTCAATAATTTTATTTGCATGCACATGTAAACATGTGAGTGCACAGGTATACACTCATGTATAGCACACATTTTTATATAGGGGTGTGTGTACATTTTGATTTGAACAGAAATCATGTTGCTGCTTGTCTCTCACACACTAAGGGCCCTGTTCTAAATGGCAAATTTTCATACATACTCACTTCTGCTTGAAAATCACACCCAACCTTTTCTTATTAGACCAGATCTAGGCTACAGTGGGAAGCAATTTACATTGCCCCCTAACCCAAACCTATTTTTAATTCCTGACATCACAAAGGTTAGACGTGTCTGTGAAAGATTCTCTCTGTTCTGCCCACTTCTTTGTTCACTCAGGTACCAAAAATCCTCGGCCCTCATCCAAAGAGCAGAGTGTAACAGCTGGCTCTGCAGCTCCAGTAACAGCAGTCAAGAGCAGGAGCACTGAAAGCAACCAGCAATGAAAGGGGAGGATGGCAAAATACCTGCAGGCCTCTGAGCCTTTCCCAGCAATTCAGCAATGGCCAGCTGTGAGTGCTAATTAGAGACCTTGCGTCACTGACCTGCTGTTAAAAGGGAAGGAGATGGGGCTGTTTACCTTTGTGTGTTCAGTTCTGCTTACAGAGGGGTGACTGCTGCTCCTGGCTTTGCCAAATGTGTTGCACTCCTGATGCTGTAGGCAGAGCACAGCTCCAGCAGCAACTGAGAGGGTACAGCAGGGCAGGGGAGCAAGGAGGGCTCAGTGGTGAACTGAAAATTCAGCTGGACTCTGATAAAAAAATCTGTATCGCTGTGAAATTCAGTTGTGCAGAGTCTCTCTCCATATCAAAGTCAGATTAAATTTATGTTTAAACAGGAAAGAAATTAAAGGTGCTTTCAGAGCACCAAGTTTAGAATCAATCCATGGTAGCCAGTATGGTGAGCACTACACAGCCAAAACCCATGAGCCTGTTTCCCCTCAGAGATCCAGGAGGTGCACAGGGTAGTTTGAGGTCATAACTTCCTCTGATTTTTGCATGCTATTCCCAAGAGTTGGTTAGCATTCATCTACCTTGAAAACCTGTAAATGATGGCTCTGGTGTGTTCATATAGCTGTAGGGTCTAATGCTTGTACAGCTGCCATGTGTCAAGAAATTTTCCATAAAAATAGTAATACAAATACAAGGTTATTACTTTTGGTAACCCTCAACCTAAGTGCTGGATTAAACCCCATCTTTCCTCTGAATACCTCTGTGTTACCTGCTTGTTCCTGGTCTGCTGCTCTCCTGATAATCAGTTCCTAGTTGCAATTGTCTGCCACACTTCTCTGAAGCTAACTCTTTGCTTCCTTTATTTGGGACTTTATTGCTCAGTGTGAAAAGATGTGATTAGATAAAGGAAACAGGAACTGATCGTTGTAGCCCTGTACCAGCAGCTTGTTTTGGCTTGACACCAGGGTTTAAATGGAACACAGAACTGCAAGCCTGAGGAAGCAAGGCACAGGTCTGAATGCTCTCAGCACAGAGGCCACTGAGGTGCTCCTGCAGAAAGGGCAGTGTGCTGCCCAGGAGCTGTGTCCAGCTGGGCAGGCAGCTGGAGTGGACCATCAATTAGCAGAGACAGCAGTGGTGTGCAACTGGGTGTGTAGAAGAAACTCCTCTGGTGATGGAGAAACCTCAGACTGGAAACCTGGACTGCAGTGGAGGCTGAAGTTACTTTCCCAGGATAAGGCTGGAGACTTCCACTGCAGGGGAGGAATTACCAAGACACCTTAGTCATCTCTAAGGAGAAGTTACACAAGTATTCAGTCCTCAGTGGTTTTGTAACAAACAACCCAACAAGCTCATCTTCCTTTGGTGGATCCCCAGGTGGATCCCCAGTCACAAGGGTGAAGATTTTGCTGTTTGCTACAGCTGAGCACAGAACAACCTGCACCTCTGAGTAATGCTGGAGTACTGCTGACTTTATGCAGAAAGGATCAGCTGAATGTTGTGTGCTGCCTGTTTGGGAAGCATGTTTTCATATGTGCCACAGGGTGAATGACCCCTGGGATTGCCCAGGACCTTGTAGGTGAGTTTTGCCCTGCCCTGGGAGAAGAGGAGGGGCTGCACCACCCACCCAGGCTGGCACAGTGCTCTGGCAGCATGGCAAACAAAAGCAACTCCACAGAGACATTACGCAAACTGCTTCAAGATGGGTTAGAAATAGGAGCTGCAAATGACAAACCAGGGGCTAACCACCTGAAACATGCAAAGGGAAGAGATATTCTCAAAGCAGCAGCGCTGAGAAAGCCCTACTGACCACCCTGTTTAAACCCCAATGAGCCCACCAGAGTTTCAAATTGATAATCTGAGTAATAAAAGTTCTTGTAGCCACAACATGGAGCTGAAACAAGAGAAAGCACGAGGGCAGTAGCCAGGCTGCTGCAACCAGAGGCTGGGAGCACTGCTGCATTCTGAGGGCCCAGGGACCAAAAGTTGGTAGTTATCTGCTGGTCACAGTGGGATGCTTTGCCAGATCAGAGCCTCGAAGAACAGATGGGATTTATCCACGTAAAAGCAAGCACCTGCCTCTCTGTGAGGCCTAATTTAAAACAGGAGAGGAAGAGATGTTAACACAGCATGGCTCATCTGACCTATCTAAACATTTTATTTTGAGAAAAAGTTTTGCTTAGGGAACTCTGGGACAGGATCATCTTCTCTCTTCTTCTCTCTTTCTAAGGGTGTTGCACAAACCTTTTTTCTATTACCCTGGGCCTTCAGGTGCTCAGATGGGCAGTACCTGGGTTAATGAGCACTGATGAGGAGGTCAGGGCTGGGTGGAGCTGGACATGGCCTGAAACAGAAATGGTAGCACAGAGGAGCCTTTTGGGGTGAAACCCCAGTTCAGCAGGTCACCTGGCACTGGCAGCACATTGGGCTTGGGGAGTGTCCCTCCTGTGACTCCAGCCCAAAGCCTTGGCATCGATTTTTAAAGTATTTGAAAGCCCCGAAAGGTTCTCTGCACCTTGCTGCTAATGAGATTTCAATGTAAAATAAAAGGAACATTGTCTAACCCAGATTAAACTTGCTCCTGAGTTATTTTTAGCTTGCCTAAACTCTTTCAACCCCTTTGGTAAAACTCATCAAAATTCATCTGTACTAAAAGGATGTAACTTCAAAGAAGGCATATGCATTAAATGTCAACATGCTTTACTCATTATAAATTACAGTATCATTAAATCTAACATTGAGTTAAATGGGAAAGATTTAATTTCACTATCTTTAAAATGATGGCATTTTAGCACGGGAATAAAATTTTCTTTAAAAAATGTTTTTAAAGTAAAAGGAGGCACAGAAGGCTTATTTTACGTGTTATCATATTTGTATGTAAAAACAAAAGCAAAAATGCAACTCTCCATTGCTCTGAGGAAGATGTGGCAATAGTAGCTGACTTCTGCTCATTTTGCAACCCTCTTTTTGGATACACTTCTAATTTAAACTGTGGAAACGAAAACGTTCCTTTAAAACTGGTTGTCATGGTTATAAAATCCCGAAAGAAATTATGTGCGTCTGCATCTGCTGAGGGAAACATTTATGGCATGATTTAGCAGAGGGGGGGCAAGCAACCACCCACCACAACCCATTTTCAGACTCGCTTATTACATTACTTGAATTAATTTATCACCCTCCCCAAAAAGCCACGGAAAGGATTCTCACACGTTTTTCACCGCATGCAGTTCATTAGCAAATATCATATGGAGAGGGGTTAGTTCTGTCAAGTTCTAAGAGGTTGGGGGGTTTTTGTTTGTTTGTTTTCTTTAGTTGTCTTTGTTTCAAGCAAGCTTATCTCGAAATATAGTGTGTGCTAGACTGCCAGCATACAGTTGCTGTCACAACTGATGTCTTGGATCTCTTCCATTATTTTTCCTTTCCCTGGTATGGCTAGAAAGTCATCTGGCCAGAATAAAAAGCCATGCTGAATGCTGCAGGTCAGAGTGGCCTCAACAAATGTCTGCATTTCTTCATGGAGCTCAAAAGGATAAAGCAAAGGACAAGAGGAAAACAAAGCTAAAGAAGGAGGAAAAACAAAAAAAGAGAGAGAAGGAAAGAATAAAGGGAAAGAAAAGAAAAACAGGGAAGGGGAAATGGAAAGAAGTTTCACCTTACTGAAGGAAACTAAGGCTTCTGTGAAGCCACTCCCAAGACAAAGTTTACCAACCTTTTGAAACTGTAGGTTTATTAGAAATGAGTCTATGTTTAGTCAGGCCTCCTCTTACACAGGGATGCAGAAGTCTTAGAAAATGTGGCTTAGAAACCATGGTTTGGCATTTCTCATTTTTCATTAAGAAAAAGCTGACTGCACAGACAATTAAAAAATTACACTGTGAAAGGCTGAGGTAGCATTTTTTAATCTTTAGGGTGACTGCAGGAAATCTGTGCTGTTCCTGGCCCTGTTAATGTACATAGCAGATAAGGATGATGATGGCATTTTAGATAAAGAATACATTTTGTGTTATCGGATTGCGAGTCTCAAATGGGATTCAGAGGGTCTCCTTTATACCCATTGATCCAGGGCTTTTCCCATTTAAAAATTCTGCTGGGGAAGGAAGTCCCAAGCATGAAGCAAAACCCTTGTGAGAAAGTTTGGAATATAAAAACAGGCTGAGCTACTTCTGAAAGGCTGTGGGTATTCTCAGACTCCTTGACTTTCTCCCACCCATGAAACTGGGGATGTCATTCTTCACTGTTGTGTTTCTGTGGAAAATTATTTCTAGTTAATATTTTCTACACTCCTGATGGAAGCCCTTAATTTATGACACCTGAATGGAAGAATATAAGAAACTGGAGAAGAGGGAAATCATCAGGGACAGAATTATGCTTCTCCAATCCTCTTGCCTCCTTCCTTTACATCTCAGTAAATGAAACCTTGCCATTGTTTTTGAATCCTTTATGCGGCTTCTGAATGTCCATGTGCTGCACGATCACAGATTTGGCTCTTCTCTTGTTGCCTGTTAAGTGAGAGACATGCTTTCCCAGGTCTGCACTACCTAGCTGCTCACTCTGATGCTTCCTAATGCCTGGAATAAACCTGGGAACAGGCAGGCAGCAGAGCTGCATCCATCCAGCTCCCTGCAGCTGCTCCCACTGGTACCTCCTGCCTCACCTGCAGGGCGCTGCCAAGCTGTGGAGTAGTGGAGCTGAGGTCTTTGAATTTTACAACCCTCAGATATCTATATATGAAAAACAGATAAATGTGCCCAAACTCTCCTCTCATGTTGAAGTGTCTGCTCTGCAGTCCTGGATCTCACACAGCGATGTGCTTTTCTTTGAGCAGTGTCTATATCACTGATTTATAATCCTATAAGTAGATTGCAAGACTGATTAATCCCTCATTTCTGTCTGTCCATCTATTTCTCATCTCAGTTCTTTTCTTTCCCATGATTTATTTACTTAGCAGAGAAGAAATTGATTCAATCTATTTCCTTATCCTGTCTTTTCTTGTTTCTCTGCTAATTATTAGTAGGCAGACTCAGCACCCTGTGGGAGGGTCACCCTCTGCCCTTTGGGTACCTTTGGAGCAGCAGTCTCACCTGCTCTCAGCTGGGATGGAGCACACCCTTCTGTTCTCTCCAGGGGCTGATGACAGCCTGCTTCACTGCAATCAGATTAATTTGGAAGTATGTTACTTTCCTGGAGAAAATGTCACAGGATTACAGAGGGGAGAGATGGAAGAGGTTCATTAAATTGGTCAGTCCATCTTCCTGCCAGTCAGTGGCAGTTCCTGGCAGGGCACACTCCAGCTCTGCTCCAGCAATGTTTCCTATGTGCCAGGTGATGTGCTGCCAGCCCCTGCCCTTGAGGATGTTCACAGCCAGCACCTTCCCAGGTCAGGAGCACTCAGAGCTGCTGCTCCTGTGCTCTGCCCTGCTGCCTGATCACCCTTCCTCCTCCTGTGCTCCCCTCTGTGAGCACCACAAACAGCTCTCGCTAAAGAAGGTGTTGAGTAGCGCTAATCCTGGCAGCAGCACTTGTGAAGGAATCCTCCCTGGGACAGCTTTGCTGCTCTTTGGGAAGGTCACCTCAATGCCTCTGTCCCATGCTGCTCCCACACTTCAAATATCCCACTCTCAGGCTTGCAGGACCAGCCTGCTCATGCTTGAAAGTAATGATTTATAAACTTTTGTGCAACCAAGTGAGAAGGAGGCTTTACTCAGACAGACCTGGCTAGATGGAAATTATTGACCAGGAGAGGGTCTCAAGGTGGCTAGAAAAATAGCTGACACCAGTGGGATATCTCTCTTTATCCATTTCTGAGTTGTGCATTACAGAAGTTCAGGTGGCTTTTGATGCCTGGCTCTATGTGTGCCCTGAACTGAGCAGCTGTTTTATTTCTATGCAAACAGAGAATTCTCAGTGCTGAAGAACTTGCTTGTTCCATCTTCATTTATTCAATTAATCAGATGTGTAAGATGATGGTTTTAGCCTCATTCTCTGCCAAATAACGGAGTCATAGAATCACAGAATGATTTGGGCTGGAAGGGACCTTAAATCTCATTCAGCTCCACCTCCTGCCATGGGCAGGGACACCTCTCACCAGACCAGGCTGCTCCAAGCCCCGTCCAGCCCAGCCAGTTTAACATCACCATGGACAATTAGGGAAAACTTCTGTAAGAAAGGTGCCTGTAAAGGGTGCACTGATGTGAGGAAGGAGCGGGACTGAACCAAACCTCTGTCTCTGCCCTGTGCTCCTGCCCTGTGCTGGCTTGTACACGCTGTTTATATCTGGATCCTAAATCAGGAGTAGCATCAGCCATGGAGAATAAATCTTTGTCCCAGAGTGTTGGATGATGCTCTCACAAAGGGATTGAGATGTGCATGTATTAACTTGTTTCTCTGGCTTCCACAGGGCTTGTTTAGGCAGAGGTTATGAGCACAGGCAAAGCAGTCTGCAAAGCAAAATGGGAGCTTTGTCTCCACCACAGCCTCAGCAATTTTGGTGACTGATCCTGCATTTTGGAGGGCGTCCTTACCACTTGCAGGGTGCAACCCAGACCCTGTCTGGGGTTGTGGAAGGAGTCTGGGATCTGGTGAGGACTCATCCTGTGGATAATGACAGAAGTTGCCAGCTTGCTCAGGCACAGCTACAAGACCACACAAATCAGTGCTGTCAGCCAGTAACAAATCAGCTCCTGCAAATAAATCCATTCTTCATACCCCATCCTGAGAGTTCCCTTTCCAGCAAGGCTCCCAGGGCTGGGATGAACAGCCTTGACACTCTCCCAAATGCCCACTTGGAAGGAGCTGCTGTGCTGATGCTGCCAGCCCCCAGTCTGGCAAAAGCCAACTCCAATTACAAAAGACAAGCAGCAGGAGCAGTCCCTGACACTGTTTTCTTCAGCAGTGGAAATTATGGCCTGTGCTACCTGTGTTTGCCATGAAGGCTGTAGCTTGTTCTCCCTCCTGTGCTGAGCCCAGGGTCTCCTCACCCCGGCTGAGGACACTGAGAGTAGGCTCAGAGAGTCAAAAAAATTAAAAGCTCACCAGTGAATATTTCACACCACAAATTGAAGTTTCCTGCACCTGTCCCTACAGATGGCAAAACCTGTCTGTGGACAAGTAGATTTGGATGCTTTATCCTCAAACTGAATTATTGCCACTCTGTCTCTCACACTGGGATTACTCCACACCATTCCTGGCTGGGACAAAACTTGTAGGATCTGGTCAAAGCCACTTGCAAGGGAATAGAAAAAGCTCCACCAATTTCCACATGCTTTGGTTTCTGCACTGAAGGAGCACCAAAGCAATGGTGGTTTCAAGAACAGGTGAGCAATGCTGTGTGTATTTATGTCAAAAAATCTCTTGTACCTTGGCACAGGAAGTTCTTTCGGGAGTTCCACTTGTAACCAAGCTAATGATGCAAGAAGCAAAAGGAGCCATGTCTTAGAAATCATTTAAATTTCCAAGTGAAACACTTCTGCCTCTATCCCACTGTCCTTCAAAATCTTCATTTTGTATCTGAAGTATAATTTTTTTGAAGCAAGGTTACCCACTTGCAGCAAATAAAATGGAACATTTCATGAACAAAAGGTTGTAAGAAAATACTTATTATCTACTTAGATAAAGTATTTCTTCTTCAGCCTGATTTGCTTGGGAGAGGGAATTAGATGCTACAGAAGTTTTATGGATGAGGTATCTGTGACCAGCTCAGCTTGATTTATTTCCTATTGTCTTCAGGCTAATGAGGAGGAGGGTCAAGAACTCTTCCTATTGTCCTGTAGAGAAGCTCCATTCTAACAATAGATTTATGTATCTCCCTCATCCCCAAACCACCTAAAAATAAGATTATGTTTTGCTCATTAATCTCAACAAATTGTGTTCTGCTTAGGTCAGGGAAATAAGAGCTATCGCTGTTATGGTGCTCAAGAAAAGTAAGGACACAAACACTCAAGGTCAATAAAATGCACTTTTTATTCTGTATCAATGAAAATATAGCCACATGTAAATAAAGACGTGTGGAAAAAAAAAAAAAATCAACATTGATCCTCCCTGAAGAAGTACAGTTCATTGTGCTAAAACCCATTTTCCTTTGGGTTAGAAACAGTTGTCTGCCAATGCTTTAAAGTGACCCACGGTTTTCCTTGTTGTTGAATTTTAGCAAACAGAAAAGTGCAGCAAGAAGCTTCCTACAGATGAACCAATTTCACCCGGCCACGCACGGCAGCGTCCAAAAGTGACAGGAGAGCCACATTAACAACAGCGCTCCCCCGCGCTCCTCCCGGGCAGTCACACGGGTGGCCAAGGGAGCATCCACTCTGTACAAACTGATGTGTGGTTTGCACTAGGAAGATGGTCCTTCCTCGACGTAATTCCTGATTGCTTTGCAGGTGTCAGATATGCTAGCAGAGGTGCATTCCTTTCATAGCTGTTCGGTTTCAAACGCTTTGTTTTTTTTATTTTTTTTTTGTTTTTCTTCTAGGTTTTTATAAGCTTCCTGCTGTCAAAACACAGTTCTCAAATGCTTTTGTAGAAATAATCCTGAAAGGTAGAGGCATTTAAAATCCTCCCAAATCCTCAGTATATTAACGACAGCAAAAAAGATAGCTGGGCTGTTCAAAAATACTGTCGGGAACATGAATGTCATTTGCATTGGCTAGTGTACAAAGAGCAGCAAGTAGTAACAAAAGAAACATCACCCGAGCAATAACCCTTTCCCCCAATTCCTTCCTTGCAAAAAAAAAGAGTTTTCTCAAAATACTTTTCCTCCCCACAGTCCAGTGTCTGTGAATCACATACATTCAAAAGCTGCAGTCACTCTGTAGATTGGGTTTTCCAACATGAGCTTTTAAAACCAGTTGTTTTGCCCAACTTCTCCACGAGGGTTGCACAAACACAATTATACCAGCTGGTGCTTTTTCAGCTAATGGGACACCTTGAACACAAAAAGTGAGGACCTCAGGCTTAAAAGAAAAATTAAAAAAAAAAAAGGAGGACTTAAAGCTCACTATGTTTTGAAAGTCCTGCTCATGTCTGTGTCCCACAAGCCAGGGATTAGTCCCTGTTAGCTGCTTGAGGGTGGAGAGAGACACCACAGCACAAATGTGCCACAAATGTGGGCTGGGGAGTGCTGAGCTGGCGATACAAGGGAAGAAAAAAAATGCACATTAGCATTTCAGAAAAAAAAAAAAAAGAAAGAAATAGAAGGCAGGTTATGCCAAGGTGGGGTGTTCAGCACAGCCCCATAGGTACCTTGTGAGGGCAGGCTGGTTTTTAATTTCAGCACCTCTGTGCAGGCTAGTACAGCAGCTCCTGCTCAGTTTAGTTTTCAGTTTTCATTTTGGGTGAGGGGGGGAAGCCTATAGAAAAAAACCTAGAAAAACAGTACAATGTTTTGACTGTAATGAGGTCCCCTGCGATGACAATCCATTAAAAAATAATCTCTCCCTGCCACTAATTGTGATTATTCTGTGAGCATGCTCCTACCAGGATACTTCTGCAGACACCACTGCAAAGCTGAAGGTGCACAGACATGGGCAAGATCATGCCACCCCTTGTCCCTCTTTCTTCCCAGTATAAATTTTCTAGATTTTTCTTCATTTAGGAGCCTAGGACGACTAGTTGCCTAAATGTGTGGGAACTCATAAGCACATCAAAGGGATGGGGGAGGCAGGGGAGGAAGCCAAAAACCCATGGCAAAGCTCCTGTGCCCCTCACAGAGACAGGACTTCAGCCTTCAAAGCCTGGTCTGGGGTGGGGGCTACACTTCAGGAACCCCCACACAAGCTGCCCCTTCCCTGCTCTGCTCCAGGTGTGGACACGAGCAGGACCCAAAAGTTGAGCACATCTGCCCACACCTGGATCAGCAGTGCTCAGATGGAGGGCTGCATGGCAGGATTCAGTCTCACAGCACCTGGTGCTCAGCCTCTTGTCTTTGTCATCATCTCTCTCTGTGGTAGCAATAATAGCTTTATTTTTAACTGTGCTTCTCCCCAGAGAGAGTTTGCACAGCTTATGTACATATCTGGCTTGTGCAAGGATATTCTAGACAGTCATGAATTTTGAGCAGTTACTTTGGATGGAAATTACTGACAGTTCAGACACCAAGAATGTGTCTTTTGGATTCAAATATGTGTTAATTAAAAAGTGCCCTTTCCCTGATCGGGTCAGCTGATTTTTATGGCAGTTCACCTTGCTGTCCCAATCTTCAAACACATCCTCTACATTTCTGCATTCAGCATGCAGCATTTAGTAGGGCATGAAATCTTGGACCCATTTGCATTAGAAATTAAAATTCTAGTACCCACAGTTCTCAGTTTTGAGAAAGCTCAGCCCACGCTGGGACTCAGTGTCCTGGTCCCTCTGCGAGAACTGGGTTAGAGAAATTAGTGGAAAGACTCCCACTGACCTTAGAACGAATATTTACACAAGATGCTTGAAGCTTGAAAATATTTACCTCCAAAACAGAGAACGCAATTTAGAAGATCTGCTGAGACCACTTTACTGAACCACTCAGTCACTGGCTGGTATTTAAGCAGGACATTAAAAAATCAGCTCTTGCTACAATTCTTATTAGCATATTATTTCTTCTGAACACACACAGCAAAACAGATCATTACCTCATTAAATCTGCTGATGCAACATCACTTAATCAATCTCCCCATTTCTACAATCTGCTAGCCTAATGATCTAGGCTAGAAAACAAGGGAGGAAGGAAGAAGAGAGGAAGAGAAAAGATATAAACAAACAAATAAGGAAGGAAAACACTGCATTTCATTATGGAAAATATCCTGCTTCATATTATGTAGCTTTGAAAACACAAAAATTAATTCAAGATACGCAGCTACACCTGCACAGAAAAGCCCAGCCAGGTAATAAGAACATAAGAACAGTCAATAGGTATGTAAGGTTTATGAAGCATATCATGTCCTAATTCATGTGAGAATGGTTGGCAGTACTAATGGGATTTTGTTACATAAACTGTGCTGATAAGGCATTGGAGCTTTAAACAGTTAGCAAGAGTATTTTTATGGCTGGCATGTTTTCCAGACAAAATATGGTGAACCTTTACCTCTGCTTGCAGCCCCACAGGCTGCAGCTTTGTTGGGGTGTCCCACGTTCCCTACAGGGCTGCAGATCTCTTAAAGGGCAAATAATCAACAATCAGTGACAAGTAAGGGGGGGGAACAAAGCTGCCCTTGGAGAAATGCTGCAGCACCAGCTTTAGGAGCATCTCTGAACCCCTGTGAAACCAGGGGCAGGGGGAGGCTGACACCGAGGTCAGTTGTGAAATGTGCCCATGGAAGTGAAATAGTGCCAACTATTACATTGGAGAAAACATGGTTTGTGTGCAAGTCTTCTGGGAAAGCTCATTAGCCAGTTCCAGCCTCCACAGAAACGAGCCACAGCTCCCCTTGTCTGAGTGCAGGGACTTTCTTGGGACAACCCAAAGGTACATTTACAGACCTGCTTTGCACTTCAGCACTAATGAGCTTTTCCACTGGTATCAATAAATTCTCCTGCTCACGTTTAGCATTCCTTTGGCATGCATTGCCAGATAAATCCTTTATTGTCTTGCTGGTAGCTTGCCCAATTCCCACCTGGCAGATTTTTAAAACTCAAATCCTGCCTTATTGCTGGCTACTGCCTCTTTCACCCGATAAATTCAATTTACCACTGGATAGAATTAGGCAGTTGGTGGCCCTCAGCCCTTCCTTTAAATAGAAAAGATGTGTCTGGGAATCTACACACCATCAACAGGCAGCAGGAAGATTTGGGAGGTGCCATTGCATCCTTGCACCCACAATCCTTTTCTGAAAGTCCCATTGTGGGAGGACCCTGCAGAATAAAACCCGTTCTGTGACTGATTTCAGGAGAAGGATGTTCACACTGACCTCCTGGTGACCTCAAAGGGATGAGCTCTGAAGGTGCACTGAGTGCAATGGGGTTGTTGGTATTCCAAAGCTGGCTATAAACTACTAGTTGAGGTGACATTTCAGCTCTGTAATTTTAAGGTACAACCTAACTGAGCTTGTTTGTAATGCCAGGACTCCTAATTATACCTAAAATAAAATTTTAAAAAAGAAGCTGTTGCCAAATAGCATTTGATGATTCGAGTGAAGAAGGCAGTAATTAATCCTGCAGAGACAACAGAGGACTAATTAGAAGCAGAGCAGAAATTTTGTTTTCCTTTAGAAAAAAAAATGCCTTTTTCCATGAGAGCTCAGATAAGCCACCCAATTTACAAACTGAACTGTGACCTCCAACTAATGGTCCTGGCAGCAGCCTTGGATGCAAGTGAATTCCCAATGATTAGTCAGAAAGTGCTTTTTTTTTCCTTTTTCTAGGAAGTAAAAGTGGTGACAGAGAAAAGAGGTGGAACATGTCAGGAAATTCTACTGAAAACAAGTCCAAGACAGGAAAGTGCCCACATGTCTTGGCAGAGGACACATGGAAAAGCTGAGCAGAGCCCTACGTCTGCCTGAGGGAATACAGAGAGCTTTACTATCACTACATGGCACTGGTTCAGATTGCTGCTGGGGCTGAAGTTCACCCAGAGTGTAACTGGAGTAGGAATGGTCACACACATGGCAGAAGCTGGTGTCTCACTTGAGTTCTTCTCAAAGTGGCTCATTAAAACCCACAAATACCCCAGTTCCTGCCATTCTGTGGAACACTGTGCTGCTCAAGAGTGTACAAAAGGACATAAAATAAAATAAAATAAAATAAAATAAAATAAAATAAAATAAAATAAAATAAAATAAAATAAAATGTTTATTTAATAAAATAATGCCCTGAGAATGGCAGAGGGCTTGCCCTTTTATTCCTGTTTAATTTGGAGACCTGTTGCTAAGCCACAGATTGGAAAGGATTTTGTGAGTAACCCTGTGAGCCATCATGGAGATCGAGGAGGTTACAGAGTGTGGCAAAACATCTAATAATAGAGCCAGATGAAAACCTTGGAATGTGCCTAGACAAGAAGGGAATAAGCCTGGGAATGGGGCTTGGGCAGACTGTAGGAATGTGCACAGACCCCATGGATGTGCCCAGACCCTTTGGAGCAGCCCAGGCCTTTTCATCAGTGGTGTCCACACACTGTGAGAGGAGCAGGCTGAATCCAGAGGGACGAGATTCCAGATGAGGATCACCTCCAGAATCAGCCACTAATGAGAAACCTACACATTTCCTACAGCCTTGGATGTGCTCGTCTGCCAGGGCAGCACTGAAAACCAGCTCAAATGATACTGATATTTTGGTGCCATTTTCAGACACTGTAATCACCTCTCCCTGGACTGGGGAAGAGGCTGGAAGAGGGTGTGGGTGTTGTTGCTGTATCCATATCAGCCCACTGCCTCCAGAAACTGCATAGTCACTGAGACATTATTCTCAGTGTTTGGCATCAAGTGTGGATTTTAGCTGATGCCCAACGAAATGCTTAATTTATTTATATGCCATAGTTTTAGAATATGCCAGATTTCTCTGCTGTCTGTTTGAGGAGTGTTGGCTCTCACAGCTATTATCTTGAAAATTGGCAACATGCTCCTCAGCATGGTATTTAAACTGGAAACCAGAAAAAAATAGGACATAACTAAAAACCTTCAAATTTTACCTCCTGTATGTGCTATTAAAATCGACAGAATCACCAAATGATAAAACAGAATTTGGGACTTTCTGGAAATCATTTGGTCCAACTCCTTCTGTTCACAGCAAATACAGAGTCCATACACGGATGCTACATAGTTTAGATACTATATGCCCCTTCCCAACAGGTTTTTGGGATACTGGAAGAGCTTTGACTCTCCTGAAGCCCACATTTTCCCCTAACAGCATATATTTGAGTATCCTTTAATGGACTTTCCCTGTCCCACAGTGTCACCCCAGAAAAGTCTGTCAGCCTCATCCTGTCCTGGAGCAGGGAGGGCTGAGCCCAACCTAGTACAAAATCCTTTTTATAGGCTTGTAATTAAGGCTAATTGATATATTCATGGCAGACAGCCAGACACAGAGTTGGTGCACACCAGTAATCTCAGCTTGTGGGCCAAGCAAGCTTGCATCTCCAAGAAGAAAACAACAAAGAAAAGAACTCATCTGCTTTATAGCAAACAGACAAGAAGGTTTGTGAGAATACTGCCTCAGATTCCTGGTTCCACGTGCCCTGCATCGGGGGGCTGATTAACATAATATAAGAAATAAATACAATTTATTCAGCATGGCCTGGTCAAGCCCTTTTCGAATGCTTCTGCCATTTGAGTATAAAAATCAATATGTGCCTTCTTGTCCCACTGTGCACTACAAGGTCAATTTTCTGCCTGACTAAATGCACCCTCAGTAAGGATGATATTAGTTTGTTTGTCATTTGTTAGATACCACAGCACTGATCTTTGCACAATATTCTTTATGTCAGTAAGAATATTCACTGCTTCTCTGCCAGAAGAAATGTGGACTTTTTGTCAGTTTTAGCTCTATTCAGCACTTTGCTTTAACAACGTTTTTCATTTGGAAATGCACCATAGCATATTAAGCCAAATAAAACATGTAGAGATTGTGTTATCCACTTGCTCCAAAAAAATTAAGGGAGAGTTATAAGAAGTATTCCCAGATGTGGAAACCTAGATGGATCAAACTTTTCATCCTACAGCCTATTAAGAGCAATGTTAACAAAACCTATTCAAACCCTCCTCTGCAGGAAAATGGTATTTGAAAACATTTTTTTTTAATAAAACAGGTATCACTTTGACACAACCTCACTTAGGGAAAAAAATATTTATTTTAAGAAACAATCTGTCCAATTCTGACATCCAAAAAGATAGGCTTGGGATTTCTAAATGCTCAAAATCCAAATAAAAAAAAAGTGTAAAATTCTCACAATATATCCCTCTATGTCCTCATTCCCAAATTCCATATTAATCCTTTGGCTTATTTTTGTTTTCCCTTCCAGTTCAGGACATCTTTTCCCCCCAAAAGCCTCTAAGCTATTTCATGGGCACAACATCTCTTTTCTGACCCAGGGAATGATGATGTCTTTGGAATGGTCTCAGTTACTTCCAGAGCAACTGCTCTTGGCTTTGCAAACATTATTTCTGCATTTCACAACATTATTTCTGCAGCTTCCAGTCCTCTGAAACTGTGCTGGGATTCAAAATACATATTAAAGTCTGATCTGATTATCAGATTCAGCCTTCACACCTGTGCAACAGGGTTACTCTCCATGTGGTGGTAAATGAAGACTGAACCTGAGTTCAGCAATGAGCCCGAATTTTGGTGCAGCATCAAGCCCCTATGGTTGTGCTACTTCTGCAGAACAGGGAAAAGAAAAATGGACAAAGCTGAAGTTTGTCACTTCCAGAATCAGCTCTGCTCTAACCCCTGTGCCCTGGCAAAGACAGGAACAAAAAAAGGATTTACAAATACAAATTCAGAAGAACTGAATCCTCACTACAACAATATTTTTTTTTTCAGTAATTATCCTGAAGTGCTGTTCTATCTCTTATATGCAACATTACACAAAAAAAAAGAAAAGCTATTAAAAATACTCTAGTTCATTTGCTTTGGGAAGTGTTTACCTTTCTGTACACATTTTCTGTACATGTTTTATTTCTGTTCCAAAGTCTGGAAAGGTAAAATCCACTCGAGTGCAGGTAAAATGCTTTGGACACACAAAGCACAGGGCAGGTGCTAAGGATGCTGTTCCCAGCATCTGGCAGGAACATCTGGGAAAGGAAAGGAAAGGAAAGGAAAGGAAAGGAAAGGAAAGGAAAGGAAAGGAAAGGAAAGGAAAGGAAAGGAAAGGAAAGGAAAGGAAAGGAAAGGAAAGGATGGGATGCAACTGAGACCTCCCCTCTGCATGGTGTGTCGCTGCTTGAGCACAGGCCTGGGTGGAAGTGACACGTTGGTGTCCTTATTGCACTTAATGACTGCAGGTGGTTGCTTTCAGTCTAGCCTGAAACTACGGGACTCTGTTAAAAAGTCATGCTTTTTAACAGAGAAGGAAAGCCCCAGTCACTCATCACATCATGCACAACACTAGGGGACAGGAGACAAACTGCTCACAACTCCATGAAGCAACAAGTAATGCTCCCAACAGAGATTTTGGAGGCAAAGTCCTTCAGAATTGCACCAGCCAGAGTCAACCCCACAAACTGGGCCTCCCCCAGCACACAGAGCCTGGGACAGCCCATCCACAGGCTGCACTGATTGTGCCTGCAGGGCGCCCATCATGCCACTGCTTTGTGCAAGGTGCAGGCTGGTTCCACTGAATGGACAGTGCTGGAATATCAGAGTCAACGCAGCACTAGAAATAGACCTGAAGACACTATACTTGTTTCATGAACTTGGTATTTTACACTATTTAGCTACTACACATTTGAACCACTCAAGCTGCACTTGAACTGTAATAGACATTCTGGGCCCGCCCAAACGATTTTCAAGGTCAGACTAATCCTGTTAAAACATTCCCTCATTGTAAAGTGGCACAAAGTTACACCTGACTTGCAAGATAAACCTAAACAGAGATCCCTTTGCATGCCATGCAGTTCTACCTAGAATTAATATCAGTTATAGAGAAAGAAAAGCAGTCTGTCACAAAGGCAGAGGAATGACATTAAGGCTAAAGCTTTCTAACAAAGCCGACCCCCACTGTCCTGCTGTCTCTTTTGCAGCATCACTTCATGGCAGGTTCATGCATTCCAGGAATTTTAACAAAGTCTGGCCCCCAAACTGAGCCTCTGTGGCTCAGCTATTCACCAGGCAGCCCTGGCCAGTGGCCATGTGTCTGTCTTAACCAGCAGACCAAGCTGGGCAAGAACATTCAACATCTGAAATCTTGGCACTTAAACTGTACCCACAAGGTCTGTGCAGACTCCTGCAGCAACCCTGTAACTCCCTAACCCCATAACCCCCCCTCCCATTCTTTCAGAGTCCCAGGTGGGACTTATCACAGGAATGGGAGGTCCTGTTGTTTTGCAGGTGCAGGTTGTTCTTGCAGTCCAAACCATGGCTGCAGAGTCATGGATTTACACTCGTGTCAGAAGAGCAGCTGCAAAATACAGCTGAAAATTTGACAGAGGCAACTGCAGCTGTGGAGAACTAAAATGAGCAGGTGGCCTGATCACCAGGCTGTGGGAAGATCTGTCCCTTACTGTGGCTTTTTGTTCTTCCCCCTTTTTTTTTTTTTCCTTTTTTTTGGGTATCTCTAATTTCCTAAAGAAAGGGGCAGAAACAGGACAGAAAAAACTGTCATCAACCAAAAAGCCTCCATGAGCTGACACAACAGAAGCAATGACTTCTCTGGCTTTCTTATGAGCTTTTGGAGCTCTATGGGTTTGGATTTCACACTCGAAGATATGTTCACCCTAAGATGTAGATTCCTAATTGCCACTACTGCAAATGATGGTTGGTTTGGGTTTTAGGGATTTCATTAAGTTTTCAGGAAGTGATTTAGTTTAGTCTAGTTTTCTGATGCTAAAAAATGGATCTAATACTGGTGAGTGTTTAGAACACTCACTAATTATAACCATGTATTTGATATACCTGATTCATAGGGATGCCTTGTGGTACATACATGTTTTACTCCAGGCACTTTTGAAAACATGGGATCTTGATAAAAGAGGTCATTCAAGCCAGAGGCAGGGGGAATCCTTCTCTGAAGGAGCCACTGTGGTCTGCTGGGCTGGCCTCAAGCTACACCAGGTAACATCTCTGTAGCTGCAATGGCAATTTCTGCTATGCATCATGTGTACCTGGATCCAAACCAATGCAAATTGAGAGGCAAAAATCCCCACCACACTCAGGGGCAGACTCAGGCAGAGTCCAAAAGCCCAGCTCCAAAGAGGAGATCAAACAAGATCCAGAGCAAGGCCTGCCCTGCTGCAGCCCTGCAAAGCCAGCAGGTCCAGCCCAGGAGGTGGAGAGGGGGTCTGAGCATGGCCCAAGGCTGGAAGATGCCAATGGGAGTCAGCTAAGAGGAGGGTCAGAGCCTCTGACACAGCCCTGAGGGACTCAGTACGTGTGGGACCTGGCTGTGTGGGCACTGCAAGCCTGCTCTTGAAACGTGTCCCCTCCATGCACTGAAACCCAAGGCAGGAGCAGCATTCCAGGCAGGACTCCATCCCCCCAGCACACCCACCACTCTCCCACCCAAACATTATCATCCAAGCACCTTGGACTAAAGAGAATTACATCCTGACCAGTTATTTTCTCTCTTTCTAAAGGCAGCTGCAGACTGATAAATGTCCTCATGAAAGAGAGTGGAGGGGGATTAACTGCAGCCTTTTAACTTCAGGCTTTCAAACCTGCTCACGTGGTTCCCAAGAAGCTGAACTACAAATGTTCTCTCCCTTGCTCAGACCTCGTGCAAAGCCTTTCTGGCAGGGGCAATAGGGGGGACAGTGGGAGAGCAACCTCAACCCCACAAAAATGGGACATGCTAATGAAGATACTGACAGAACCAGACACCACCACGGAGTGCTGCAAAGAGAATTTACATAATGTTACTCTAACAGTTCAGTAAAAATGACATCAGTAAAAGGAGGCTTTCAAGAAAGAAGTTACCCCCAAACACTCAGGGAGTGCAACCAAGAGTTTCTGTTAGTTTCATTTTGTTACATAAATCACCATTATTATAATTCTTATTATTATTTCTTACTTATGATGTTAAAAGAGCAGGAGGATACGTGAAATAAAAGGCTGTGCATGCACAATACCCACACAAAATAAATTCCAGTGATCCACCCTAGCACCAGGCACGGTGCCCTTCCCTGCCCACTGAGCTGAGCCCTCCCTTTAGGAGGAGTAGGGGAATTCATCACCAAATATACAGTATATTGTCATGGAATGATATCAGGAAACAATAATAACAGGAGTCTGAACGTGTCCTTCACGTCATATTAATCTACTGTTTAACTCGGCAGAAAAGACAGTGAGGAAATAAAAGCTCAATTCACCCAGCCTGAGATCAAAACTGTCATGGCAATATTGGCAGGTTAGACCCTGATTCTTTAAATAGTACATTGCCTTTGTTAAACAAAAGTCATTCTTTTATTACATAATAGAGATTATAAATAAATGTAAAGTGTGCATGCAGTCAACTGCATATTATACAAGCAATATCTATGTTAATAATTGCTTTCTTTGGCAGGCCAGAATCCAGCTGGACATGCAATATTTACATATCAAAATCCTTGGTGTGTTCAAGTCATATTGGATGCAAGTGAAAATATATATGTATATATATTTACCATATACACACACATTTATATATATATGTATAAAGGTATATATACACCTCTGCATATATACTGTATACATATATACACATAGGTATATGCTAAAAGTGGATTTCATCTTTTTCAGATTCGGGTGATGCAGGCCTTGAAACACTAAAAATATCCTGACAGGGTATCTGGGGAGGGGACTGGGGTGATAAATGAGACTTGGGGGAAGAGAGCTGAGATACGTTCTTTTCAGACAATATTTTTAAAATTTCTGCCACCTGCTTCTCAAGGGCAGCCATCCTACTGCTTAGCAGCTGGATATCTTCTTTGAGTTCATGCTTGACTTCCTGCAGCGTGGTTTGTAAGGCCTGCTCAGGAATGGGGTAGAAAGGACACCTAGCATCCGCCTGGATGGGGCTGTGCTCCAGGGGGCTGCGAGTCTCACCAGCTTTATCCAAGCGAAGGTCACTTTTTGTTATTCCACTGTCACAAGAATCTGTTTTCCTCAGTGGGTTTTTATTTACACCGTTCTCCGAGTCATTGGACTTGGGGTCGTCGGACAGCAACCCCATGGACTCCGCCTTTGTGACGTTGTTCCAGTCCTCCTTCTTCTCCTCGTGCGTCCCCATGGTGTTCTTCAGCCGAAGCCAGCCTTTCCCGTTCCCGTTTTTCATCCGCATGGGGCTGTTCACTTTGAGACATTTCTGGTCTCCGTTTCCGTTCGGCTTGAGCTCCATCGCGTCGCGGTTGTTCTGCTTCACGGCCTCGCTGGTTTTCATGTACGCCAGGGTGGTCTGGATGGGCGTGATCTGGGACACGGTGACCACGCTGGTGCCCGTGATGGAGGCCCCGTTCTGCACACTCCTGCTTTCCACCTGCAGCTGGTTCCGCTCCGGGTCGATGTGGGTCGAGCCTTGATTGCGCATCTCCTTCTGCTGCTTGAATTTCTGGAAGAGTTTCCGCACAGGGTGGTCCACAGGGATGCTCAGCGTCACCTCGTTCTTCTGGCGCAGGCGCTCCTCTTCCTCCTTCTTGACATCGCTGATCTTCCTGAAGATGATCTGTGGGGGACAAATCCACAACAGAGTCAGGACCCAAAGGACGGCTCATGAAAATATTAATTTGAGATGGGTGAACAGTCTTGAGAACAGCCATTTATCTCTTAATTCTTAATTCTGATCTTCCTTTCCATCTTAATTTTTTGTAGTGAATTCAAATGGAGCTGATCAAGACACAGCAACCTCAAGGTCAACCACTATAGACAGGTTACATACACATACACACACACACTTTCTTAACAAGATACATTAAAAGTGGGTTTCACCTTTTTTCTTGATGCAGAAGATACTACTACTTGAAGAACTAAAAATATCCCGACACTAACAGAAGGAAAGAAACTGAACGAAGAGAAGAAACAGTTGACAAAGAACCCAAACACTGTGATGCCAACCTACCCATTACTCACATTCATACCTGCTCTGTCACTATCTTTAGTGCAGATCAAAAGGAAACAGTAATTCAGCAGGGACTGCACAGCTGCAAGATAAATTCAATGTACACACCCTTGCAGAGGCTGGAAAATCCCAACTTGCTCAATACTTTTTGGTTTTGCTGTTAGGGTTAGGGTTTTTTAGGAGTGTTGGAGGGTGCAGTTAGGTTCCCCATGGGCCACATGTGTGGCTTCACACACTTTACAAGTGTTTACTGCAGAATTAGTATGTCTAATACGTGTAGGTAAACTGGGAGCACCATGGAGAAGCAGCACTACAGGGCTGTGTGTGGCTCTAAAACACAGCAATATCCACCATCTCATCATGCTATGCCATTTAATGCTGAGTTTCACCCAGCAGCATATCTCAGGCTGCTACAGAAAAAGGAATTTGAGCCTCAAGCTGGGGGAGGATCCACAGAGGAAAATGTTTTTGTTGATTTTATGCATGTTACTTATATGATTTTATTTTTTTTTAGGTTCATCCAGTTTTCTTGAATGTGGGACTGAGGCAGAGTGGGGAAAGTGGTTCTCTGTTTGACAGCACTGTGAAAAGCAGCCTATGATTAAATACAAATATGGACTGCAAAGGGATGGTGTGGTAAGAAAAGGAAAACAAAGCCCTTGAAATACACAAATAAAACCCTGTGTCAGTCAGCTGTAGGTTTTTGAAATATCAACCTGAGTATCCATATTTGAGTATCTATTTACTTTCAAGTTTCACATCTTCAGAAGTCATCAGAGAAATGTCACGATGGCTACAGATCCTTCACTGCATGAATCTAGGATGAGCTGGACTTCAAAGCTTCATTAGAGAGCTTTCAAATGCAATGGATATACCCTTGCCTGCTGCTGATAGATGCAGCTGCTTGTAATAATTTGGTTAACTTGCTTATTAGAAGCCCAGTTAAAAAAAAATATAAACCAAACCAAGGGACAACCATGGAAGTTTCTTTCATCTGACTCCTCTGACCCAGATGCAGTGACACATTCCCTCATTTGGAGGATCCCCTTCATTAGTAGTTGCCCTCATGGAGCTATTCTCTCTCTCCCAAGCCACTGGGGAGAGCAAAAAATGGCAAGAGAAACTGCCCTTGATTCAAAACTGAGTGATTGCATTTAATTGAAGCCACGCTCTCTAGAGGCAGGTTTGGAAGGTGGGTTGTGTGTGATGTTTTGCTTGTGCCTCTCTTTCCCCGGAGGGCAGCTCAGCACCTCTGGCAGAAGAGGCAACAGTGAAAGCAACCAGCAGCAAGGATGTGTCCCCAAGGTGTGTCTGAGGGGACATGGCTGGCTCCTCTGCTGGTGTCCCTGCTTGGATGTGCTGCTCTGCCTTGTGCTGAGTCCCTGAAAACATCTGCAGTGGGGGAAACATCCTCTACCCAATGCTTCAAAAGGTTGTGTAGTGACAGGACAAAGGGGGAATGGCTTTAAAATGAGAGTAGGTTTAGACTGGACATTAGGAAGAATTTATTTACTGTGAGGGTGGCGAGGCCCTGACACAGGCTGATCAGAGAAACTGTGGCTGCCCATCCCTGGCAGCGCTCCAGGCCAGGATGGACAGGGCTCTGTGCAACCTGAGAAAGTGGAAGATGTCCCTGCTCATGGCAGGGGGTTGGAAATGAATGCTCTTTAAGGTCCCTTCCAACCCAAACCATTCTATGTTCACATGATTCCCCTGCTTCCTGGCCACAAACCTGTTTCACAGCTTGAGCACCCTGCTCTCCTGCAGCCAGCCTGTGCCTGGCAGCTGCTGTCCAGAGGCAGTGGGGGATGCTGGAAGGGAGGCAGCTGCCAGCAGCCTGGCACAGGCCCACAGTGCTTCCCTGGCCAGTGCAGCACTGGATGTGCCATTGGGAAAGGCACGAGGCAACTCTGACAACTTCTGTCCTGCTTCATGTTTATAATAACCAGAATGACAACAACAAAGACCACAGCAGCAGTTTTTGATTCCTTTCCCAAAGCTTGCACTGCACTGAAAATTACCCTCACCTTCCTTTCTCTCCCAGTGCAATCTTGGTTCTTTTGTCCCTCCTCTAGACTCAGTTCAAACCTTCTCCAGACAGAGGTTATCTCCCTGCACAGAATATAATTACCAGTGACTGCTGCTTCTGGGTTTGGCAGAAGCCAAAACCTCTCTAATCTGACACCACCTGTACCTCACACTCCTGAAGTGTGTCCTTATAAAAGTCAGGAAATTACTGTGAAGCTTTTTGCCCCAGAACCACTTGGCCAGGTGTCATTCGGATGGGTTGAGCCCAGTGGCAGAGGGGTCTGAGCTTGTGTGCTGCTGTGACTCAGAGCAGAGAAACACTTTGGGAAAAGCAGAAAGGGATGGGTGGCCAAGGTGGCAAATGCCATCAGATACACGATGCAACTCTGGTGTGGCTGTTTGAGGCCAAGGAAGGACCCACTAACCACTCACAGCCATGAGCTGTACCCCTACTTTATGCCCATGCAGTGGAGAGGACACACACCCAAAGCCCTGCTGTCACCTCCTCAGAACATGTTCTCTCAGCTTCTTGCAGGACACAAGCAGACAGAGCTCTTCAATGACTTTTTTCCTTTTTCTTCTCTGGGGACAGAAAATGCTACAGCCTGGAATGGTTATGGGCAGCTCCTCTGAAGAAGCAGGTCTGCCAAATGCTGAATTAGTGCAGAAAATGCCCAGGGACTCGGAAATCCAGGGGTTATCTGAGAGTCAAGAATTTAGGACTGATCTACCTCAGTGGAGCCCTGTTTCCAATGGAGCAAAGGTGGGCTGATGTACAGCCCTGGGCCTACTCTCCCCTTGGCTTTCTCATGTAACCTGTATGTGTTCATAGCTGCTTATAATTTTCTTTTTCAGTCTGAAATGCATAACCAAGCAGACCCTCACATCCCAACTGACCCTGTGGGATAATGGCACTTTGGATGGAGACTGAGGTCTTGGTCCTCACTCTTCCACTGAACTACTCTGCCAAGGAAATAATTTCACCCCACAGAGAACTTCCCCCTCTTCTTTCCCCTCAACCAAGGAAGATGTACCCCCAGCACAGCAAGGATCTACTTTTGATCAGGAGTACTCAAGAGTAGTAGAATACGTACAAGTAAAAGAAAGAAAGATCTTACACAGACAAAGAACTGGAGAAAAAAAAACAAGATGTGAATTCTAGCACTAACAGAGCAATAGTTATTTTTCATTACTAATTTTTTCCATATTAGGAGATTTTTCATGTGGCTGGATTTAATCTACTTCCACAGTGGTTTAAACTAAACCAGAATAGTTAAAATGTGTTTATGTTTACAAATGTTTACATGGAAACTTAATTCTATTAATGTCTAATTACTTTAACTAGCTTTTTTTCTTTATGAATAAGAATAGAAAAACATCTCATGCAATCTGACATTTCTCTGCAGATTGGGAGAGCATTATTTTGAAATCTTAAATTGGATGAGCTATTTCATTTGTCCCTGACCCTTTTCAGAGAAGTTACACATAGGCCTGCCCAAATGTATGTCCCAGGAACAGACACAATCTTCAAAAGAGTTAATCAGAAGAAGCTGATTAAGTGTGCATAGAGTTTATCTCAAGGAGTGAAGAGCCACACTCCTGTCTCACACCAAGTTCTAAATTCATGAATGTAACAGACATTAAGTGCAGGACTCCACTTCCTTTATGGATCAGATTGTGAAAGACTGTTTCCTGTGGCACAAATTTTGTGCCATGGGACCAGGTTCCTGGGTTTCTTTTAATGTATTTATTTTGGGAAGAAGGGGCAACAGAGATGACATTAATTACTGACAAAGATGAAGCACAAGTTAACTGATAGCCATCCATGGGAACTGAAATACCCAAGTTATTTATGAGGCAGGCATGGAGGAGACAGCAATTTGAGATTCTCCATCTAACCTCAACCTCAGCCTCCTTTCCCTCCCTTCCATACCAAGAGGTAACTCATGTGAGTGTGAACTCTGTCTCTTCCAAAGGGGGACCTTACCAAAGGTACTGGCAATGGATATGTCACTGCTGGAGCAGCTCCTGTGAGGTGCCAGCTCGTATAACCAGCCCCACAGCCAAGGGCAATGAGGGCAACAGCATTGAGGAGTCAGGGAGCCAGCTCAAGGCTGAGACACACACACTGAATTGAAGAGTAAAGCTGTGGCCTTTTCAGGTGCTTTGAAATGCATCCCTTGTCTGCTGTCTTTTTTTGAAGCAGCACTGTGAAAATCATCCCTCCATGACCCTGCTCCATACAGGAGACCTACACAAAGATCCCTTAATGAGTGACTCCAAGGGTGGTATGTGAAGGGATTAAAGAACTGGTAAAAGTCTTGAAGAATTACAGTGGGATCCTAAAAAGTGGCAGGTGTTTGACCAGAGATCATCCTGTCCTGTGCCTGAACATCCCATGCTGTTGTTAGTGGTGTTCAGCGTGTCCCTGCTCCTCTCCACAGAAACCCACAGAAAGGGACAGCCGTGGATCCAAGGGGAACACAGTTGTCATGGCGATGGATGCAGCCTGTGCGCACTGACTGAGAGGGAGACAGGGAAGGAGGGAGGGAGAGCCACACAAAGCCATCAAAAAGCAAAGATTTTCACAGTGTGAAGACCCTGTCCTGGGAGAATTGGTTTGACTCAGCTCACTGGACATTTCTGCAGCAGAAACACTACACTTCAGTCCCCACAGCTACATCCACTCAGTAACCACAGGCCACTCTCACTAAAGCACAGACCAGGCTGATGTCAGTGCTGATCATCTCTTAAAAGTTTGTTTCAGGGGCAATTCTCTTGTCTGCATCAATGTCTTGTAGCAGTCCCATCTCCCTTGCATCTGATTGTTCACAACCCAGTGTATTTGTCCAGATCCCTGTATTTTTGTTCCTATTCAATACAGCAACATCTTGGAAGCCATCTGAGATCAGTGAGATAAGAATCATAGAATCACAGAATCATTAAGGTTGGAATCAAGGTCATCAAGTCTGAACCAGATTAATAAATTTGAAGAAATATAGGGCTCTTTTTAACCTGGACCCATCTGACAGCACAGGTCCAGAGCTGTACTTGAAAACACTGTAGGTGGAGCAAGTGGGATGAGTGGACAGAGTTGGAGCTTTCCAAGTGATGGAGGCAGGACCTCAGGGAAATGCACCCTTCCTTGGACCACACTGCAGAGCTGGCAGCTCGTTTGCAGTTGGCTGAGACCCACCCAGCAGCTCCTTCACCAGCTTTCAGATCCCACCAGAAGGATTTTGGAAAAAGGAGAGCTGCTTTCCCTTTCCTCCTTGGCCTGAAATTACACAGGCTTAGCTGAAGCTGGCAAAAGGATTTTAAAAGTATTAAGTGGTATAACCAACATCCAATACTGCAATAACACAGATTTCATTTTCTTTGGAAATAATGCTACCAGGCGGTACAACATAAATTTCCGTAAAGACATCTGCAAAAAATACTATTAATTTTCACATCTTGGAGTGCACTGTACAAAAGTAATTTACATTTTTGTCATGCTAATGTGGAAGGCAGATTTATGTCAGATCCAGGCTTTAGACACAGGATACCCCAGCGCAGATGCGTGTGCTATTTCCTGCTCCTGAAAATACATAATACATAAATACATTTCCTGCTCCATAAAATACACCCAATTTCCAGAGAACGGGGCTCACCTACAAAGCCTCTGTCTGCATCTGAACTCACCCTCCAGGAGCCCTGCACAGAAGAGGGAGGAAGACAAAAGCACTTGGAAGGTGTGAGTCATTACACCTGCAGCTGGATGTCAAAGCAGGTCAGACAAGCTGTACCCTGAGATGCCTGTTTGTGTCTGGTGTCTGTACAGGGAGCTCCGTGCCTGTCGCCTGTGTGCAGACATCCTCCATGGATGGTGGGGATGGAGAATTCAAATCCCCACCTCTGGCAGTGCAAATGTCAGGGTTTGGTGCAGACTGTGTAAAAAAACCTCCTGTAAAGTTTTTCTCTGTGTATGTGTGTGTGTTCTGCCCCCTTCATCTGATGCTATTTTATTTCCAGCCCAGCATGTTGGGGTATTGCCAGTTCCTGGCTGGGATGAATTCCCCACAGCCTCAGGGCCCAGCCAGTCCTTACAGACAAACTTCATTCTTTCAAAAGCTGCAGAGGGAGGACAAGCCACGACTGCCCAGGACACCCTGCCAGACTGGTGGCTCTCAGTGAGAGCTTGTGGAAAATCATACGGAGCAACTGGATGAACCACCACCAGGGAAAGGAAACCCACCCCTTCCCCCTTGCCCTCACTACACTTCCCAGGAAAACCTTCCAGCAGGGGAATGGAGATGTCCTTCCCACCGCCCCTAGGAAACTGGAGCCCACCTGAGATATCTCTGTTCTGCACACCCACCCTTTTGCACTGCAAAGCTCATCCCACTCCCAGATGTTGTAGGGTAGATCCTGCTTGGGCACTAAGCACTGCCAAACCCAGCAAACCCTTCCCAGGCCATCGCTCTGATGGGCTCAGGGTGGGTCTAGGATGCTTCATCCCTTGGTCCTTGAGGACTGGTCCCCTCTAGGAGCCTTTAACTGTCAAAACAGGGCATATCTGGGATCCTCTTTTCTGATATTCTGAAAACTAGTCCAGTCAAGCCCAATTCCTAACGTATAACCCTTGGTGAAAAGGCTTGCTCCAAAACTAAAGTGTTTTTAAAATCTAGGCAGGTCCCAGAGAACACGACGTGCTATTAATACTATTTGTTAAAATACTTTTAAATCTTATTTTTCAGATTTTTTTTTTCAGAAAGGTCCCAAGACATTACTAATACCTGATGCTAAAATGCTTTTAAACCTTATATTTCAGATATTATCTTTAAAAAAACCAAAAAACTTCCATTATATTAAAAAATCTTCCTTTTTTGTTTACATGAATTTAAATGCAAGTTTAAAAAGTTAAACGATGAGAGACTAGACAGAAATGGATTAATAGGAAATGATCCCACACAAGCTTTTAGGCTGCTTCCCCTATTTCACTTCTGCAAATCTCCATAAACTCTTAGCTCACTTTACTAATCTGCACTCCAAGGATGCAGAGTAGATGGTTTGAAATGATGGCTTTATTGTTCTTCTGCTCTGTACACTCCTCAGATAGCTCCACTTTGATGTAAAATTCAGCCTCAAAAACAAACTGCTCTAACAACTCTTTTAATTGCTCTCCAGTAAATTCCCCTTAATCCTCCTGTCCCAGGAACTGTTTTGTGTTAAACCATTGCTCCATCTGCGTGTGAGAAAGGAATCGCTGTCCTTGGCTGTGCAGTGAAAATGACTGACTGCTGAGCAATTAGTTAATCTCCAGGATAGGGATGTTTCACTAAACAGTCTTTCATGCTGGATTTTGGAGGAAAAGAAGATTTCTGTAGGTTAGTCTTCTGGCTGCTTGAAAGAAACAGTAAATAATAGCCTTTCTGCAAATTTCCATTGATCCTGACTTCACAGACACGGTAACATGCTACAGAAAAAACTTCCTACCAAGCACATTTAAATTTTGCTTTGGAGAAACTGTATTCACATACATTCTTCCTAGGCAACTACAGAACTGACCTGTAAAAGATGTGAAGATTTCCAATCCAAGTAACAAAGTAATGTCGCTTCAAGGAAATGAGAATTATTTCCATGATGCTGAAAAAGCCCTTTTAAGAGATATTTAATGGCACTTTATGTGCAAGGAAGAGGTTCATCCTTTTATGATGACTTAATAAGGATCTTTGTCCCCCAAGTTGCTCATCTAAAGAAATATCAGGACATGTAATGAGGGAGAGACCCTTCAGAAGAGCACAAGAGCCAATAACTAATTTCCAATGTCCAGAAATTCCATCATCTCTTTACTGCTTGTCCTGTGGTTTAGAAATTGATTACTGTAGGTCAAATTTTAATCTGGTTCCATTTCATGTTCACAATCAATTCTCACAGCACCTGAGTACTCTTGCAGAGACACATCTGTGCACACTGGCAGCCAATTAGGCTGATCTGCATTTGTGAAAAAGCATGAATATTAAGAAGAAAGTGGTTGAGAGTTTGACCCATCCACTTCATACTTGGTATGGATCTGTAGTCATCCTGATTTCATTTAAAATATGTCTGGATGGAAGAAGAAAGAGGAGAGAAGCAGGCATAGATCCAAGTCTCACTTGTCACATCCCTAGAGCATCCTGGCCAAACACACAGAGCACCAGGCTGGGATTCACAGGGATGGATTATCCTGCTGGCCTGACCTTCAGCCAAGTGGGAAGTCCTGTACAAATCACTCTGCCTCTTCATGTCTCCATCTCCCCCGGTGTAAGAGAGGATAATAACACTGCCCTCATTTCCCCAATTAACTGGAAATCCCTCTGTCACTGCTAACTATTTACAACTGAGAGACTAAAACCCATGGCTGACAGCAGAGAGCGGCCACTGTGGTGGCCTGTTGCCAAAACTGAGGCAGTTCATTGAAAAAACAGTCATTGAAAAATGCACATAGGTGTTCTCAGGGTTTCTGCTCAAGATCAAGGGCCCAAGGCACTGCTGCCCTAAGACATTTAGGGCAGTGCAGGATGGATGTACAGTGCTACATGAAGTCCTGTCCTCATCCCCTGAGACATCAATCTCAGATTGATTAAAGGTACCAACACCTACTGACACCTACTCTGCAAGGAAGGATCTGTCAGATCGCTCAGCTGGCGTGATGGGCTCTTTAAAAGGTGTGATTACACATTCAGCCAAGTGTGGGCTGAGCCAAGGAGTCAGATTTCGAAAAGCAATGCCAAAACCTTTTCCTCCCTTGGCAAAATTATACCGTTTTTCACCAACTACAAGAGCGTTGTCTGAGAGCAGCTGAGTTTCCTGAATGAGGAGTTCTGTTCTTTCAGTCACTCAGGCCAGAGCACCTCCTGCCCAGAGATGCCTCCATCTTTTCATAACCCAGGAGAAAACAACTCATGGATTTCTGGGGGCTGCAGGTTCAGCTGTTGTCTCTGATGTCTGCTGGGCTCTGTTTGTCTGCTTGGAAAGGGATGCTGAAGAAGGGCACTGTGCACCTTTGGAAGTGGGGAGTTTTGCCACTGTTTTTAAATGAGACTTTGGAATTGGAATTGATTGCTTATTTTTGCTGCTTTTTCACTCACTATTTTCTGTTTTCTTTGCTGTAACCAAACAGCAGATGCTTTAGCATGTTTCAGAGCAGACAGATTCAGAACGATTTCTGCAATACTATCCAAGTGAGCAAAATGCTCCTTCTACATACAAAATTATTTCAATGAATAAACCAGGAAGGCTACTGTGTTCATGAAGTTATGGTGGGTTTCAACCAGGGTCTGTTGCTGCTTGTTTAGGGTCAGTCCATTGCAGAGTGAAGTATTGATCTATGTGGTCTCAGAAGGACTGCGGCCATGGCCCAAACACACACAGCCCTTCTTGGGCTCCTGTCACAACTGGCAGCAAAGAAGCCCAGCTTTAGCCTCCTAATTCCTTTTCAGGACCCTAAATCCTACACTGAACTCAATAAAAACACTAAACAGGATCGGGGAGCTGAAATAATGCATTGAATGAGTTTAATCTGTTTTCTGTGTGTAACAGAGAGTTGGTTAAACATGGGGAAATGGAGCAGAGAACGATTTGAGTATGATTGCTGCAGTGTAACTATTACTGAGCAGTGTCTTGTGGGGACCCCTGTTCCCTCTCACTAGTTAGGTTTATGCACTTTGGGATTTAAGCTCACACCTTCCTTCACTCCCTAACAACTCTCCCATGTAAACAAGTCTAATCTGGACTGGTCATTTGGTGGGTGAGCAAACTACTTGCAGATGTGCTCTGATGGAGAGTATCACATATTCATCTCTCCTTCCCCCTTCTCTTTTCTTCCTTGTGGATGCAATTATTAGAGAGCAAAGGGCAAGGGAGATATTTCTCCTGTTTCTTTGTCTGGCATTAAGGCAGAGGGAAGAGCAGATTTCTCTTGACGGGATTTCTTTTTTTTCCATTTTGCATATGTTTTTTCCTCCTGCGAGAAGGGAAGCTGAGGTACTTACAGGGGGGAAAGAGGAGCCCTGCAGATGGCTAAAAATCCAAGCCCATTAGACCCAACATCTTTCACTGCATATAGAAGTGAATCCTAGCAAAGACAGCCTCCACCCACCCCAGCCATGACTTTCAGAGACCCCCACTGATGTAAAGAGATGGTGACATGTGGCACCACGTGGCACCCTACGACCACGTTGTCACCACCAATCCTGCCAGCACATCACCATCAGGTACCCCAGGGCTCAAGAGCTGGAGGGAGCTTCCCACTGCCTCCCAGCCCAGCTGAGGGGTGCAGTGCTCACTGCCAGGCAGTGCCCTCTTCCACGGGACAGTTCCCAGCTCCATCAGCCAGGCTGGGTCCTTGCAAACTTAAATCGATTGGCCACTGGATCAATATCTGCTATTGGCACTGGCCTAATGAAATGTCAGTCAGCAGCACTGCCAATTGATCCACGCTCATCTGTGCTGCAGATGAGTTACTGTCTCTGCATTTTACCAGAGATGATTAAAAGAAGAAAACAGCCTTCAGCTCTCCCAGGATCTCCTAAGGGGGACACGCTCCTGGGCAGGGAGAGGGAAACACATTTCAAAGCTCCAGATGACAGCAGGGTGCTTTGAGCTTGGGGCACACTGCAGAAACGGGGGGAAAGTGCCAAAAGACTTTACAAGTTGCTCTTCAGCCTGATTTAACTCGGAGCAGAAAATCAATCATCAATAATAATATGCAGCACTAATCCACCACTCCCCTTTCCTGTATTGGAGGAAGTTGGATTTACGTAGCTGCCATTTGTGCCAGAGGCCAACACCAGGGCACAGAGAGGTCATGCATCACTTGCCCAGGGTCATTGAGCTGTTTAGTGGGTAAGCTGGGGGGATACAACCAAGGTTTCCAACCTAAAGCCCCTATAGTAGGAAAATCCATACTGCAAAAAGATTAAACACATAAATATATTTAATCGAAGTAAAATAAACTTATTAATGTAATAACAACCTTTCTTTTCACCACTGTCCTGTCTGGTGTGTAGAGTTCTGGATTTGAAATAATTGAAGGGGCTCACCTTTAATTGCAGTTAATTGATGAAATTAAATCCAGACCAGGACAACTTACTGCTGCTCAGGTTTGTGTTGGAAGAGGGGTGAGGAGGGAGGCAGAACTATTTCTGTTTATTTAGTGACAATTTTCAGAAGGTTGTGCTTTTATTCCAATGAAAAATAACAAAATCCTCTTGTTTGGCTTCTGGCCAGCCCTGCTTGTGCAGTGTTCCTGCATATCCCCAGCACAAAGCCACACAGAACACGGGCACAGAGGATTTGCAGAATTTGTGTTTTCTTCTCTGTGTTTTTGCCTCTTATTGCTTTTTGCCTGAAGACTAAATGGTCTCACTAAATGCCTAAGAGAGTCTCTCCATTTACAAAGTAATACATCAGCAAAAGAATTGCAAATTGTTCCCCAAATATACTACTCTCTGCTGTCTGCTTCAAGTGGAAATTTAAATTAATTGGAATCATTATGGCTTTCTTTTTTAACTTAAATATTACTGTACCAGGCTATAAAGTGCCTGAAGTTTAATCTGAAGTCTTCAGACCTGAAAAAGCGTTTTGCAACTGAAAGATTTTTGGGTTTTTTTCCCAGCTACATCCACTGGTCCAATAAAAAAATAATACCCATTGCTATCAGCCTTGCTTCTGACATTGAGAACATTCTACCTGGCTTTCAGAAACCTTGGTTTTATATGGAATGTGCCACCAGCTACTCTGTTGACTTCATCACTTTCAAGGTTTTGTTAATTTATTGAAAAGCTTTTACAGCAGGACCTTCAATTAAAACAATGCACTTCCATTGCCATGCAATGTAGAACACCATTAGTTTTGTTTGGAAGTGGTAAGTCAGAAATGAAGAAATAATTTTAAAAAACCCAAATGGAAGGGACAACGGGCAGCCTCTGTACCTAGAAGAGCCAAGACACCGCCTTGTATTGCAAAACAGGGAGGTAAAACATGCTGCTCAGTCACTGTCAGATATTCCTCACCTGAATCAGGGCTAATAACAGAGACCAATTTAGTGGAGAGAGTCACTGACTCCAGACTCAAGCCAACTGAAAAACATTCCAGTATTCCCAACTGGAGCAGATTTAGACTGGTGGATGGGCAGACATTTGTTTCTTCCCCAACTGCTTCTAGGTTCCAGTCAAGGACCTGACCTTTTGGGGCTAAAAGTGAGGGTCTGCCTAGGCCACACCACAGGGAAGGGCAGCAGGACTCCTTTTGTCCCACAGCAGTGTCCCCCTGCAGAAAGGCAGTATCCAAGAGGAGGAAGCCAGGCTCTTCTCAGTGGTGCCAAGCAGGAGAAAATGGGCAGAAACTGATGCACAGGAGTTCCACCTGAACATGAGGAAACTTCTTTCCTGTGCAGTGACTGAGCCCTGGAACAGGTTGCCCAGAGAGGGTGTGGGGTCTCCCTCACTGGAGATATTCCAGAACCATCTGGATACAATCCTGTGCCCTGTGCTCTGTGATGGTCCTGCTGGAGCAGGGAGCTGGGACCAGATGAGGTCCCTTCCAACCTGAACCATCATGGGACTCTGTGATTCTCTGATTAGGCTGCATTCAGAGCTGCTCTCACCTGTCTCTGTTTTCAAGGCCAAAGCTCACACTGCACTGTGGTTCTGCGCTAAGCCAGCCAATCATGCAAAAATTACCTCAGTTATTCCTTTTCATATACAGCCTATTGCCATATCAGAGAAGACTCACCAAAGTCAGGACACTTCTGCCAGTGCTCACTCCCTTTCTACAGACCTTTTGGATGAAACCTAAGTTCAAATGACCACTGACCATATCCCACTGCCTACCTTACCCATGGGATGCCCTGCAAACAAAGCCACAGGGATGCTGCCAGGGAGAATGAGCTGGGGCAATTCAGCAACTCACATCTCTGCTTCTCAACTCAGAGACAGCACAAAATCCACTGGCAGAGTGACCTGGCAATTCTTTTAATTTGAAATCAAGACTTGGAAAGGATTAACACCTCTTAAAGACAGGGTCAACCCACTGTGCAGTAGATGTGAAATAACTCAGTTAAACCATTGGGAAATCCAAATTTGACAGGAAAAGAAGACCAAAAGGTTATTTAAACTTTTAATATCTACTTCATTTAACTGTAGAAAGCTTCATGAAATAACCTTAAAAAGTATCCTAGGGATTCTTCAAGTGAAACGTCTCGCCCAGCAAGAGCAAAGCTTTTCCCAGTTGGGAGCTCTTGGCTGGCAGTGTGTGATTAAGGAGTGCTGGCTGTTGGAACATGCTGAAATTGCCTTTAATATGATGACAGCCACTGCTTCAGTGGGGAGGAACCACTTGAGGAGAAAAAAAAGACCCAAGACACAAGCATGCAAACATTAAGGATTATGCTGTCAAGAAGAAACATACCTTGAAGAGGATGTGCTACTTTCACCTAAAACTTCTCCCTTTAGCCTTGAGTGGCTGGCATAGCTCTACCACTGAGGGTGCTTTATCTCAGGAGACTGAAGGAATTACAGTTTTTTAGAGGCATCTGTAATTGTCAGCAGAGCAGGGGCCTTCTATTTGTGGCGTGATCAAATTAAATTAATTTTTAGAGAGCAAAGACCCCATTTCAATGATTTTGCTAATGTTTCCTCGTATTTGAATGTGCACCAGTGAAGAGCTGTTCCTTTCTGGTGCAGAGAGTCAAGGGAAATCACCCAGAGCTGGGAAAGCCAGGAGGAGATCTCCACCAGCTAGTGAGCTCTCTAGTGAGCACAGAAACACCGCATCAGCCATGTGAACATTCAGTGTGCTGCTCCCTAAAGCCACTTGTGCAGACATGGAGTTGCTGATGACAGTCGTGGCAGAGCACTTGTGGACAGCACCGTGGGGCTGCCTACGTGACACACACCCCCCAAGGATGAAGGGCTCTCCCTGTCCCCAAAGGGACCACTGCATGTTTTCCCAGCTCAGGAGATGTGACTGAGGAACTTAGTGACTGGTGACTCTGCAGAGCCTTGCATTTATTTCTGAGGGCATCTGCAGAAGGAAGAGGCAGCAGAGGAGAGTTAACTGGTGGGGTTATGGGGATGGCGTGAACAGATGGTGTGGTGAAGAGCCATTTCCTTCCCACTTGCACGCTGACTGCATTAAATCAATCCCTGGCCTTTCACGGCAGTGAGCGAAGGCTGTGCCGTGAAGGGTTTAACGATCTGACCGTGTCCTGCTTGTGGGTATCATTCTGTTGGGTCTCCACACTTAATCTGCTCTTGGGGAAAGCTCCTTCCATTTCTCTCACGTGCTTCCTGGTGATCTTCCCTACTGTCTGTGTGGCAGCCATCGCCTCTTTGCTAGCTGAGGATCTCTGTAAAGCTCACCAGTGCTGGTTCTGTGCCCATCCATGTACTCAGGCACGGACTTGGGATGCTCTGCAGGGGCTGAGCCTGCTGCTTTTGCAGCCTTTGCTTATCTCATTGCTCCAGACCTAAACTAATTAGTTTGTAATCCTCAATATTGTATACTCTGGAAAACCTGGCTTTAAACGTGATCTGAAATGACCTCCTCATGTATAACTGGAGTCAATCCCCTCTTCCTCTCTGGTGCTAGAAGAAAACCGTGTACCTGCACAAATAACTGATCTTTGCAATCAATAATATTGACAATTCTGTATTTCCCTATTTTTGGCCATGCTTCACCCTGTTTACACAGAGTGTGTATTGCTTTCTACCGCTCCCTGTGCACACACAATTAATGAAACACCAGCTGGTGCAGGATAAACACTGCTGCAGGGATGTAAAAAGACACTACACAAAAGTACAGATCTCTACCTCTATTATTTTCCATCTCAGATGCTGTTTTTGCCTCCCAGAGCTCCTTCTGTGCTCAGAAACTTTGGCTAAAGCATCTCCCTGTTTTTATCTTTTTTTTTTTTCTGATGTCTGAAAAATCCAGCTAACCCCAAGCCTCCTGCACAAGACAGCAGTTCTTCAGTCACCTTCTCCCAGGAAGGCCTTGTCCAGGAGGCTGACTCTCCTCAGTGGGGTTTGCCACTTGCCTTAGATGCTGGAGGACCCTACAAATGTGCAACTGTGTTGGGTGTTAAGACCATGAAGGTGCTCAGAGGGCTGGAGCACCTCACCTATGATGACAGGCAGAGAGAGCTGGGCTTGTTCAGCCTGGACAAGGCTCCAGGGAGACAGACCTGAGAGCCCCTTCCAGTATCCAAAGGGACTACAAGAGAGCTGGAGAAGGACTTTTGATGAGGCCACACAGTAATAGGACAAGGGGAAATGGCTTTATACTGCCAGAGGGAAGGTTTAGATTCAATTTAAGGAAGGAATCTTCCCTGGGAGGGTGGCACCGGCACAGGTTGCCCAGAGAAGCTGTGGATGTTCCATCCCTGGAAGTGTTCAAGGCCTCACTGGATGGGGCTTGGAGCAACCTGCTGTAGTGGAAGGTGTCCCTGACCATGGCAGGGTGTGTGGAAGTGATCTTTAAAGCCAAACTGACCCAAACTATTCTGTGATTCTGTAATTCTGTAATTCTATGTTCCACCATGGGGCAGGACTGATCCACGGGGCCAGAGCATCTCGCCATCAAGAAGGCCAGCAAGGCTAAAGAAGGCTGTTGGGCTTTTCCAAGCCCAGTCTCTGTCCCAGCAGATTCCTTACCATCCCTATTAGCAGCTGCCTGACATGTTGGACTGAATTTGAGCCCAACTGGTCTGGCAGGAAGTTCTTCATGGGACACGTACTACAGAATTTCTAGCAAATGCTTTAAGTTACAGCTGATGGTTCATCAGGCTCAGTCAGGCATCTGTTTGGTACATTAATGCATGGCTGCACTGAGCTTGTAAATTATTATTCATGTACTTTTGTAGAACATCTTGAGGTTGTTGGCTGAGTCCTTCACTAAATGGGAACGGGGACAATTATTCACACATGAAAAACATGCATGATTCAGTTCATCCATTTATATTTCTAGTGTAGCCCTCCTTGGCAGCATGACCAATACAGCCTGGGAGAAGGATGGTCATTCATAACTGAGCTGCTCTGACCAACAACTGTTCCTTTTAAAAATGGATTTACCTCAGACACACGATGGAGATGGAAATTTACTACAGTGGCATGGAGTCAAGGCAGAATTGGTGGACATAGTGAGGTTAGACACAGAAATTAATTACAGAGATGACAGGATGCTCTGTTAAGGTCAGGGACATGGACAAGGAAAACCGGATGTCTGCACACTGAGAGGGAAGCAGTGGGCATGAATGGAAAAGCAAATTTAATCATAATAAAAAGGCTTCATTTCATCTGACCAGTTAGAAATATCCTGATTAGAAATGGCTCTTCTTTGCTGCTGTCATCTGCTGGTTGCTTAGGTCCCCATTTTCACATTTTTAAGGGAGTGTGAAGTGGTTTAGGCACTCAGAAAAAGCCAGAGCCTGTTCTTGAGGTAACAGGAGTGCTGTTCATAATAAAAAAGAGGACAATGGACTGCTTCCAAAGGGATATGTACTCAGAGAGCACAGAGAGGTAAATTCCCCCTGCTCTGGAGGTGCAGTGACTGATGGAAATTTAATATAGGAAACAGTATATAGAACCCTTTTGGTAGCTGACAGCTTTGTGGAGTACTAATAAAAATCTGATATTCATCCAGAAGTCAGAGGGGAGGTTCCAAAGTTCAAAATATCACAAGATCACTGACAGTTTAATTAACGGAGTTAAGAGAATGAGAGGCTTTTATAACTGCTCACACTGTGCTCCTTTTTTTAACAGTAACCTACAACTAAAACCTATATTATGGTTTTGTTATCTTCAGGAAGGGAAACAAATTAAGAGCTAGGCCTGTAAGCTCTGAGAAGTAAAAATATGGGGGAAAAAACAAATTAATAGTATATATTCCTTCCTAAACACACAGAATATTCTTGGCTCTCAGTAAGTAGCTCAGAAGTGCAATTATAGGGGACTCAGCTTATTTCAGGTGCTTCCTAGAATGTCCCTGTCCCTTCTGACAGCTATGCCCACCTCTGGAATATATTTAAGCATCTCCTGAATTTGCTCCTCCAGACTTCCTTTGCATGGGACCTAAACTGAGCCAGCTTGCTAATCACAGCCACTGGCAGACAATTAAAAATGGCACAGTCAATCAGCCATCACCAAGTTGGAAGTGACAGGCTGGGTTTTATTTTTAACTAAAACTAGTGGGATTCATGCAAACTTTCCCACAAAGTTCCTCTTGCACTTTGTTTACAGTTTAATACTTTCCTACATGCACTGTAGAAAGCAGCCCCAAAATACCACTGAAAACAAGGTAAATCTACGATTTTCAGGACTGCAATGATTATTATGTGCTGAACCAGCACATTTGGGTATTATTGCATCTCTGAAGCATGAGCTGAAAAATAATAGATTAATTGATTTATACTTGCACAGAAAAGAAAGGCCTTACACAGGGAGTTTCCTTTAGCATTTGAGAAGCTATTTATTTATTTATTTATTTAAGGAGCCTTTTTGTTCAAGTCAAGGCAAAAAACCTAATAAATAAAATTAGTGCTGTCTCCAATGCAAAACTGCTGTGAAATTGTTACTGATCATTTCTAGATGGGTCAAAATGGATCCCATTTTGGGCAGAGCCAGACAACTCCCACTTGGATGAATGCTGAAGCTCTGCCTGTGCCTTGTGAAGCCCATGGGGATTCACTGATATGATCCCAATGAACAGGCAGAAGCTCTCTTTCCCCAGCTGTGGCTTTGGGTGCATTTCTACCAGCATTCCCAGTCTGGCAGAAGTAAGGTTTAGGGAATGAGAAGTCTGGGGCAGAAGCTCATTTTATACCTTCAAGTCATGTGCTGATGCTAAAATGTCTGATGTTCAGCTCCAGGAAGCAATAACAGAATTAATCATCTCAGTTTTTTAACATCTCCCTCTTTTCTTGAAGTTATCAGGTTGAAAAAAAATTGTAGATCCACACAGCAATTAGGCTCAGCAGCTAAGAAAAAATCCATTGCTCCGGAATAATTGCTTGGAGGGGTGTGAGGTAACACAACACACCTCTGTCCCCACTTTCTGTGCAAATCCTGCCTGCTGGTAAAAACTTCCTTAACTGGAAATCAAAAATGAAATGGCAATGTTCCTTCCCATTGCACCATGCACATTCCCTCCCCTTCCTTTGCAGTTTCCTTGCAGGGAAGAGATTACAAGCATCAATTTTAATCAATGAGGGGAGGTAAACACAAAATGTTTATTTTTTAATACTTACAAGATTAAAAATAGCAAAACTTTGATTTATTTTTTTATTAGCAGTCATGTTCTGTGCAAGCAATGCCACCTTGAACTGATATTAGCAGACAGCCTGCAGAATGCTTTCTGTGTCAACCAAGGAGACTGTCTTAATTATGAGAGCTTTCTATACAAGAAAATAGTATTAATTTACAGAAAGCACGACAGCAAATAATGATCAATCTGGATCTTCACTCTAACACAGCCAGTCACATTTTTGTTTCCCTATGGATGCTGCCCATCCCTGACATTCCTGTTTAATGATCTTTCTACACACAAACAAATCACCCAGATTGCACTACCTGAGGAAGGGATGCTCATACCTTTCACTGGGGTAAATCAGCTGAGTGCCTTTAGTATCAGCTGCTACTGCAGAAAGCATCACACCAGCACACAGGATTCTTTTTTCTGCAGCCAGACAATGCTGTTCAAAGATCCTTGAATGAGAAGTATGCCAAATTGCCTTGCATTTCTCAATAAAGACCAGCAGACAAACAACACAAAACGACCTTTTGATTTAGATTTAGACAGGGAAGTTACACATACAGGAAAAGAATAAGTCTACCTCTGTAATGACAAATGATTATCAGAATTGGGTTCAGTTCTGCTTTTAGCAGAGCTGGTGATTTGTCTCTTGCTCCTACAGAAGCATGGTCAGGACGTCTGAGGAAGGTATTTAACTGAGATTATAGCCAGAATAGAAGATTGGCCTGCTGGTACCCTGGGGGATTTATGTGGCTCTGAAACACTACTAAAGATGATAGTGCACTGGCTGATCTCTGCATCTGCCTGCAGTCTGAAGGCAAAATGTGCTAATCCAAACTGGGCTGTGAATCCATAGTACCTCAAGCCTCCCAAAGATCCCATGGGATATTCAGTGCCCTGGGTTTTAGGTGAGTATTTNACAGGACAGGACAGGACAGGACAGGACAGGACAGGAGAATCTACAACCATCATCTAATTCAATTGTCTAACCACTTCAGGGCTGAACAAAAGTTACAGCATGATCTTAAGGGCAATGTCCAAATGCCTCTTAAACACTGATGGGCTGAGGGTATCAATCATCTCTCTAGGAAGCCCGTTCCAGTGTTTGACCATCCTCTCAGTAAAGAAATGCTTCCTAATTTCCAGTAAACTTTTCCTGGAGCAGCTCTGAACCATCCCCACATATCCTGCCACTGGAACCCAGGGAGAAGAGATCAGCAGTTCTCTCTCTCCCCTTCCCCTCCTCAAGCAGCTGCAGGGGGAAATGAGGTCACCCCTCAGCCTCCTTTTCTCCAAACTAGACAAGCCCAAAGTGCTCAGCTGCTCCCCGCACTCCTTCCAGCCCTTTCACCAGCTTTGTTGCCCTGGATGCATTCAAGAGTTTCACACTTATCACCAAGTTCTGCACTCAGCCACGAGTGCAGCCACAGCCAAGCAAGAGAAAACCACTGTGCTCCCTCTGCTCCTCCAGGGAGGCGATTCAGAGGTGCCATTGCACCTCATTTCCCATGGTCAGCATGACCTGAAGAGCGCCCAGAAGAGATGAGTGTATGGGAGATGAGGAAGTGGCAGAAAGGAGAGGGAAAGGAGTGAGGCACAGGGAAAAGAGTCCAGCTCACAGCTACAGAAGTGAGACAGCAAACCCACACCAGCTCTTGCAGCACTCACTCTGCTCCGACTGCTGTCCCACGCCGTCTGGCAGGGGCTGAACTTGAAGCTGCTGCAGTTCTCCCTTTCAATTTTTATGCTGCTCTTCTACCTAGTAAAGTCACACACAGTCCTCCAAGGACTCACTTCCTTGCCTTGAATGCCTTAAACTCAAATCCCCATGTCCCTGAAGAGGGGCAAAGACACAAGGAATTGCTCAGGGGAGCAGGAGATGGGAAGGAAGAGCTGCAGAAAAAACTCTCGCCTCAGATCTGTAATTCTCACTTGGAAGGATCCGTGGGTCTCTCAGTGGCAGAAGGTGGAGGATGGTCTTTGCTGGGCTGTCTGTAACCACACAGCTACAAATACACAAGGAATTGCTGCATTATCTTTACTGGTAAATTCCTCACATGGGTTTGGGTTGCTCAGATGGCTCAGATCCCTGAACAGTTTCTCCAGAAATTTCCAGCCCAGGAGCACCAATTAACAATTTGGACAAGGTCACTTTATCTGAAGGCTTGAAGTGGGCTCTTCTTACCCAAGCACATCTGACCTACAAGTGTAGATGCCATCAGAGGTGGTATTAGATATAAATCAGTGGAACAGTCCTTTAGGAAATATTGCAATTGAGTATTAACATATCTGGAGAGAGCAGTGAATGCAATAAAGCTAAACAATAAAAATCTTCAAAAATTTTCCAAAGTGAAAGTCTTTTCAAGCATAATGGCAGCTGCAAAGTCTGCTAAGATGTGAACAAAAACTCAAATTGATTTTTGAGGGTGTAACTTACTTGCTTGGTAATCCCACCAAACAGTCACTAAAGATAAACTATAGCTATAGGACTTAATTTTCTGGGATAACATGTTCATATAAAAGAAAAAAAAACCCAGACAACTAAAGACCAGAGAGGGAGAGAAAAGGCCTGAAACAAGGACCATGCTCTGACCCCTTTCCATGTCAGCAAGTCACTCCCCAGGACTGATGGGGACTGTGTATGAGCACCAGCTGCTGAAGTGCAAACCGCTCTGAATTAAGCTCCTGCAATTGTGAGTAGCTTAATTCAGTGCTCAAAACCTGTGAAAGTCCCCAGGGTCACCAGAACACAAATGACCTTCAGGGACAAGGGCCGATAGCTGAACAACGCTCTCTGCCTCTGGCATTGCTTCTGCATCAGGACTATCACTAACACAGCACACCATTGGGAGGGTCTGGAAAATGAAAATAGGGATGGTGAATGGACCTTGGGACAACCTTCACTTTTAGGACACGTGAATGCAGAATTCAACTTAAAATAAAGCCTTTCTAAAAACCACGTGACGCAGAACTGACGAGTGATTCAGTCAAGAAACCACACGCGATGCTTTAAAACCTCAAGCAAGAACAGGAAGGCAATTTAAAAAGAAATTATTCTAATCTGAAGGAAAAAAGGGAAATAGGACGTGTGTGTTAACACATTCTGATGGCCTCGCCCACTAAAAAGCCCCAGAGATTCAGTGTGCTGGAGGTATTAGATAACATCAGTTGCTCACAGTGTCGTCCCTGGCTTTAAGAGCATCGCAGGGAAAAGAGCTGAGCCTCCCCAAATGGGATTTCACTGCCTTAAAGGCACTCATCTCTCCTCACATCTCCTTGGCTCACTCTCAGCTCACCTTCCAGGAGCAAACACACCAGGGGTCAGACAGGAACAATTGTCCTCTTCCCTGGCTGCTCCTGACTCATTCCTTTAACACAGCTTATTCTGCCCATGGTAGAAAACAGCGGGATGTGACTGTGTGCCTTAAAAGCTCTGGCTGAAATCTTTGCTGTAGAGAAGCACAGGAGAATTTTAGCTGTGATTTCAGGAGGGACAAGATTTCATCTGGATTTTGCCCCGCATTTGCACAGGCTGTGCTGGGCTTGCAGTTCAGCAGAGGTGGTACATTAGCTGGTACAAATGGAAGCAATGATGAGAAAAGGAGAAAAAAAAAACCAGAATGTGTCTGGAGCAGGGGCCATATGGAGGTAGGTAGGACAGCATTTTTCCAGGACAAACATCTTTGTCCTGGCTCTGGGAAGTAAACACAACACAGCACAGCACAAGTGAAGGAATGAGGTTGAGATGTGGGCATGGACAGTAGCAGGGGATCAAGACCACCCAAGACCCCCCAAAGCTTTCCAACCCAATTCCAGGAAGGTCTGGAAGAACTGACTGTGCATAATAACTAATTTGCATAGAAAATGAGAAACTTATCTCCAGGATGGGGAAAACCTATCTATAAACAGGTACCCCCACAAAGCCTGGGCATGTGTGCACCCCACAACCCTGGACATCCCAGCTGGAACAACTGGAGCCAGGACTGGTGATCTCCTTTCTTTCTTGTTTTCCTTCTCTCTCCCTGTCTTTATTTCACCTCTCTCTTTTACCTTGCACCCTGCCTTTATCCAAAACCCACTGCCATGAGCTTACACAAGGAGAGCAGGGATTGCCATGCCAAGTGTGTAATTTACTAATGAAACTTTGCAACCATATGCAGACCCCCTGACTTCTGTTGTTCCTTTCAACCCAAGATTTCCATCCTGGGTGCTCACTTCCCTTTGACGACTGAATGTCACAGAGCCTCCTAAAAATCAGTCATGACTCCCCTCCTCAGGCCAAACTCCATGGCTCAAGCTTGCAGAAAGGCCCCTCTCCAGCTGTGTGAAATCTTGAGAGGCACTTAATGAATTAGATATTACTAATACTCTCTTCCAGCATCAGAAGGCAGTAATTAACTCTTTGAAGACTCATCCCAAACCCTGCTTTATTACTCAGTCCTCAGAGGCAGCTATGTAATCTCATTTTGTGATTTTAAAGAATATCTTTTCAGAATAATTATTTTCCTTGATTTAAAAAAAAAAAA
>VZSE01012281.1:554092-604965 GCA_013398275.1 Promerops cafer
CAGAATGTGTCTGGAGCAGGGGCCATATGGAGGTAGGTAGGACAGCATTTTTCCAGGACAAACATCTTTGTCCTGGCTCTGGGAAGTAAACACAACACAGCACAGCACAAGTGAAGGAATGAGGTTGAGATGTGGGCATGGACAGTAGCAGGGGATCAAGACCACCCAAGACCCCCCAAAGCTTTCCAACCCAATTCCAGGAAGGTCTGGAAGAACTGACTGTGCATAATAACTAATTTGCATAGAAAATGAGAAACTTATCTCCAGGATGGGGAAAACCTATCTATAAACAGGTACCCCCACAAAGCCTGGGCATGTGTGCACCCCACAACCCTGGACATCCCAGCTGGAACAACTGGAGCCAGGACTGGTGATCTCTCTTCCTCACCCTTCTTTTGCTTGTTTGCTTGCTTTCATTCATCTCTCTCTGTCTCTGCTCCCTTTCACCCCACTCCTTTATCCAAAACCCACTGCTGTGAGCTTACACAAGGAGAGCAGGGATTGCCATGCCAAGTGTGTAATTTACTAATGAAACTTTGCAACCATATGCAGACCCCCTGACTTCTGTTGTTCCTTTCAACCCAAGATTTCCATCCTGGGTGCTCACTTCCCTTTGACGACTGAATGTCACAGAGCCTCCTAAAAATCAGTCATGACTCCTCTCCTCAGGCCAAACTCCATGGCTCAAGCTTGCAGAAAGGCCCCTCTCCAGCTGTGTGAAATCTTGAGAGGCACTTAATGAAGTAGATATTACTAATACTCTCTTCCAGCATCAGAAGGCAGTAATTAACTCTTTGAAGACTCATCCCAAACCCTGCTTTATTACTCAGTCCTCAGAGGCAGCTATGTAATCTCATTTTGTGATTTTAAAGAATATCTTTTCAGAATAATTATTTTCCTTGATTTAAAAAAAAAAAAACAAAGGAAGTTCAAAGTTCTGGTTCTGACTTGGAGTGTGCATTAGGGATGTCAGACTTGCTGTAAAGATATCAGAGCATGAAGCATGATATGCTGCAATACTTTTGCTGAGCAGATGCCTTAAGGAGGTCATTCAACATGTCAGGCTCCAAATGCTATTTGTGAGTGAGAAAACATTATTTTCCCACTTCAACAAGACTTTCGCTTCCCTGTCATGTGGAAATAACCTTTTGTGCTCAGCACTGTTATTAATTTATTAGCCTTTTGAACATCTAAATGTTTTGCAGTCTATGGACTACATCAGGCTGAGGGACAGGGCAGCACAAACACATGGTGTGTGCACCCAAATCCATGGATGTGTGTTCCAAAGAGCAGACCTGGTGCAAGAACACTTCTGCCTATGTATTTTTGGCAGTGAGAACAGCCATTTTCTCAGGCACTGTCCCCCAAGGAGTTTATTTATGCTATAATTAAATGTCAAACCGTATGAGTGATGACTATGTAGAAAAAGTGCTAAGTATATATTTCTATAGAAATCAATTAAAGGAGACGATGATTTTCTTTCCAATAGGGTACATGACTCCAGCACAAGCTGCTGCAGCACAGTGCAGCTGTCAGCCCAGCCTCACTGCCTGAACAATTGCTTTCTGTTCACCTGATGGAACTGTCCTGGACGGCACCGATTTTCCTCAGGGATGAACTCACCGCCAAACGCTTCTGTGATTCTCAACAGGGAATCACGTATCCTTCCAGCAGACAGGAGTTTGAAACAATCCCCTGAATATCTTTATGTAACAGGACTTGGACTGTGTCCCTGGTGTTGAATGTAGCATGATCTATTTTGTGCCCAGGAACAAAACACAGAATTTCTGCGAGGCGGGCTCTGGCTCAGCGCATCTGCCGGCAATGCCAGGCTGCTTCCAAAACAGTTATTGACTGAAACTGCAGGAGAGGGGTGGAGTTCATCTGATGTACCTGAGGTATTTAAAAGTTAGTGATCATGGACTCTGTGAAATCAAAAGGGGATTGTTTTCCCATCCCAGACTGGGTATCGAGGAGGGGCCAGATGATTTCCTCCCAGAGGAACCATCCTTCATGGGCTGTGGAGGTGATTGGTGACTACCCTGGACATCATCACACAATTTTTAATGAAATGAACTCCACTCTGCATGCCCCACACTGACATGACCCTTCTTTGACTCTTCATCCACTCTCACATACTGCCCACACATTCCCCCAAAACAGCATTTCCTTTCCTTCTGCAAAATCTAACGTTTCTTTAGGAATGCTGCTCCTTCTCACTGGGAGTCACTGCCCCCATGTCAAAGTCCATGTACCTGACACTGAGTTAAACAGCAGGTATCTCTACTGGAACTTGAGTTCCATGAGTTCTTCCACCTGGGTGATTCCCCATGCCAGGGCCCTGCAGGGAAACCAATTTTCCTTAAAAAAGGTGTGTGTGAGAGAAGAAATTCTGTGACAACTCAGCCAGGAGGCTACTCCTCATCTGCATCCCTGGACTGCAGAGCTGAACTCCAGCACACTGCCCTGTCAGGAACAGACATGTCCACGTTTTTCTCAGGAAGCCAACTGGAGTGACAGGTTCACGGTTTTAAGAAGGAAAGAATACATTTTGGTTCAATATATGTGGCATTATCTTGTCCCATGAAATCACCATCAGCAATGCCTGAGTTGTCATTGCAGGGCTGTAGCTGGTGAGGGGGCAAGGGGGGGAATGCTGAAGTCAAGGCTTGGAGCACTTCTTATCAACAGAGCAGTGATTAGCTAGAAACCACAAACCAGCTTCCAAGCCCCAAAGCCCCCCTTCAGGTCTGAAGTGGAGTTAGCAACCTTCCAGTCAGAGGTGAGCTGACAAGCTGGAACCAAACCTGATTATAACTCAGCTCTTTCAGGATCCAGCAGAGACAGAGGGGCATTGTAATCCCATTGCATCTGCTTCTTGCCATGGGTATTTTCTGCCATACTTGGGGTATTAATGAGCACAAGCGATCCACAGAAATTGAAACCTTCTCTGAAAGCAGCTCAGGTGGCTAGAGAGAAACTAGACTTAAGAAACTAAAATTCTAGTTGTGTTGAACTCCTCTTACTGCAGAGGCTGAAATTGTCTTGTGAAATACTGAGGTAGCCTTGGTACATTATCAGGTGATATGCCCAAGGTACAGCTGCAGAAAAACGTGTTTCAGGATCACAGCTAATGTTCAGCAATCTATAAATCATTGTTATGAGATTTCTCTATGCAAATGAAATTTATATAACCCTCATCAATCGTAAAAAAAATCATAAAGATGAAATTTTGCAGCCGCAATGTGAATTAAAGGATCCCTTAACCTGTTTTCAAGATACGTCTTTATAGCTAATTAATTTTTAGATGGAGTGTTCTTTGAAAGAACTAATGCATAGTGAGCATTGCTGATTGATTATAAAATGAGCAGGAGGGTTTAAGAAGTGAGCTGTGAATGTAAAATCACAACCCAGCCTTATTAACTTTGCCATATTAAAATTCTAGACTATGCAACTGTGGGAAGCAGGTATTAATACAGTACCTTTGATAAGTGTATTTTATTTATTTAACACAAATAAATTTCTCTTAGTTGGTCTATAACATGGAGATCTATCAAATTGTCCTGTGAACTGTATCTTAGAGACATCACCTTTGAGGAATCCAGAATCTAGATTCTATAAAATATAACTTTATACATTTATGCGGTGGGGTGGAAAAAATCCCGACAAAATGAAAACCAGCAACTATGAAGAAAAGGAAAAGAAATGCAATTCATATGTCATCCTGCTAGGACTGCTCTCCAGAGCTGCAAATCTACAGGTAACTTTTATTGAGCCATCATTACCACCAGTGACAACAGCATTTATCGAAAGACTACTCAATCTGCGATGACCTGAAAACATCAGGAGGAAATGGGGGGTTGTTAAACACTTCAGGCGCCTGCAGGACTGTGCAGTCTCCTGGTGAGAGAAAGGGGAAAGGAAAGAGCTTACCCGCTTCCTCAGATTGCAGGTGAGCGTGAGGTTCCTCGAGAAGGAGTTTGCAAAAGCAGTGTAGAAGTCCAGCACTTTAAGCAAGGCTTCTCGCTTAATTATGTGCAAATCGCAGTAGGTCAGAGCCCGTACGTTGGCACATGCATGGGCCAGGCTGGTTTCCTTCCAGAAGATATCACCAAACACGTCACCTTTACCTGAAAAACAGCAGGGCAGGTTTGTTAAAAGCTAATGCTTAGGCAGAGTTTCTCAGCACACAGATGATTTTTTCACGACGTGTCTTATGCTCCCAATTATCCCAACGCAGGCTCCCAGCCATGAAAACTAACAAGGGTAAAAGTTTTAAAATTAGCTGAGGTACTTGAGCATCCTTAGCGGTAGCCCCAGGTTTTTAAAGTATTTATAGATTGCTCTGTGAAGTGTCACAAAGCATAAGAGCCAGATTGTAAAGGTCTCCTTGTAGCTGAAGATACAAGTAATGGATTTTTCAAAGGCTACCAAATATAATGAGTACTTAACTAATGTGCAGGTGATTGAATACTTCAGGTGTCTGTTCCCAAGTGATTTAGGAGTCCTGATCTTACAAAAACCTTCCGACATCTAGGTTCTTTCATCCTCATGGCTCTAAAGTGAGGTGCAGGAGCCAGCTCCCAGGGCCCAAGGACCACATTTTAAAAGATGTTTTAACATTTTTAATTCAGTGTCGGTGGTAACACTCCTCCTGGAAAACCCACCAAAAGCCTCGCTGAGACTTTTAACCTTTAAATAGCCACCTCTAAAGCTTAAACACATCCAAAAGTATAGTTCTAAACCCAAATTCATCCATTTAAGTAGATGCTTAGGCTTAAGTCTGTATTTCAGTGTTTGCTGAGTAAGAGAGGGTTTGACGTCTGAGACACCTACATGTATAAATACCCTCAACCAGAGGGGAAAATTACACCTGAAGGCTACTTCTGCACTGGCAGGCAGTGTAGCAGAACAGCTAATTGAGGACTTGGGACTAGCCATGGACGGAAGAGCTCCAGGGACTGGGAGTGCTCTGACTTAGCCCAGTTTTCTTTCCTCTGCAAGGAATCCACCCCCCCCCCCCCCCCCACCCCCACCTGTGCTAGACACCCAAGCAGGAGAAGAGGGTGAAGACACCAGATTCAAAATCACACTTCTGACCCAACCAGAACCCCAGCATGGGTGCAGATTGGAGATATGCTTTCAGGTTTGGACCTTCTCGTTGTTCTGAGGAGAGGCAACAGAAAACACTGAAACATTGCAAAGCTGCCTCTTGCTGCCTGGCCAGGGGCTGGGCAAGGACCACAGTGTGTGGTTTGTGCCTGACACCTCAAATCCTGAAGCAGAAACCATGGTACAAAGGATATTTTTTGTTTCAGACCCCCAGAAGTATCCCAGCTCTGTATTTTAGCAGTTATTGAAAGGGAACTCAGATCAGTCAGTCAGTGGCTATTGATTTCAAGCACCTCGAGCAGCCCTTTGGTGAAGGTTAGGGATGTTATAGTTTAGGCATAAAAAAGGTAATGAATTTTCATATTTCCTCTTTTAAGAACTTTTAACATTTTGCTCCACTCTATTGCAGAAACACAGAGCAGAGGGGTAATCTATCCAACCTTATTACTTTTAGGGGGCCAGAGGCTCTATTTCTCTATCTCCATTTCTGCTTTTGGTATTGTATCCAGTAAAACATATCTAACGTTTCTCAGGTAGAGTGAAGCAAAATGTGCAAGTCCTTATCTTCCCTCCTCTGTTTTTATTTTCTAACAAATGTCTCTATAACAGAATCATCCCTTAGAAAGGTTATAACTGCATCTCATTGAGCTGCTTTTGATTCTAGATATTTTTATGTAATTAAAATTAACTACAATACATAACACAGCTGGTATAATTTATAAAACAAGGTGCTTTAAAATGTTTTCCTTAATACAGAGCATTTTCTAGTAACATTTTAATTTCTCCAATGTACTGTTTTAAAATTACCTTTTGCAGTTAATTGTCCTTGTCTCTACTTAGAGTTCAAAACCCAGTTTACAGACATGCTCAACAGAGTTACATAATTTATAGAAAACAGACCATTTCTGAAATGCAGAAAATTGCTTAATGGATTTGCTCTCTGAGGTGGACACAGGACAAAGCTGAGTCCTGCTTTCAGTGCAGAGTGCAGTTAAAAGACAGTGGTTTTACCTCTGAAATGTGAGCAAACCACTTGTTCTCTTTTCAAATTTAGGCTAATATGTAGTTAATTTAACCAAGTGGTTGAAAGCAGTGGATGCTCACCCTGAAACTCAGGACATCAGTGTGTTACAGAATCTGTACACAGACCATGGACAAATGAAACCAATATTCATAAGCTTGAGAAGATCTTGTTGTCTTTCAGTGTGGCAGGGATGTGGGACTGCACTGATTGGGACTTAATGAACTGAACAATGAACTGAACTTATTCACTCTTCCATGAGCCATCACTCACTGGATTTGAAGGGTGAAATTCTAAACTCCTCTTACATTGTGGTTTATACTCTTCAGAAAGTACAAAATCTTGGAAGCCTTTAAGGGATCTTGAATTTGACATTTCCCACACACACTTCTGAGCTTGTTTGCTGGTTATAAATGTGCTAAGGGATGTACAGAATGGAAAAAAAACCTACCAGATTCTCCAAAACAATGCCTCTTTTTTCATAAATACAGAGATTAATGTACTATACTTTATCTCTATTAACTGTAGTTCACTGTGCAGAGAGAGGTAATTATTCACTCAGGACAGGATCAGAAATTAGGAAAAAATACTTTACTCAGCGGGTGGTGAGGCACTGAACAGGATGCTCAGAGAAGCTGTGGGTGCCCCATATCTGAAATGTTCAGGGCCAGGCTGGATGGGGCTTTGAGCAACCTGGTCTAGTGGAAGGTGTCTCAACCCATTCCATGATTCTGAGGGTAATTTTACACATTGCAACTAAACAAAAACAAAATTTTCAGGGATGCAAAACAGAAAATTTAACTGGCTAGGTCTGACACAGCTACCCAGAGACACATACAAGTATTTTTCACTTTTCAGAGCTCCAGGGAAAGTGCTGCTGGGGCTGAGCTGGGAATGCAGAGGTGCTGATGCAGCCTGCGTAATTTCCAAAGATTCTCTGGAGATTTACTGAGGCTTCAGTAGATTCCCTCCCAAATCTGCCCTGTCCTGAGTCCTGAGCACCTCCTGAATGGAGGCAAAGCTCTGGGAAACCCTCCTGCCCCTGCTCACAGTGCCCGAAGCATCACTGGAAGAAGGAGTGCTGTAAATTAGACTGGGAACTACTTGCATACATTGTACACATCACAGAATCATAAAATCCTTTGCACTGGAAAAGACCTCTAAGATCATCAAGTCCAACCATTAACCTAGCAATGCCAAATCCACACTAAAACATGCCACATCTACAAAATTATGGAATCATTGGGTTGGAAAAGACCACTAAGATCATAAAAATTTGGATTTTGCAACTGAAAGGAGCATGGACAACAAGAGTACATGTGAAGGGTGTTAGTGGCAGGCATAATTTTTGCTGAAATAGCTTCACTTCTATCATTCCAAATACTATGTACACATGCCTGTACATAAAATATACATATATATTCATGCATATTCACATAAATATATTTAGGGGCAATCATATGGCATGCAGCTCTATGACAGCTCAGGATATTTCTATGCACTGTTCTGTCTTCTGTATTCTGATAACCTTGCCAAAGAGATTTGGGGGGGCAGATGTTCTCTGCAGCCTTACACCATAGACTGACCTGCCAGTTTGCCAGACAGGAGCTCATGCCTGGACCTTTCAGGTAGAAAAATTCTAAAGGGTTTTATGGAACCCCCCAGGACCTTGCAGGTGGAATGAAAAAGTGCTTGAAGTCAGAAACACTCTTTTTAAACAGCATCTCAGAATCCACATGTGTATTTATGTAAAGACAAAATTTATCCTCCTTCAGATGGGGACAGAAACCGAGCTAATAAATATCCCAGCAGATATAAGAGCTTGATGGATCCTTTGGAAGAAAGTTTAGGCAGGCAGTTAAACAATAAATTCTTGGTGGGAAATAGCACTGGGTAAAAACACATAAAGGGGACCAAGGCTTCTTAAGGAGGTGTTTTTCTGTGCAGTCTTAGCTAATAAATCAGCTACCCTTTAACCATTTTAAAATATCTCCAAAGCCTCATCAGTCACTCTAGCATGAGCCAGACATGATGAATGATGTTGGCTTTCCATCAGGATGCACTCAAATCTTACGTTGCTTATGAAAAGCAAAGGCTGATGTTGTTTGAAGATCAGTAAAACTGTATCACAGAGAGAAAATGTTCATCCAATCAGCTCAAGTGCCAAAGACCATGAAATGATGACAGCATGCACACAAGTGGGTCATAATTACATATATTGGTGTCTATATTCATACAAATTCATATTTCTATGTATCTGCAGTGAAACCTCCTGCTGCAGGACAGAAGTGTCCCAAACTGATGTAGAAACCCAATGAGCAGGGAGTGAATCAGCTCCTGTCACCCAGAGCAGCTCCGTAATGGGTCAGTGAGCAGTTCTGCATCTCCTTACCATGGCACACTGGGACTGGTTGCACAGGTTTACAAAATGATGCAATATATTCATGGAATAAAATCCACCTGTGGCCACTAAAAAGAAAGATTTCACCTCTGGGTGAAATACAGTCCAGTGGAGGGTTGGAAACATTCTGGGGAAGCATCACAGTTTCCTTACTTCACCTTCCTACTTTCTCCTGCACATCTGCTATTGACCACTTCTGGAGACAACAGGCTGCTGGGCTGGCTGGATTTCTGGGTGTCCTGGCTTAAGACAAATTTGGGAGGAAACAGATTTAGGAAAAATAGGGGATACGAGACCATAAAGTTACCCCAAGACATTTGGCTTAGCTGAAATTGTTGTTTCTGCCTAGAGAGGGTATCTGGAGAAGGTGGGGGTGATGCAGTGGTGCAAATCCATCAGGGGCACTTCCCATCTGGGACATCACTGCAAGCACATTTAAAACAAGCCCAAGATGTGCAGGGATGACACTAAACTGTGAGAGAGGTCTTCTTGCCCCTGTGAATGCTTTAGCCTCAGCTTCTTCTGGGGCATCCAGAAGGGCCAGGACTTCCTTGAAAATCAGATCAGAGCTGATCGCTGAGCTGCATATAAATCCACCTCTACAGGACTGCACGTGAAAGGGCAGAATGACAGGAGAAATCAGCATTTCCAGCCTCTGAAGCATTGTCCAAACAGTCAGTAAAGCAGCAATGACATGAGACTGTGTCAAAACCCTGGTCCATGCTTGCAAAGGTACTTTGCATTATTTAACACAGTGCAACCTTCCCCATCTGCACCTGGAAACACAAAGGAATTGACCTTTCTTCCAGCATTCAGGACTGCTGCAAGCAGGGCCCAAAGTCCAGAAAGATTTCTCTCCTTATCTCTCTCATTTTTAGTGCAAGTATCATCACTGCCTTACATCCTTCTAGAAGCCCCAGCTCCTGGGGACAGGTTATTTCCATTTTGATTTTATATAGAAATAGGTTTCTATCCTTCCTGACTGAGGAAATACCTGAAAGCATGACCGTTCCTACCACCTTGAAAACTCGTAGGGCAAATCAGATTGCCTCAAACTGTTAGTCTGATTTAAAAGGACTGTACCACACAATTTTTAAATAATTTTCCTATTCTTGTGCTGGCAAGACTTTCGAGTTTTGGCAGTGAAGCATGCAGGTCTAATTCAAAAACATGTCAGTTCAGAGAAAGGAATCTTTCTGACTCTGGAGGCTGTGGATCAAATCCATAACATACTAGCTGACATTAAATTAAGATTGATGTTTCTTATCGTAATTAACCATCATGCAGAGACACAAAAATATATTAAATTTACAAAATAATAAGAAAAATTCAGGTTTGTCGGTAAGAACTAATGACGCTTTTGAGCAAGCATCAGTAGGACTAAATCTTACAATAGGACTGCAGATGTCAACCCAGACCTGCAAGATCTGACTGATTCCGAGGCACTTAAGAAGAACTGCACAGTGCAGACCAGCAAATCACACTCGTTTTCAGACCAGTAACCCTTCAAGTATTTTGCAAAATACTTTCAGATTCAGCACTTAAAACCCAGCCTAAATCACATTAATTATTTCAGTTCTGCTAGCTGAAAAAAACCCAACCATTTCCTCTATTAATCATTTTTCTCTTAGTTAATTTAGAGCTTTAACTCATTGGAACACAGGGGACTTTTCCTATAGATGAAATAGGACACAGCCTGTTCTGTAAATTGCTACCAGGTGCATGCTACTAACCTGGGGAAATGTTCACAATTAGTCTGCCTTGGTTGACTTCATATGGAAAACAACACAAAAGTTCAACATAAATTAACAAGAGCTGATTTGACAGAGGGGCCGGTTCTGCCACCTTCATTCCACTTGAGAAGAAACCCAAGCCGCAACTAAACAAATTAAAATCAGGCAATTAGCCACTAATACTGGGAGATGGAACTGGACTAACAGGTTTTCATGTCACTGAGTGCATCCCATGCACAGTCAGTCTTGTCCTGCACAAAGGACATGCCTGGCTGCCCAGGCATGGAAATTCAAAGTGCCAATGCATGGATACCAATTATCATCTTGCTAATGCCCATGGATGAGAGCTATGGAGCTCCTGGGATTCCTGCTCACCCAAATGGGAGCTGCTACTTGCTCTTCCTCCAAAGAACTTTCCTCTGTGTGATTTGGTGGCAGACTCAATCTTTTGACCTCCAAACAAAAGTAGCATTAAGAGCGGAAAAAGACTCACCCCTATTTTCATCCGCCATACCAAACTCAAGAAACTTGCTTTACTCCTCTGATACTGCATCATATCCCCTTTCCAGATAACAAATTTGGAAATAATTAATGAAGCAGACCTTTATTAAGGTCTGGTTTGTCTAACAACAATTAAAAACGGGATACTCTGGAATTATATGCAGAACATGCTGAGAATTAACATGTCATACATAAAGGCAAATAACTGAATACTCTGGGATCAGGACCCTAAGCGTGGCTGAAACATGAACTAATAACTTTATATTCATTCTGACTTGACTATCCTACTGAGTTCACTCAACAGCACCCGCCACCAGGATTTCACTGCTCAATATATTTTTATCGCTGTGCAGCTTGAGCAATATTTTTGATCAATTCCTACAATCAACATCTGAACGCAGTGGGCCATTATTTTTCTGCTGAAAAAACAACTTCTTTAAACCCTGTTAATCAATATGCCCAGTTTAAGTTACTGCACAACTTACACAGCCAGCTGTGCAAATAGCAGGAGCTGGAAAGCAACTTTCAGAGCCACTTGGTTGGCGTTGCCACCGATGTGTAACTCCTCATCAGGAGCAAATTCAGGTTAATTGCAGCAGGGTGAATTATGAGGTGCCCTCTGGTAGCTGATGCCTCTTTTCATTAGCCTGGGGACTCCAAACCCCTGGTCCTCCCTGAGATCCTTTGCTGGTAACACCTCCCCGTGCAGAGCAGTGGCAGTTAAATTGTTTACTCCTGCTTGAGACGGTGGAAAATTACTGAAGTGCCTTCTCAGGGTCACCTCACTTGCTGGGAAAGTTTGGATAATTAGAGGACAAGACTGTTTGCCCTTCTCCATTCCCTGGCAACTGCAGATGAGTTATGTTAAAATGTCCGTGTCTCCTTTTCCCCAGTGAAGCAGCACCCCAGCTCTGCACATGGAGTGCTCCCTGCTACAGCCAGGACCTGCAAAAGGTGGGACACTGCTCTCAAGAAGGGCAGGTAATTAATGAGGGGAACATAATGGGGCACCTGGATATCTCCATTAATGACTCCTAAAATCTGCAGGTCTACAATTGGAGTCATTCTCTTACTGTTAGTGTTTCTGTAATGCTGATTACTGCAGCGGCTGGGTGTTTAATTATCCACAAACGAGAACAAAATCAAAGCAGGGGGAACAAAATGTCACAGTGCTGCAAGTTGCCTTGTCAATCACCAGGCTCCACCTGATTTCAACACAGGAAACACCAAATCTAGCACTGTTGAGGCAGCAAGAAAGCTGCTGAAAGAAAGGATGGTTGTTCCATGAAGGTGGAAAAAAGAAAAGCACCTGGACAGGACGCCAAGTCTCCTGAGGACACTGTTTCTGCAGGCAGGGAGGCTGGATGTGCCAACTCACCCTGGCTGCAAGGCAAGGGAACACGATAAGGGAAGATGGACAAAGGGAAAAAGCAGCAAAATCCATGGAGTGATTCATTCCAGGACCTGAGGGAGGATGAAGCCCTGCACTTCGGACAGAAGCATGAATGTCAGAGACAGGACATGATGGTTCTTAGCCTGCTTTAATGTCCCTACCTGACTCACTTTTCTTGGATATTCCACATTTTAAAATACATCAAACCATCCATCTGCGGGTGAGCATGGTTGAAAAGAAACAAAAGACCCCTTCTTCCTCTCTCTTTAAGCAAGGAGAGTAACACACTACCATATTAAACCACACTGCACTATTATTTCCTCTGCAAGGAGCAGAGGCTGCAGACAGCACGTCCTGTTCATTCCTGCTCTCACAGAGGAAATTAATGAGGACAAGTTTCCAAAGGATACTTATTGCATTTCCTCTGCTCTAGGTCACTGCTGGGGGGTGGAGAAGATGAACAGACTGGCAGCACAATCCTGCAAGTTGACTTTCCCTGGGAAAACCAGTGTGGCAGCAGATGCTTGGAGCATTCAAAGCAGGTACTGAGGTTTACCCATTAGTCAGTCTTTTTAAACCTGGTCTCCCCCCCAGGCAGATTCAGGTTCCTTGTGCTTGAACTTCTCAAGGCAGAACAGATCAATAAAAATTATGATTTCACTGTCTGATCTGCAGCTGCTGTTTCAGGTGCCACAGCTGCCACTAGAAATGTCTTTGCAGCTACATCTGGGACAGATTTTCTTTCACAATTAATTTTTAGGACACAATATCCCGCAATTACTCAGTTCACTATGCTGCTAAATAATCTGTCAGAGCATGAAAACACTCTTCAGTGTGCTCTAGGACCAGAGGAAGCAGTTTATCTTGCTTTAGGTTACATTTACACGTTCTGCCAATCCCTGTGGTACATGATCAACACGGCTCTGAGTCATGGAAGAATTGAAGGCATTTTCAGTAATTAAAGGTAATTCATTTAACCAGATATGGTTAAAAGTCTCTCTGGTCAAATGAGGATTAACATAGATACTAGATTTAATACATCTAAAAGGTAGAAACAAGAAGTTCTTACTGTCCTGTCATTCCAAACACACAATATTCATTAATAAATGCAGCAAGTTTTGCATGTAATCCATTTAGTGATAGCTTAGTTCAGTAAATTACATACTTATTGGTTTCATTGTAAAAACTACCTATTTGTTTAAATACTGCTACTTGTGGTTTTTTAAATAACTGTAAGCAAATATAAGGTATCATCACTGAGATTAATTATAAAAATGAAATGGTCCAGTGAACTGGAATACAAGGAATAATTTCCTATGGAAATTGTTGATTTAGGAGCTTTCATCGTAATGACTTCATGTCTGAATATGGAAACAGATTCATTTTTACATTAAATCTCTCTTTTTCAAAACCTTAGTGTACACTAGAATACAGAAAGGTGCAGCAGGTATTTCCAAAAGAGCATGGATGTGTGTTTTCTTTAGCTCATACTCCAGCTGGGAGAATCCAAGTGATGCCCTGGGGGAGCAGCCCCATCCACACACTGCTCAATCCCACCCCAGTCCCAGGCACACACATTTTTAAGGAAACATGTCAGGAGCCCTCTGGAGCCACCCTTAGAGGGAAGAAGCAGCACAGAGCTTCAGTGGGGTCTGACAGCTGCCCTAGGACCAGGAACCCACTGCATTTGCCCTCAGGGAGTGACCTTAAGCTCCACCTTAAGAGAAGGCAAATATTCAACAGGATATGAGCTCTACAATAAATGGGTCTATTTGAAACAGGCAAGACAGGCTCTGGGTAGTTTTTCAGCAGAGCCACCAGTTTTTCCTCCACAAAGTTCTGCCTCTGAGGAGGATTCCTGCCTCCACACTGGTGCTGACCACTCAGTCCCACCATGTGCCACACCTTTCCCAATCCCATACAAACTAATGAGGGTCTGCACTGGGCTCTTTCCCAAAACCAGACAGCACAGTGGAGTGACAGGGTGATTTACCTAAATTCCCCCATTCCTCAGACTTCTCATGACTGTGGTCATGTCATAACCCCATCCCTTTGCAAAGAAAGATCAGACTCTTTATTTTCTGTAAAGCCAGCTCACTACAATCAAAAATGTTGCCTCCTCGCAGAGACTGTTTACAGGTGTTATTCTGGGCTAGAACCTGGACAAATGAAAATCCCAGTGTGAAGGTTAATGTGGAAATCCTCCTGAGGGATTAACATAAAACAACGTGCATTTCCTCCAGCAGGCTGTTTAAAAGATGTCAAGCACACAGATGCCATTCTCTTCTGCTCAGACACTGTAGCTGTGACCAGTGAGCCATACTGGGCAGAAAGAGCACTCCCAATGGCACGAAAGATGAAGGATTTGCTTCTAGAGAAGGATCTCTGGAGACACAGCATCTCCACCTTATGACAACTGCTAGCCTCCCGTAGTCCCGGCTGATGCTAGGCAAGACTCAGTAATACTCAAACCTCAGCAGAAGGAAAACACACACAAACCACAAGCATTCCAGCAGAGATCACAGTACCTAAAATAGCCACCACCTCGTCGTCCTGGATGACTTCCAAGGATCCTGAGACCACAAAGCAGAGAGCATCAACACTTTCCCCAGCGTGGTAGATGAGGTCCCCGGGGGCACAATGGATGGTCTGGAACTCCACGGCCAGGGCTCGCAGGCAGCCGTCGCTGGCCAGCCGGAAGGCAGGGTGCTCGTTGAAAACTTTCCGGTTCAGGTGCACGCAGATGTCTGCTCTCATGTCCTTTGGGCAGATCGAGAGGACCTGGATAAAAGATGGAAAAATAATCAGCTGGAAATGTGACACGAAGGCCACCGCTGTATGAAATAACTGGAGGCATGGGTCTGAAGATGTGCCTTGGGGGGATCTTGAAATCCACCCATCCATCCATCCATCCATCCATCCATCCATCCATCCATCCATCCATCCATCCAGTCATTNTCCATCCATCCATCCATCCATCCATCCATCCATCCATCCAGTCATTTCATAAAGCTTCTGGTGGGAGTTTTATCCTGATTTGGGGTAGTCTTTTCCTACCCATCTACTGCTTTCCCTTCGTCTGAAAGGGTGGTGTGGAAGACAGGACTGTTCTGTTACACTGTGCTCACTCCTAACAGTTTTCACATTTGTTTTCCAGAACTGCAGGTGGAAATGCTCTGTCCTGTCTGTGGGTGTCCCTCCAGTCTATCTGCCTGCTGCTATGCTCAATCCCTGCAAGAGCACAGAACAGACACACAGAGCTGAAGGAGCTCGAGGACATGCAAAGACAGACCATCCACAACAGAAAAACACCACATTTTGTTCACATTCAGAAAACCCAGCTTTCAGAAGTCTTGATGTAGGTGACCACTTACCAACATGTGTCCAAACACACCCAGAGCTCAGTTTCAGCAAAATATACAAGGAATTTCCTGCTCAGGAGGGCTTACAGACTAGAAAAGCCAAAGAGATTGGAGGAAAAAGGAAGTGTATTGAAACCTCATGAAATGTAAAGTAAAGGTGAGTGAAGAACTGTCCACTATGAAGACATCTTCATTGTACATAAATGAGATCTTCAACTAAGACCTTCAACTAGTTTCTTACCTTAAATAGCTTTCCCTATTGAAACAGTAACACAAATATACCTGAAGAAAGAAAGTGAAAACCTGTGGGTCTTGTTGGGTTTGTAAACTGTGTGTTTAATATCTGCACACCCTCCTAAACACACTAACATCCTTATAGCCCCAAAATGCACAGCAGCTAATTGCACTGAGAAACATATAAAGCTTCTTAATGTTTTTCTAGGATAAATGATAGAAAAGAGCATGAGACTAAGAACACTCTGGAAGTCTCATATCAAGAAGACTGCAGATCAATAGTACTGATTAATTTCTCATTGTATGGAATTAATCTGGCAGCTTGCTCTGCAGACAGTGCAGGAGACAGGGACACTGGGTTAATGAGTTGACTATCATGGAATAGTAGCAGAGGGAAACTGGTAACCCTGACGAAGCTTTGAGGCAAATGGTCATGTTAATGAACTCAAGCCACAATCTTAATTTCTGTTTAATGCAGGAGAGGTATAAAACAAATTATTGCAAAGCATTACTAAAGCTCCTAAAGCATAGAATGTGAAAAGAATAAATAACTTCTATTTTAATAATAATAATTAGTCCTTTTCTTATTCAGATAGATCAAAGCGCCTGGGGGATCAAAGACATAATGAATGCAGAAAGGTGAAATAGAAGTTATTCTCCCATTTTCTTTACTATGACAGTGTGTGGTGAGAAGGGGCTACTGTAACCATCTGCACTAACCTCTTCCACTCCAAATGTTCCCATCAATCCCAGAATATCTGGTAAAATTATAGCCTAGAAGGCCTTGACTTAATGTTTTCAAATGCTACAGGGTATTTGTTCCAATGGACAGCTACTCTCTCTTTCAAAACATATGTTGCTTCTGAACTGATTTTTTTTTTTTTACTTTTCAGCCAACAGCCAGAGAACATATGATCTTGTTGAGATAAAAGACCTGCAATACTCATAAATCTCTTCCACAGGTAGGTGTTTGTAGAATATGACCAGGTCACCTCTCAATCTTGAAAAAACAGGAGAGATAGAAGATACTTTTTCTGCCTAACACTATGAAGCACAGGCTCTCTTTGGAAACTTCCCCCTGCATGAGGTTTTCTCACTTACAACCAACTTCCCAAAGCTATCAGATAATTAGTTTTTATCTTAGTTAATACAGTGTAAGTCAATTTGGGTTAATGATATTTTTCTGTAACAAAATGTTGTGCAAGAAACATTAAAATCCCCTGCATAAGTACATTTTATCATAAAAAATAGTAATAAACACATTTGACAAGGCATATTGTCTATAAGCCATCATTTGCATTAGTAATAGTATCTTGTCTGAGTCACTGTAGACCATATTGTGTATCACATTTCCATAATTTAGTAGGGGCAAATTTCAATTTTACAAACGTCTATTTACCTGAGTCATTCCATTTACCAGTAGAAATATGGGCACACCTTAGTTTCTCAGTAAAAAAAAAGATTACTTTTGAGAGTGATTGTTTCACCTCGGCCTTACTTGTGGATCAAACAGAAAGTTTGTCTATATTACAATAAAATAGAAACATGCCATCCTTCTTCATCTCAATAGTAACTTAATGAAAAATTCTGCTTTCTTTTCTACCATGATTGATGATTTTAAACATTTTTATCTACTCTTGGGCCTGAGTCATGGTTATAAGTTTTTTATGTCCCTTTAATATTTTCAGAAATTTAAGTGCTTTTGACTTAACAAGGCCACGAGCTAGGAATTCTCAAACATTGCTCTTAAGAAAAATGTCTGTGTTCATACATGACTGATTACCAAATTTTAGCTTTTGAGCTTCCAAACTGCAGAAAAAAATGGTTAAACTGTTGCAGAGGTTGTTCCTGTAAGATTCTCAGATGTTCCAGGACCCTTTGTTTGTTTGGAATGTAAAATAATTGTGTCCCTCAAGAATAAAAGCCACTTGGTTGCAAAGCAGTATACCGTTTCCTCACAAATACAGACTTAAATACAAAGTATTAAAAGTGAACACTCAAAGAATTATTCTTTTTATAGACACAAGGAACGTATCTATCATTACACACTGTAATATGAGGAGACAGAAAAACAATCCATTGCACAGAGAAAAGCCAGTCTTAGAAAGCATAATTCAGGAATTTTCTGATGTCATGATAAAGTGATTCTCTTAATGACAAATCACTGTACAGAGATATATGGAGATATCAGTTATCAACAATATCAGCAGTAAATGAGTAATGATCTAAGAGTTAGCCAGGAACAAATATGCTTAATTTGATTTTCCTTGCCTGCGACATAGACATTGAGAACATAGAATGAAAGAGATGACAAGTAAAACAAATACTTAATATTATAAGATTTGGCAAGGCATTGTTGACTGCTCTAGATAAATGTAGATATACATAGGGAAAAAAGAGAGCAAAGATAGACAATTGCAACATTCAGCTACATGTTTACTGCATGCCCTTCAAATGAGCACTTCAGATTCAGATGAATATTCGCCTGAAAATGACCCCTTGCTGATAACACAAGACTTTGGACATTCTTGCTGTGAATTGCTCTCACTGAGATCTCAGCATCTTTTAGGCAGCATGCGACCAAAGAAATACAAGCTAGTAGCACCATGGCTGTCCCTGAGTCCATATTGTGTACAAATACACACATGTGGGTGAAAAAAAAATTTAGATTAAGGGAGAGGACACCCTGCAGTGCTCAGTCAATCTTTTCACTGTGAGGGAAATGCCTCCAACACATCCTGGTAACAGAGCCACACCTCAGCTGGGACATCGGTTCTGCCCTGTGTGTTCTTTCAGCAGCGCAGCAAAAACCACCAAGACAAATGTCTTAAAAGGAGATTTCCTTGGAGATTCCATGGCCTTTTTCAGTGAAACATGCAGTTTGTAAGGCAGGCAGGGTATTCAGGTGGCTGATGGCAATGCTTTGCCAAGTGAGGGGTATGGAGGAGGCAGGTGCTTGTGCTGCTAGAGAATTTGCTCCGTAATAAATCTGCAGCCACAGACTTTGCAGCCAGCTCTCCCCTGCATGTCCAGGCAGCATGAAAGAACAGAACCTGCTGTGTATCAGTGCAAAATCAGAGGAGAAAGCTGAATTCTACGCAGAGGAGAATCTTTGCTGGCTGTACCAACTCTGGTTTCACCAGGAAAGAAGCAAGGCTCCCTGAACAGCACACAGGTATCCACAAAGACCTGACCCACTACAAAGCTGAGGGAGGAGAAAGGAAAGCACAGAATAATATTTATCACTTTCCCTCTTTGCACAGGAAACTGCATCTCCTCAAAGGCAGTGTAAGACAATTGCCAAGCTCTGCCATCACCACCTGGCACCCAGCTGATACAGACCCCAGCACAACTCCCAAAGCAGAGACTCAACAGCACCATCATCTCTTGATCATCTCATATGAAAAATGCTGACAGTGAGAGGATGGCTTGTGGTTGCTGCTAGAAAGGGAGGAACCAGCTCTGGAAGACCCATGGGGAATTGGCACAAAACATCTCACAGTCTTTTCAGCTCGAGATCTGTAGGGGTGGGGAATTAAACTCCCCATGAGGTTCCATCTGATTTTTTAACTCTCTCATCCATTTCCTCAGCATGCGCAGGCAGTTCAAGATAAGCTTCCTGAACAGCTCAAAGAGCTCTACGGGGAGCAGAGATTATAAAAAATTCAAACAAAAGCAAATGAATCAAAACAAAAACTGCACAGATTAAGAGTGCGTCCAAACAATATCTTTTAGGATGGGTTTACAGGTTTAAGTGTTTGTTAAAAAATCTTCCCCAGCTGGAAAACGCTACAGGATGGATTAGCAGGTATTACAAAATCTGTTAAGACTTGTCAACAAAAAGGGCAGAGGACAGTGAATCATGAATATTAGCTATCAATCCTCTTTCAACACACAGGATTCACACATTTTGGGGGTTGTAGGCAGGGAACATACTGGCCGATAACCAAGCCAAGAGCTTTGACATTCTGTGGTGTAATAACTAGGACTGTTTCCTAAATTAATAACTGTAGCAAATATCAGAGATACTAAAAATGGCAGCTTTGAAAATAAAGAAAATGAACTCCTCCAACCTCAAACCCATTTGAGGCCACAGATCCATCTTTTTATTTTGTGGAGAAAGGCCACTCTGGGTTTTCAGACATATTCAGCAGTCAGAACCCCAGGTCAGTTCTTTACAAAAAACCCACAATTCTCACTAGGCAGCTGACCAAGTTACTCAGATTTTTAGAAAGATTTGGCACATTTTGAGTATGGAATTCTTTTTCAGGCCTGGCTAAAAGTGTAACATTCGGCACTGGATGGAGGCCAAAGAGACAAAGGTTAGAAAACAGCTGATGGGCAAATCACAGCATTTTTTTCTAATAATCAGGTAATTTTGTAAGGATTTCAAGGATGATGTATGGAGCTGAGCAGTAATTAACCCTGCATGCATTAGGGTAGTCTTTAATACATCACTGAGTATCTTGGAACTAAGAACTGAATGTCAGCAGCAATGGTGTGCTCTGTTTTAATTGCAGTAAGATCCAAGGCCACTTGGATTTAAATGCTCTGAAATCGAGATCTGAAAATCACATCTAAGTTGAGTTTGGCTTGTTTTCTTATTAATAATATATGAGCTGAACCAGTGATTAAAATGGATAGATTTAGTGATATTGTAACAAAATTAACTTGTTTTTTTAACTGAGTAACCTGTTAGGGACATTAAAAAATCCCTAGAAATTGGCTGCAGTGTCCATTAAATTCAGTTTTGTCAACACAGAATCTGGCTAAGGGTTTGAAAAATCAGGGCAAGATGAGAGGCAACAACCTATCTTTGAAGGAATCAACTGGTTCACCAGCACAGAGGCTGGTCTGTCTAATGCACTGAAAAGTGGCACACTAATAACATCCATGGATGACCCCGAGTAGTAGATCCCAGGTTGCCTAAAGGTGGCATATTTAAAGGTTTTATAGTTTTCAGTTTTGTTGCCGTATCTACAGCAAGCAAAATTATTGCACAGCTCTCTAGTGAGGCAAGGGATAGCACACTGCTGGGAAATCTATCCTTAGAAATCAGCTTTTTAGATAAAACAAGAAGAAGAAACATCAGAAAGAATGTGTCATATATCAAAGAATTTCTCAAGTCACAACAGTTTCTGGTACTTAAGGTCACGCTTGGAAGAATGGAATTGTTCAGTGCACTATTTTATTTTGTGTTTCTTCTGGAGGTGGCTTTATTTTCTCACATGCAGCATTATGTAAAGACACTGAGGGAAATGAAGGATGAAAACAGATGTGGATAGACCTTCCCCCAGATGTGGTCTGGACCTGACAGCCCCTTTGTCTGCTCCATCCCTTCAGTGGCAGTGCTCAGGAAATTGCCCAGCCCATCCACTCAGGGACTTCCTCCCCCAGGAATTAAGCTCCTGAGCTGCTCCATAGCCCTGGCGTCTCCTCAAGCATGACAAGTTCACCATTTATTCTGTATTAATCCCAGGATATTACATCCAAGAGGCAGAGATAACTGTGACTACTCTTTCCTGGTCCTGCAGAGTGCATACAGGAGGCAAACTATGCATAAAGGGGAAACAGAAAGCCCCACTGGTGCACAGGCCCCGCTCACGGACCCGTGGGAAGGGCAGTAAGATCTTGAGCATCTCTCCTGCTTCCCGCTCTCCAGAGATCCATGGATTCCAACTGTACCTGTTCCTAGATCAGCTCTGTGAGGTGAGGCACGACTCCTTGTTCACCTCATCCCATTCTGCAAGGAATGACCAACAACCTCTACAGCGAAACAAAAATTCTTGTCCCAACAATTTTGACCTGCTCTTTCCAGCAGGGAGCTGTGTGCAGCTGTCACAGCTAATGTGGTGGAAGTTCTCTTTGGCCACGAAGCTTGGCAGCCTTCTACTCCTGGTCATCCACAAGGAATTCCAGCCAGCACTTATGGACACCTCAGTGTGATGGGACATGGCCGGAATGGCAGCCTGATTCCTCTATTTGTTTCAGGGTATCACTAATTATTTCTACAGCTCTTGAAGCTCTTATTAACAGCAAACATGAAGAAGCTGCACTGTCCTCATGTAGATTAATGTTTAATGAAGTTACAACTTCTGTCTATTTACCATAAACCCATCTCCTTTATGAAAGCTTAGTGGGTCAGCAGTGAATAATTCTAATACTGTGTTATGTTCCTGTGATTTCCATTTCAGTCAGTGCAATGTGGAATTGGCTTTCATTATCCCAATTGCCATTGATGTTCAGGTTGAAACTAAATAAGATCATTTTTTTCTCATTCAACCTATGGCTTTTCTGAAGGAAACTACTGTTAAAACATGATAGACATTAATTTAACTGCTTTCTGAGCAAATTGTAAGCCATACAACAGCACAAAGGTCAAGATGAGAAAATCTTTGGGTTTTACAGACATTTCAGAGTGTTATCATTAGATAAGACCTTGAGACATCTGCATGTTAGTTAATGGTTGTTCCGCTTTCCTGGATAATGACCTATTTCTTACAGAAGAGCTAGTATCTATAAATTTCTCATTTGCTGCCTGGATATCTTAATAAAAACTAAGATATTTGAATTCAGTGTGTTTCATATATCAAATTATTACTGCAAAAATTTTTTTAATCTACTTAAAAATGATCATATACACAGAAAGTGCTGCCTCTTTTTTACCTCTCACAAAAAAACCCCAGGTTCTGATGGATGAGAGATACTGTTTAATATATAAAAGCTTTTCAGTTTTGTCATGTTTTTAACCCTGCTCATTACTAGATGAGTACCCCAAAATCTGCATCACTAAACATTAAAAAAAAGAAAAAATCTCATCTTGTTTGAGCCACTGTTAAACCACAAGATTAGTGTCCATGTATTACATATCTCATCCCAGCTGTCAGAGGAGGGCTCTCATGTTTAAGTGATTTAAGATTATGGATCAGAGGCCACTTGCTTCCCCTTAGGTAATAATAATAAATATGCTAATGCTTTTAGTGTCATTGTTAATTCCTTGTTTGTGAGCACTCAGAGACAGGCTGAAGCAATGTGGTCTGAAGGCAGGGTTTGAAGATGAGTTATTCCCAAGGAGATCAGGGAAGCCAAAATTCTGAGCTTAAAGCACCTCCAGTGTGGGAGACCAAGTCCTCTTCCACATACAAGGAAAACACAATGAGCTTTTAAATTCTTTTCAGGACATCCTGGTACACAGGCAGCAAGGACTAGATCTTTGCTTAACCTCCTCCACTCTAACTTCCACTTTGCCTCCAGTTCTCATGTAAGGACTCATCAGTTTTGGCCAAGATCTTCTTTGGGATTACACACCGAATGTGTCATTCAGGGATAAATATTTGAGGCAACAAATCAACAGCTGTGAAGTGGTAGTAATTTCAATCAAGTTTTTAACTTATATTTTGATTTCAAGCACATTAATTTAAAATCTTTAGTTATCAAAGAAACACGTGCTAACTCTTGCTCCATCAATGCTAGAATTGTTCAACACCACAGAGTAATACTCATATCAAAAAAATCATTCTTCCTTCTTATTCCTTCTTTAAATTTGGGTTTCAAAACACAGCCATTTCAACATGCTGAGTGACTGAATGAAATGTATTATAAATTTGGGGCAACTGATGTCGCAAACATACTCCAGTGTGACCATGGAGATATATCTGGAACAATTTAGGATGTAATAGAGTATATTAGGTTGAAAAACATCCTTGGATGATAGAAACTGTCTGATCTCTCTGATGGAAAATGAAAAGCTGAAATTCCTCAGTAATTATTCTGTGTCATGAGCACATGTGTGTTTTGGAGGATAATAAGAAGCTTAATGAAAAGTTCATAAAAATTAAGGAAAATGGGAAATCATGTGATGCAAATATATCCTCACACCAGACTGCTCAGAAGGTCTTTACTGGAGCTTTGAAAATGAAACTGGCAGAAACCTCTAAGGTCAGGTCCAGGCTGTCAGACAAAGCAGTGCAGAGAAGCTATCCAAGACCTGGAGCAATAATCCCCTCCTCCAAGCTGGAGCACTGTCTGGACTCAGCAGCTCAGCTGCAGGTGCAGTGCATCCCATTAGCCCCTCTGAACCCACAAAAATAAATCTGACGTGACACTGAGTACCTTGGGAGTCCCTCTGCTCCCATCCTCTGGCTGCTCTAGGTTTGGTGCAGATGGATGCAATTCAAGTGCAGAGGGCTTGAAGAGTGAATGAAGGACCTGAGGCAAGACAAACCACCCTCCCTAGATGACCAATCTCTAGGACTGTACCGCTGTTTGTAGGATTTTTCAGCTGGAATTTACAACGGTTTCTCATTTGTTTGGGTGAAGTACATCATAACCCCTTCCTGAGTGGAGAGAAATGTAAGGCTGGCTGCAACACAGCTTTCCAAGCTTTTGCTAAAGGCCAGGTTTTTGCAGCAGAAAGCAAAATGCCTGACCTTGCCCTTGTACAGACCCTGGGATGCTCTGTGCAGGCACTGCAGGCCACTGGAGCTGCTGTTTTTGCAGACTGGCAGGCTGTAAGGGACACAGAATACCAAAATATCCAACCTGGTGCTCAAGTTCTTACGTTTCTCTTGTCTCTGTTCTTCTGTACTGTGGGCTTTTCTGGGAAGCTCGATTAGCTGCAACTACTGATGTCCATGTGCAGAGGTTCCTGAAATCCTTCCACTGTTTAAAACTGGGTTTGGATCCAGGCCTACGTTTAGGCAAGTCTTCACCAAGGGAAAATTGTTAAAAACCTAAGTTACAAATTTTACAGGTAAATTAATTATCTAGCTAAGCAGCCACTCCATCTTACAGGCCAGAGAGCAATGCTTGCCATGAGTTGGAGATTATGGCTCAACTTCGTTTTTATCATCTATAAAACCGGACAAGCGGAAACTGTGGTAGGAAATTTCAGTAATTAAAGCATAGGTTCTCCTAATTAACTGCAAAGCATCATTAAAATCTAATGGAACTTTGATGGAGTAACACAGGACTCTAGCTTAACTGCAAGGAGATAAATGCAAACAGCAGTTGAATTTTCATGTAATTTGAAGTTTATACAATAGGACTGAATGCATTTCCAGTAGCTTAGAATAGAAAAGCTCACTTTTAACACGTGTGGATCAGGATTAGGAAGTTAGGGTATTAGTGTGTAAAAAGTTAACATATTAAAGAATGTGGCATACTGAAGCATAAGAATCAAAGAAACAAAATTTTTGCTACTTAAAGTCGTTATATTTGTAGTGGTAAACTGAATTTCACAGCAGATGATAAATAAGAGAACTGGTGTTGCATCAGCATGATGTAAGACTAAATTTTTCAGTGCAGAGACTTTATCCTAGCACACCTGAACAATCTGCATCACCCTCCCATATTGCACCAGAGATTAAACTGAAGAAAGAACTTGAAAGCTCTGCAAGCACATTTCAAGAGTCATCTGTCATGACTCCTCCTTAACTCCTTTGGACCCTTGGCCTTTAAGTTTTGAGGGGGGAAATCACTGATACTGGAGCTTGAATGCCTAATTTAAGCTGATGTGTACCAGTTCCACAGGAGTCACAGGAGCATCGCTGATCCTCACTGAACAAAAATCCATACTTAAGCTGTTTTATCTTGCCTTATGTTCAAGGCATTGCAGCTGGAACCCTTCCCTCTTCTGACTTCAGCTCTGTGAAATATCCAAGGCTGGACAGACTCACCGCACATGCAGTGCAGAAAGAGAGTTTTTAGGACAAGTTATGAGGTCAGTCCTGGCACATGATGAATCACTCTCCAAAGATGACCTTCTTAAATCATCTTTTGAAGAAACCTAAATGACCAGTTCCTTCTGAGGGCTAAAACCCTGTAGGACTTCCACCCTGGCATGGATGCCAATGGTATCACATCCTCTGTACCTCCCTACCAAAGGCCTGAAGTGCCAGTCCAGAGATTTGAGCTCAGGGAGATCAATCTCTATGGCCATTCAATCTTAAACTAATTATGCTGATGGATATGCTGATGTCCTGGGCATCAGAAAAAGGTCCAAGCCAATCAAACTCATTTAACTGCAATGCACAGATGCCAGTACTTCTCAGGATAATACAGATGTAGTTTAGACACCAAATTATGTTCTTGGGCTAATTTGAAGACCAATTTCCCATTGATTTCAATAGTTAAGTACATTAAAATTATTTAGTATTTAGACATACTAAGACTGGAAAGCAGAAAGGATTTGCCACAGTGAGAAATAAAGACATACATTCAAAGCAGCAAAACAGTCCATTTTTAAAACAACCAGGTTTTTTTTCCAAACACAAACATAATAAACGTGTAGCATGCAGTTAAGAATTTGTTAGTAAATTATAAGCTGCTATACAGTCCACTTTCTAAGAAAGCACACAATGGACACAAACTCTTGCTATCTAAACTGTTACCTCAGGTACTCATACCTTTTCTGTGTCAATTCCTTTAGACATGGACCAGGTTGAGACAATGTAATCCATGACTCTTTCACTAAGGCCTTTTGGGACTTGATATAGTTTTAGGAAATCCCTCACATTGTTCAGCATCTCATGGTACCGGTTGGTGTTGGCATACATTTGCTGGAAAATGGTGGTGACGTTTCCAAAAATAGTTGCATAAAGAAGAGCTGGAAAAAAAAAAAAAGAAAATATACATGTATGCTCTACTAAATGCTAATCATAATTCAAGGACAATGTCAGAGAATTTTATGTTTTACATTCTTACATTAGACATTACAGACTTTTCAGAAAAGGGAAATATTCTGGTATCTCATAATACCAATGTGCTGCACTACTTCTGTTTTTGACATTATCAAATACACAGAAATGTGCCTGTCATTTTTAATAATCTTTGCTCAGAGGTACTTTATAGCAGAATCAGCTATGCATTTCCATATTGCTTTTAAAAAAAACCCAAAACTGCAGCCTACAAATGGTAAGAAATAAGCCACTGTGAAAGGAAAAATTGCCTTCCATTGCTCAGCGCATAATATCTTCCCTCTACACAACCCATTTCTACCTCATTCCAGAAATCTCACTTTGTTTCACACCAATTTGCTATTGTACATCACCCCTACGTGAGAGGTGGCATTTTTCAAGAAGCATGGTGCTCTCCTAAAACCTATCTAATAGAAGACTTGTACTTCCATTTCACACAGTGATATTTATATGTCCAGGTAGAAATCAGATGTCAAAGTTCATCACAAATACAGGATTCATACTAAACAAGGTCACACAATGTGTAGCACAAATGAACACAAGATTTCTGTTTAACAAAACACAGCAGAATAACAGTCTGTGTGATGTTGCAAGGGCAGGTTTTTGCCTTGCTTTTCTGATTGCTGCGTCATATCTGCAAGCTACAGAAAGATTTTCTATACCTCTGTATCCATTCAGACATATATCAACACTTAAGAGTACAAGTATATGGATTATAAAAAAGTTTAGATGGATGAATGCCACATGAGTTTTTTATTTCTTTAGCTTTCTCTGCTCCTTTGGACTTTTACAGCAGGACAAACCTGATGAAATACCACTTCTCTTAAGTGTAACATCCCTCATCCTTTTGAACAGTTGCTGATTTATCATGCACTCATCTCATCAGGTATGTGAGGGCACAATATCCCTGATGTTAGATGCTACTGCAAATCATTATAAATGTATAGGGAAGCCCTAATTGCCCCCAAAATGCTGTCTTTCTGCAGGAGTAGAATTCCTTCAACCTCTAACTACAGCTAGACTGCATCTGCAAATCCAGTGCCTACAACCCAACTGGCCATGCAGACCTACCCAGAGCACACAGGCTGGTTGAAAATGTGCCCTGTAAGACTGGCACAAGGAGATGCAACTCTGTCACCTGCCAGGTTGGAAACAGCTAAGAATGCCATGGTGAAAACAGCTTGTCTGAAGCAACTGGCACCTATTACCTCCTCTTGGCAGAGAGGATTTGTAGAAAAATATAAAGCTGGAGAAGAAATTCTAGTTTTGTGTCTCATAATATCGGGTCCCGGAAAAGTTATACTTTAAAAAAATGTTTCTTCAAGAAATTAAAGGTAGAATAAATCATTGAATCAAGTACACAAAATCCCTGTAAACATCAGCCAGCAATACCTCACTAAGCCAGAATCCACCAGGCTGTGGAGTCTGCACAGACAAACTCAGCATTATTTCTCTGTTGGAAAGCAAAGCCTTCCTTTAGAACTGGAAATGGTAAAAATGGTTGGGTTCATCCAAATACTCCACTTCTCTCACAGGTTACTGCATGGGGGATCTTTGGCAAAGAGTTAAAGGGAACCTACTTAGATCTTCACAGCTTTGGAGCTGTGCCTCAAAGGCTCTCCTCACTCGTGGTGCTCCCCCACGCCCACACCAGTAGCTGCTGAGGGTGGTTTGCAGGTTTGGGGGGGAGAAAAGATTTTTCATAATTTACGTCTCTCTGTAAATCCTCTCCCCATCCCTGTTCTCTACATGGTAACTAGAAAAGGAGGTCATTTATGAAAAGCTGATTTTGGTTTTGCAAGTCTTGGTATACAACAAAAATTTGGAGATGCTGACAAGCATCCAGTGCTGCTGTCACCTTCAAAGGGTCAAGGCTCTCCATCAATAACCCACATTGTCCATAATTAGCAAATGAAGATTTCTCAAAGAATCTCTATTTAATGAGCAAATATTGAAGTGACAAGTGTGAGTCTTACGCCTCACCTATAAAAAAACAAAGGCAGATGAGCACTACCAAGGGCATTTCACTTTTGCCATATTTTAATTATTTTTGGCACATGGAATTGGCAGTAAAATACATGTGCAAAAGGTTCTGAAAGAAAATAAAATGCTGTGCCTCTCTGTACAGTAAAAGTACTTAACCAACCTCTAAAGAAATCTCTAAAGTTCTTCATACACTTTAATAGTTTTAATTTAGCCTCTCAGTTTACAATAAACAGGAGAGATGAGGTTGAAGGTGAAATTACCCAATTTCATGAAAGGACTGCTTAGGTCAAACTGCATTTATTCACCTTCTCTTTAGTGACTTGAATTTCTCCAGACATTTCCTGTTATGTTCCTACAGTCATGCAATGCTCATTAACTCAATTGTTCTATGTGTGTAAATCTGGAACACTCTTCACTAAATTTTATAAGAGATAAATTTGATGTAATGATGCAGAAATATTTTTCTCAGTCCTAAAGGTGAGGTAAGTGGTCCAACTGTAATTATAGTTTCTATTTTCACTCTTCAGTGGAAAATCTTCCCAAAATTATATACAAGAACCCAAGTACTATATATTTTTACATATAAAATCTGTTACCACATTTGTACTTTTATAAAACATTTCTGAATGATTTAGCAATGGTGTTACATAAATGTTTTAGCCTATTTAAAAATAAGGAACTTTCTGGAAAAAAAATGACTCAGAGTTACCTAAATAATCCCAAAGAATTTCAGATCTCTTATTATCCTGACCGTATGCTAAATACATGCAGATAGGAACATCTGCCTTAAGGAACTGTAGGCTTAATTGAGAGATCTGATTTTCCTTATGTCCTGCTCTACACTAGAGTATTATTAATCCAAGCATATACAATGTTCCTCTAAACTGCAATTGTAAAGAAGATTAGTGAGAGGGTACCAGCCTCTTCTCCCAAATATCAGTCAGCAGGACAAGTTGAAATGGCCCCAAGTTGTGCCAAGAGAAGGTTAGATTGGAAATTAGGAAAAATTTCTTCACTGAAGGAGTGTCCAGCAGTGGAACAGGCTGCCCAGGGCAGTGGTGGAGTCACCATCCCTGAAGGGATTGAAGAGACACGCAGACGTGGCACTTGGGGACATGGTTTAGGGGTGGACTGGGCAGTGCTGGGTTAATGGTTGGACTCAATGACCACAGAGGCCTTTTCCAACTTAAACAATTCTATGTGGCCATGATCCTGAAAAAATACAGGTTTTCATTTCTGCACGTTGAGCCTAGCTGCAACTTCTTCTTCAACTAATTTTTGCAATTAGCTATTCCTGCAAGATTTTTAGCTGAGTATTATTAAAGTTCTATCATTCAGGAGAGGTTAGATGAAAACTCCAATATACATTTTTGTACTGGGTTTGCACAGCCTAATTTTGGTACTGAGAGGGTGGCTTCTGTGTCCACAGGGGTGGTTTCTGTGAGAAGCTGCTGGAAGCTTCCTCCACGTCCAGCAGAGCCAATGCCAGGCAGCTCCAGGACACATGTGCCACTGGCCAAGGCTGGGCCAATCAAAATGGTGGTAACACCTCTGTGATATCATATTTAAGAATAATAAGGGAAAAAAGGTGTTGTGCAGATGTAACTGCAGCCAGAGAAGAGAAGGATGAGAATATGTGACAGAACAGCTCTGCAGACACCAAGGTGGGTGTCTGACATCCAGGCAGGGTCAAACCACTACAATTTACTAAATATAATAGAGAGAAAACCAGTACCCCAATATCTGATTTATGTTTTTAGAAGCTGAACAGATTCTTTTTATTTCTATCCATCTCACCTTAATATATCTGCTCAGACTGCAAAATGTTTGCAGGCACTGTTTGGTGCAACACAGGCAGTGGCCATCTCCTACATCGAACAGCCTCGCTGAGATGCTGCAGCAGCAAAAAGCTGCCACTTTCTCAACAGAAATAGCTTTCCTCAAATCCACCAACACACTTCAACTAAGTTACTACTCGGGAGAAAATAATCCTCCTAAGCCCCCTCCCCCATCACTGTTTTATAGCACTTCTTTGATGCCAGCCCCAGCCTCCCACCTCTCCCCCGCAGGGACACTCCTGTCTGCCAGCTGTGCCAGTGAAAGCACCAACACAGCCCTGTGGTTTTACAGCTCTTCAAAAGGCCAACCTTGATTCTGAATCCTTGGCCCCACTAAATATTTTGATGTTAAAATACTCTCCCCCATCCCAGCAATGTTTTACATCAGTGTTCAGTCACAGTTTTTCCCTATTTACAGGGAAATGCCAACACCAGAGCACACTAACTTTCACATTTTTCTTCCAAAATCATCCAAAGCATTAAAAAAACCCTTTCCTCTAATTACCCCAACAGTGCATTGTCACACCCACTTTGCAGAAGAGAATCTAATGGGTAAAGGTCTGGATTCAGCCATGAAATTCAGCTCTGAGCTCCTCACCAAAACCATCTGACTGCTGAAATCAGGGGGGAGTTGCACACAGTTGTGTCTGGTCAAAAGCCAGCCATGACTGCAGGTTCCAGTCTGATTCCACCAGCAGCCTGGCCTTGCACTCCCAGATGTGTGTCCTGCATTCCCCTGCAGGTGGTGGTGGCATTCCTACATCCCACTCTGCAGTCACAGAAGGTGCACAGCTCCTCCCTGGGTCCAGCTGACATCCACCCCTGCTTTCCTGGCCCAGCAGCTTCCTGATCCTACAGTAATGCAAATCCTAAATTAAGAGGATAGTGATAATAAAGATAGGCCTGCAAAATCCCTGTTAACATTGATATTTGCTTGACAGGAACTAAATTATTATATAAATTAGATGCTATCAGTAGTAAATTGTTGGAACTCACGCTCACTGTTCTTCCCCTTGCAGGGGACACTGCACAGAAGAGAGGGACAGCTGATCTGGAGGCAGTTGGTCATTTGGCATTCCTTATGCATAAATTAAAATGAAGGCTTTCAACTGCACTTGTACAGCCAGTCACTAATTTTTAAATGGAGAACCTGGGAGATTTTTTTTTTCCCATGAGCACACTCAGCTAATAGAAGATACTTTAAAGCTCCAATGCCTAGCCACCACGCAGATGTGATGACCTGACTACTTTTGCACTTTTGCACAGAGCTGCAAGCCAAGACTGGCTGAAATGGTACCGTAAAACACAGTCTTAAACTAAGGCTACCATTGTCCACATCTATCAGTGAGTTTGGCTTCCAGTCCTGTGGCAGTGATGGACAAGACCTGGAGTTGGCTAAGGTTATTAAGCAGCACAAAATTCCTCATTTCAACCCCCTGACGATGAGGGGCCAAGGGCTCCCAGGTCTGATGCTAAGCAGCTTCAAATCAGTTTGCACACACATTCCCTGCTCAACATCCCCTTCCAGAGCCACCTCAGGTTATTAGATTACTTTGTTCCTTCACCTGAGAAACAGTGCCAGCCATCAGAAAGAGAGCCCTGCACAGGCTCAGGGGGTTCCTGTTGGTATTTGGATTGAACTTCCTGCATTTCTTTCCATCAGAAAGCTTTACAGGTCTTGGGACTGCCAAGGTCTTCTTCCTCATCACATTAGTCCAGGGTGTTAAGCAACATAGGGGAAGGCGCAGCCTGAAAAATGGTGGCAATTACACCACAACAGGCAGCAGGGCAAACAGCAGTACCCTGTGTTAAGTGAATGGTAAAAGCACCACTTTGCTGGGAAAATCCTTATTTTGCAGTGAAAAGGCCTTAATTCTGGAATCTTTAAGAGCTCTGAAGTAAGAGGCTGATTAGGGCTTCTTTTACACATTTCATGTGCAGTGGAAGTTGGGTTTGATGGGTCACAGCTTTTGATGGTGACAGTTGGGGCAGGAATAGTTAACTTTCCATTTATCAGAACAGTATAACACAAACACAGATAAGAATTAACTGGTGAAATGAGTGAAACCATTTCTTATAATAATGCTTCATCATTCCTGTTTCTTCAGAAACCCATCACCTCCTTGCCAAATGGCACATCTAGCATTTCACACACTGCACAAAGTCCTGTGCAAAGGTAAATGTTAATTAAAACACAATCACTTCCCTAAAGGAATTACAGTGGGTGCAGAAGGAAAGTAGAGAAGCAGAAGTTAACCAAAGTTCATGAGAATTATGTTCACCATAAATTCCAGCAACTTCTGTGCCTCTAGCACACTTTGCTCCATCCTTATTTATAATTTTCTCCATTTTGAATATTATCTCCAACATTGCCTCATTTCCATGCAAATCTCTCCAGTATTTCGGAAAAAGCTGTATTTTGTCTGTCAGACAATCATCCACCTATCACATAAATCTTTATCTTTCCTTTCTCCATCAAAAAAAATATTCCCAGAGTGCTGTCCTTACTCTTGTTACTATCCAGAACTAAGACCCAGGGATCAAAACCATCCTGTGCCTTCCTCACCGTGTTTCAGTGTGTCAAAACTGTCACCAATAACAAGCACAGGACACAAAGGGTCTCCAGCACTACTGAACTGCAGCACAGGAACCAAAGGGATCATCTCGAAAAGAAAGTTTCCTGAGCAAAGTTGGCAGCTGTCAGTATCCCTGTGTGAAATAACTTTACAGCTCCTTGCTGGATTTGAGCCGCGAGGCTTTTTTCTCTTGTTGATTTTTTTTTCCCCTTTAATACTTTTAAAGGAATTTTTTTTTTTAGTGGGACACCAAGTTCTTGTCACATTAAGATGAACTCAGGATAGCAATGTTGCTGGAGGCAGGATGCCAGAACATCACTCGCACACTGAGAACACCACCTAAATTGCCTGTCTTGTTAAAATATAATGGAAAATTTGTAAACACACCTTCAAAGTACGCATTGTATGAAAAGATGCTTCTAGCTCTCTGCTCCTAGGTTCTTTTTTTATGTGTATGCCAGTGCAGAAGTTTGTACTGTATAAATCTATGTGCTGGTGTGGTTTAGATATTCATAAATATACATACATATATATATATATATACACATACATACACACAGATACCCTGTGTAAAGGTGAATGAACATACAACATCAATGGGCTCAGAATTTCTGCAGCTGCAAATTTTCCTTTGAATCTTCTAATTTGCTCATTCTTTCTAGTTCTTTCAAATCCAATTTTGCTTATTCATTTAATTAAATGTTTGGTTTTATCTCAGCACAAAGAACAAGAACGGATTTGGGACAATTAAAGGAATTATTCCAGCTATAACATACAGGCCATGTACAGCCCTGAGAGATGTGTAAACACACCTGTTACCATAACAGTGAGTATTTATATAATATCTGTCTGAAAATATTAATGAGACAGAGAACAGGTAAAGCAATGTTGCTTCTATTCAGTAAAACTCAGCCTGAACTCTGTGTGAAGATGGATTTTTGTGAGTAATTATAGGGTATTTTTAGGAACAAAGTAAAGTACTTAACCCTTTATATTAAAAGCCTCAAATTTGGAGATGATCTTTCCATCCTATTATTTTCAGAGTAATTCTGCTTCATAAAATGACCACAAAACTGCTTCACTGAACTCAACAGTATTTCTAACTCATCTAAGTCATCTACAGAAGTAACCTCCCTCTAATTCTCCATCTAGCAAATTCAGCACTTTCAGACAGAGCTTAGCAAACTTTTGTATCCAAAATTTTCCACCTGATGCTGACAGATTAGCTCTGATTAAATTTCTCTTTTCTGACACATTTGCACTAAAAACAATGGAAAAAGAAAAGTTTCACAAAAAGTTGAAACAATTCACCTCCAGGTTTTATAACACTAAAACAATCCACAGCAATACATTTTTCCTCCAGTCTTTTGATTTTAAATATTAGAAACCTGAACAATGGAAGAAAATCACATTTTGATGCAAGAAAGTCTTAAAAGCCTAAAAAAAAGTGGAACATTCATTATCTTCACACATACCCTCAGTTTATATTGCAATGGAATATCTTCTGCGAAACCAAGCCATGAGTTCCCAGCACACTGCTAGCAATAAGGGCCAATCCAAACTCCTTTTTGCCCTATTTATTAACACCAGATTTCCATTTTATCAGTACATTTGTGCACATGACTGATGTGAAGCCTGCTCCCCACTCCCACACTTGGGCAGAGCTCTGGGCTGGCCCTCAGCACCTCTCCTCTTTTGCTGGAATAATGCTGGTTTTGTCTAAAAAATTTCACACCAACAATTTCAGACTTTCAAGGTGAATTAGCTTTACTCTACTTTGATTATTCACTTTGGGAACCTGTCCTCCATGGCAGTATTGATTTAGCTGTGGCAGATGCTGAGCTGTCATCGAGCCTGACAGCTCCTTCAGAGCTTCCTCTGCGGCTGTCTTGTAAAACAGTCAATAGCCAAGTGAAACCTAACTGTGAAAACCAGCATGTTTCCCACTTTTATACTCCATGAAATCACATGTCCTGCTCCGTGCTGCATCCTTCTGGGAGGAGGAAAGGAGCTGGCCTCTCAATTTGGCACTCAGCATTATCAATTAACCCTTTGTGTATTCAAAGCACATCCACCCCCCTGCCTGACGCGTTGGTGGGACCATGTTTGTCACAGGTCTGTGGCTTGGCAGTCACTCAGAGCTGCCACAAAACCACTTCTTACCAGGGAAGAAGGCTCATTGGGGAAGGTGAATGTGCTTAGGAAAGGGTTTCATTCCCTAAACAATGTTGATTTGAATTCCAGTATATTTGGGTAGTTTTTACAGCACTTCAGAGAATACCTACAGAGTCCTACAAAGACTCTGCGTGTTCACCTTTGCAAAGTGACACAAACCACCCTTGTGAAGGGCAAAATGGCAGGCAACATCCCAAAAATGTTTTTTGCATTGTTCATCAGAGGATCACAAAGCCAGATAGTAACATATATTTTTAAATTATTTATTTATTTATACATTTATATGTAGAACTGGACATCAGCACTGCAAAGGCTATAAAAAGATCTGTTTTCAGGTGAAACAAGCTGTCCAAATACTGTACCATTCACATTACCTCCACTTCTCTCCATCAGTCCCACAGCTCTGAACCCTCCCCTTCTCCATAATACCAAAAATAAAAATCATTCCTGGAAACATTGCTAGCTATCGATGTTGTCCTGGCAGAAGAGGTTTGAGAATATTCAAAAGAACAACAAAAGACTGCATACACTGTCAAACTAAGTAAAAAAAAAAAAAAAAGAGCCTGGTTTTTAATTTTGGCCTCAGTGCATGTATTGCTGAACTCTCCATGACTATGTGAGACTGGAAAAGTATCTTTATTTCCTGGCAGCAGTTCCTGGAGCTCCTTTCCTCCCTGTCCAACTCTTTCTGATCAGCACTTGTTTCTACCTGATTACCTCTCTGTTTTCTTGCTCACTATTCCAGGAAGGAGATGCTGGAATTAGATTTGCTGCATTTCCATTCCTACATTAACACTAATTTCACTGAAGTCAATGAAATTACACTGATGTCTGGAGAGTGTCTGAGGAGAATAATTGAGTGTATTTTATCACTTTGACTTTTTTGGTGACTGTTTCATGGCATTTTTAAATGTCCGATTGCACTAAAATGCACTTACTCTGCTCTTGGATGCTGCAGTGAAGTTGCTCTGTGGGACCATGGAGTTCTTGCTGTAAAGCTGCAGGCACTGACTGGAGGATGCCCGGGATGGGAACACAGAGATGTGTACAGTGATAAATGTGACACACAGCACCGCACCAACTGCTCATCCAGCCAAAATCCATCCCCTGACTGCAGCCCCCTCCAGATACTTAAGATAAGAGCTCAAGAAAGAGGGTGTAGACTGCACTCCTGCCCTGGGCCACTCCTTCCAGATTTCCACAAGCCCAGAGAGCCCAGTGACCGCACTCACACCACTCATTAACCACCAACCATTTCCACCCAGAATATCTAATACCACTCCACAAATCCACTTCTGGGTTTTGTTCCTCACTGTGCTGATTTTGCATCAAGGAAGTGATGTTCTGAGAGAAGCTGCTAGCAGTTTCCTCCGTGTCTCACAAAAAACTGATCAGTAAGTAGCTTTGAGAATTGACAATCTGTTGAACCACTGAGAAAGCTGATACGCCTCTGTGAACACCCATGTTAAAAACAAAAAATCCCAGGAAGTCTCCCTTTTCCTTCCAGCTAGCAAAGAGCTAACATGGCCAGCCTGGCCTCTGTCTCGGCCGGGCCGGGCAGCCCCTGCCAGGGGCCAGGCCCCATCGGCTGCCGGGCAGGGGAAGGGAGGCCACGGGGCCAAGGCCGGGCCGGGCCGGGCCAGGCCGCGGAAAACACCAAAGTCAGTGAACCACCACGTAGCCCTGCCCCGCCGCCAGCCCAGGCTGAGCCGGGGTCCACCGAGCCTCAGGCCTGGCCAGCTCGGCCAGGATTCTACCAGCATCGAGATTCTCCCACAACCACTGGGCACCGGGAGGAGAAGTCATCGGCCCTGGCTGTGCTGCTGCTGTGTCCAAGCCTGGCTGCTGAGATCCTGGCCCTCCCCGCACTGTGGCTGATCCTGACACAGCCCCAGCGCAGCCACTGCAGAAACCTCCACCATAAAACAGCTCCGGCCACAAGCACCGAGCCTGGCCGGGGCCACATTACCATCTGCAGGCCCCGGACGAGATCTTAACTCTTTCATTGCTTCAATCCTTCCTCGAGAGAAAAGCACAAAGTGCAGACACGTAAAGAAACAACATGAAAACACCAAAGTCAGTGAAGAAGTCAAGTCCCAGATGAGAGGGATGAGGACATGCCTTTATTTTTAGGCTGAAAATCCTCTTGTAAAGCTATGGAGAAGGATGTAATTGATACATCAGACTCATTTTCCCTATAACACATTGAAAAGTATGGGGAGATGACTTGTTCAAATTGTATATATCTAGCAAAGGCCTCCATACTAAAGTAAGCAAATGTTGAAGTAGCTGTGATTCTATGAGAAGTTTGAACAGAGAAAGAGAGAAGAGTGATGAAGACCCTGTGCCCCAGGCAGAGAAGATCTCTGTTCCCAGAGATGAAGATGATTTCAAAGATACGTAAATAGAACTTTTGCTCTTGAACATCTCATCTTTTAAACAGTACCCCATAAGTTGACATGGCCCATAAACACAGCTGTGGGAAAAGCTGTGAAAATAGGAGGGACTTCACGATTGCAGATTTTCTGGGTGGCTGCTATTCGTGGAAATTAAAAGCCACGAGAAAACTGTTTTCTTGTGGAGAAGTCTCCATAAATTTACTAGAGGGACTCCTCTGCCTAAGGGAACTGCAGAAAGACTATTCTAGAAGCAATAAACTGTCTGAATTGTTTCTGTATATTGTTAGTGCGAAAGAAAAGGTTGTAGGGGGAGGAGAAGTGTTGTAAAGATTTTATTCTGATTCTTATTCTTTCGTTTAGTTACTGTTAATAAGCTTTCTTTATATCCTTTTAAAGTTTTGAGCCTGCCTTGCCTTCCTCCTAATCCTATCTCACAGCAGAAAATAAGTACATTCTAGTGGGTGCACTGGCGTTTGGCCAGCGCTAAACCCACCACATTAACTGGTGTGTTGGCCGGGAAATCTCAAATTGGCAAACCAAAACCACTAAACTCACCAAAACATTATTTTTTTTGCGCTATTCGGTAAGCCTAGCTGCCCCAGCCTTTACATTGACCACCCTCAGCTACCCTTTCTAGAAAGTGAGTAATTGCTCCTCTCCATCTCCTTTGCACCATTCTTGATTTTTTAAACCATTTCCCACTCTGTTTTTCCAGTCGTCATCCCATGCCTCATTCCTGTCACCTTTTAGACACCCTTTTTAATCTTACAGCATCTTGCAGCATAGCAGTGCAGTGTGGTGCAACAACATTAATTTCAATTGTCTGCCCAGGAATCCTATTTGCCTTTTGTTGACTGGTACTGAATATTGCACCAATATTTTCAAGGAACTCTCAGCAGTTAGAGTCAGGTATCATTCCTCAGTGGTAACTGCTAATTTAGAAAACATTACTGTGTAGATATAGCTACCTATTCATTTGTATGCATTGACACTGAATTTCATCAGTCCTTTTCACAATCACTTCTGTGGTGGGATTGCTGGATCAAACCAGAAACCCCAATTTCAGGATTCAGCAGACCTGCAGCACAAAGGAGTTTTCTCCTATGCTTCTCCTAAGCTGTCTCCTAAGCTGCATTTAAATACAACTATGAGTTAAAAGTCTCTGCAAAACTTAATTGTTTTAAATTTTTTTTAGGTTTATGCCAGTATCACAGCTTAGATCACAAAAATTAGGAAGATTTTATCATCCTTCTACTACAAGCAGGACTGATTAATTCCCAGAGCAGGACAAAGCTGTTCTTGGATGTTACCCAAGAGTGACTAAGCCAACTCTGAAAGTCCAGTGAAAATAAACGAGAGATTTGACAGAACAAAAATATCAAGATTTGACCCAGTAGTTGTAACAGTTATGGGAGGGGATATCTCTCAAGCATTAACTCTTTAGCAGAAGGAGAAAGCATGAGTTTCTAAAAGACATGTTCAACCCTCCAGTCTGGTAGCCCGAATGTGCCATTAACACTGAACACTTGTTGTCTTTATTCACACACCAGTGAGGTCAGCCACGAATGCAAAGGTGAATTTGAGTGGCTTTTGACATATTTGTTCACATGGTGAGAGCTGAGTGAATGACTACAGGGTCTCTCCCTCCACTTATTTTGCCATCCTCAGTTGTTTCTCAGCTGTTGCAAGGCACTCATAGCTGGTCACGTGTGCCAATAATGTCCTTTTTTAGGGACAATGACATTTGAAATTACACACAGAATAAGCATTGCACATGGAATGGGGAGTTTGACAGTATATTCACATTTTTTGTGTGCTATTAAACACCTGCAAGTATCACTCACATCGAGTTGTCCTACCACCAACTACTTCTGTAAGAAACTGCTGCAAGCCCTGCAGGATGGAGTCTTCAAACCCCAGGAAAATGATATTCAACAACCCATCTATTAGCACATCTCTTCAGGCTTTCCAGACTGCTTCTCCCCAAGCCTCTGCAGTATAGTACATTAATTTTATACTGAACTATTAATTGCAGTTGACTTTGCAAAGCTCTTTTCTTTACATTTTTTATTCAGTTTCTCAAACCCAATCCCAAAGGAGTTCATCTTATTCCCCACAGTTGTTTGATCAAATTGCAAATATTTCCTTTAATCTTTTCAGGCATTCAGATTTATTAACTATGGAGCAGAGCCTCTTCATCTCCTCTGCTGATGGTCTGGGAGAAACAATCTTTCACATAGTTCTCATTTTATGCAAGTGCTCATTCCTGCAAGTACATATTAGCAAGCATAATATTAGAACATGTTTACCTAACCTAAATAAAAACACTTTGAACCAAATTTGCAAGCTAACCTGCTTTAGTTCTTCATGATACTAATCTGAAGTCATTTTTCCCAGAGGTTGTGGTCCATAATTCACTGAGGTCAATAAAAAGTAGCTGCTGATGTCAGTGAGTTTCAGGGTCGGCAATAAACACGTATGAGTGTATTTTCCTTTGAGAAGCTGTATGAGAAATTTCCCAAAGGCAGGAGAAAAGGCCTTTGGGACACAATTTTAATTTTCTTCATGTCTATTCATAGTTAGAATTAGGAATAATAATAATCATCATCATCATTTCACAGTCACTTCACATTTCTCATGAATACATACATTTTACAAAGAAAGGTAAATTATTCAATTTTGTTCCGTACTTAAACATTTATGATTAAGTTCCACACTTAATCATTTAGGTCAATTGTCCCTGTTCTATTTTTTATTAGGAAATTCAGAATGAAATATTTTATAAAATTGAGACGTGCACTCATGGTTTTAAAAATTACTATTTCCCACTTCATTATTTCATGATTTTATTCTATGGAATAGGATAAACTTTAGCAAAAAAAAAAAAAAAAGTAACACCTTAACCTGAGTCTTAGTTTGAACTTGTAACTGTAGAAGACCTTCTAAAGTGAAAGTAGAAGTCAAATGTCTTTTTTTTTTTAATATGTTCTACTTTTCCACCATCCAAGTGAAGTTTTTAAAAAATAAAATAAGGTTTTCTCCCATTTTTAAAACCTTTCCAGCAGAAAACCAAGGGAAGGATTTTTTGGTTTCCTTGTAGTGTGAAAAAAAAATCTGAAAAGCAGAATAAGAGAATGAGCAAGAGAGGACTTTTCAGTTTTCTTGAAAACAGGGACATATTCATTTGGATGTTAAAAAAAACCCTTGTGTGTATAAATTCTTTTCCTCAAAATACATAATTTAGAATAAGAATAAATTTTCAACAAGGATTTTTGGAAACACTTTTCATTTTACCTGAGTAAGTTTCTACAAGTTTTTTTTCACTATCTCATTAACTCCCTTCTTTTCTTCCTCCTCTCCACATCTCCCTTCAGCCTCTGCTGAATTCTTCCAGAAGTGATATAGCTTATTTTTTATTTTGTTTAGTATCTTAGCTGCCTCCCACCTGACATGACTCTAAGCTGTTTTTCTTCATTTTACTCAATGTTGTTTGTAATTATTTAACCTAATTGATATGATGCCTCCTCTGGGTAGAGCCGGTTGCCATGACACTGTAAGAAATTACTCCATATTTCTCCATTCCTGGATCCTCTTGAAGAATTTATGCAGAACATCTTGCCTTCACCAGTTCCCTACCTTCACACACATCCATAAAAAATAATTAACGAGCTAATCCTTGCAAGCAGATTTCACTGGAATAACAGGGCTAAAATTGGAAGAGTTTTTTTGTAAAGCCGCCTTCTGCTGTTACTGACCAAGACTGCACAGCTTTATGCAATCACAGAGTTGTTTGGGTTGGAGAAGACCTTTAAGATGAGCAAGTCCAACTCTTCACCCAACACTGCCAAGGCCACCACTAATCCATGTCCCCAGGTGCCACATTCACACATATTTCAAATCCTACCAGGGATGGAGACTCCACCACTGCCCTGGGCAGCCTGTTCTGGTGCTTGACAATCCCTTCCATGAAGAAATTGGTCCTAATAGTCAGTCTAAACCTCTCCTGCAGCAACTTTACGCCACTTCCTTTTCTCCCATCACTTTTCACCCAGGAACAGAGCCTGACCCCCACCTGGCTGCATCCTCCTGTCAGGGAGTTGTAGAGAGTGATGAGGTCTTCCCTTGAACCTCCTTTTCTCCAGGATAACACCCCCAGCTCCCTCAGATGCTCCTCATCTGACTTGTGCTCCAGACCCTTCCCCAGCTCTGTTCCCTTCTCTGCACCCGCTCCAGCCCCTCCATGTCCATCTTGTCATGAGGGGCCCAAAACTTGACACAGGATCTGAGGTGTGGCCTCACCAGTGCTCAGTACAAGGGGACTGTCACTGCCCTGGTCCTGCTGGCCATACTGTTGCTGTTACAAGCCAGGATGTGAAGGCACGTAGGCCATGCTTGATGTGACAAGCCAAGGGCAACCAGAGGAAGGCAACAAGCAGTGAGGTGGCATAAGCACAGCACCATTATCATGAGGCAGCTCACGAGGATATGGTTTAGGAGACAAGCTGGGTCACAGCTGAGTGCTTTTGCAAAGCCTCCCCACCATTCACATCAATTAAAAACATGGAGGGGAAAAAATGCAGTTTACAGTACACAGATGCCTAAGAAGATGAAGCATAACCCTAAAGTTTCAGGCAACCTTCCTATAATTCTATCAATGCAATTTGAGACAGTGCATTTCAGAACAGACAGGAATGGCTGAGATGCTTTTCAGGCCTCTGCAGCTCTCAAGGAGCTTTATAGCTACAGAAAAAGGGCCACATTGAGAGGAGTTCCTGCAAAGAGCAGGGGCACAGTGAGGAGCTCCAGATTAATTTCACATCCTACTTAGAAGAGTGGTCCTTGGTACAAGTGCCCTTAATTTTGGCAATCCCAACCCCTCCTGCCTGGCCCCTACAGCACTCTAAACTTTAATCCCAATTTTCTCACAACCTCCTCTATCTCCTGACCCAGACCTTTCCAACCAGGACATTCATTTGAAAACATGAAATAAAGCCAGAGCATGTTAAGTACACACCAAGCAACATTCACAATCTGTTTTGGCCTGGCTTTGGACAGTGATCACAGTGCTGATATTACAACCCCCTGGGCAATTATGAATGGTTTACAGGACCACAGTTTGTATCTAAGGCAGTCTGAAATGCACAGCACGGACATAGTGTATTTGTCCTTGTGAATGTTTCTAGCAAAACAGAATATTAACTATATTCATTATTTTTACTTACACACACCACTAGAGCTGTGGTTCTGCTCTTCAAAACTATGCACTCAATACTGCAGAAATTATACAGATTGGGAATAGCCAAGCTTTTCATAGTAAGAAAAAATCCATTTATTTTCATTTATACATTATTAAGAAACTTGCTGAGCAAAACCTGCTTTTACTGTTGTTGATGAGGATCCATTCACAAGAATAGGATACAAAGCTAATGAAAACTTAAGGAAAAAGTCAAATAATGAAACTGTATCTGAAGACCTTGATGTCATCTCCCTTTCACACTTCAGAGGCATAAGACTATTATGAAATTTCATTTTTTAAAATTATTTTGGACAGATTCACACCAGGTTCAGGAACTCATTTTTTCAGCTAATATATTTATTTTCATTTGTGAAAGACATTTCCGAGCACTGCAACCAAAGTAACAGCAAATTAAAATTCCCAAAAGCTACAATTTACTGATTATAATTACTAAGAGCGTGCCCATCTCCTGTCTCATTTGCTCAAAATGAATTTACAGTCCATTTCTATGTTCCTCCCCTACAAGCAGTCAGCCAACAGCAAGTATTTCAAAGAACATAGACTTAGAGGGACTGTGTGGAGGGTGAGAAATGATCGTTTTGACCCTGCACAGGACCCACAGATAATTTAAGCAAACCTGTGCCTACCCCGTAAATCTCCTGCCACAAGCAGACACGGAGTCATTAATTGCTCCATAATTTGACAAGTAAAAGAAATTAATATCACCAAGAGTCAGTGTGAAGCACACATGGCAAAGCACGTCCCCTCATGGACTCCTAACTAACAGGTATCATATATATTTTTATATTTGCCTTTGCCATCTCTCCCAAAAATATGTAGAGATTGATATGGCTCAGATATTCTTCTTCCCAGGAAGCTTTGATTTTGAGTCCAAACGAGAAAGAAAGAAAGAATAATTTTTAGATTTAAAAACTGTGGGCAGGTGGGGGTGGGTTATGGTGATAGGAATTAAAATTAAATTGGTTTTCCACTATTTTATATTCCACTAGGTAACATGAGACAATAAAAAACTCAAAATCAAGGATGCTTAATGACAAAATTGACAGGTCAGTTTGGCCCATATGGAATTTATCAGCCTTTAATGGAATGAAGGGGACACTGAGTGCTAACAAGTTTTTAAAAGATGTTTTGGCAAGATCAGTTAAATGCCTCCTTCTTTGATAAATTAGCTTCTTCTGTTGAAATAATATTCTCCCTCAAAGATTTTAACTGGCTTTAATAATCTCCCAATTTGTTTCCTAGGAAGGGATTTCTGCAGTGCTAGAATGCTATTTGCATTCAGGGCATTCAGACTCGTAAGGGCCACACTGAATATCTTTGTATTGAAACTCTTGAGGACGTTCAGGACAGTTACCATTGTGGCACAGACCAGTACTAAATTACTACGAGCTATTTGAAAGGAATTGTTCATCCAGTATCTTGATTTTTCTTAATTACTGGAAGAAGAAAACCCTTCTCTTTTTGATCTCATGATCCTCACATGGGCTGAGACGACATCTGGCAAAGGCTACTGAACACGTTTACCATGACTGATCCCCACATGATATTTTTCACTTTCCTTCAGAGAAAAATAAAAAATAGAACTTCTCAGTACCAACTTCTAAAAATACACAGCACAGTCTTTCAGAACCAAGTCTATTTCTCACTATGCTTCACCTACTTTATTTCAAATAGAAACTGAATCATTAAAACTCCTCTTTGTTAAAATCATGACGGCGGCAGCACACCTGTCCGCAGAGAAGCAGTGGCTTTGTGCTCTGCATGGATCTAAAAGATGACTTAATACTGTACTGTCACTGATGAACTGGAGGCTCTGGAGGCTCTGGAGGCTGTTCACCAGCTCTTTGTATCCAGCAGTTGGTCAGAGAAAAGAACATTACCCAGCACTTTCTTATCCTAACTAAAAATAATTTTTAACAGGTTCTAAATTTATGGGCTTTACATTTAAATGACAAAAAGACAAGAAGAATCTGTATTAGGTGTAATGTCTTCTATTTAGAGAAGAGTAACAATAGACATTCAGGAGAAAAAAAGTTACATAAAACTGGAATCAGAAGAATCAAACTCTGATGATTGCAGCAGTCCTTCCCTATAAGTTGACAGAACTTTTTTTCAACAGTCCCTGGCTGGGAAGGGAAGGGAATGGAAAAGGGTGAAAGATGAGGAAGGAGGACTGAGGTTAGACTGAATATATGTAATATTTTTTCCTGTTGTTGATAGTAATGGTTTTAAAATCTTTTTACCTGTGTTACATGAACTTTTCATGATCCATTCAAAATCAAAACAGAAAAGCTGCCACCTATTTTGAGAACCCAAGAAGTGTCTGTATCCTGATGGTTTGACATCATCTGCATTGTTGGAGGTGCTGAATTAACACCACTCTGACAACAAACCTCCAGACTGACTCCTTTGCCCCAGGCAACTCCAGAGATGTATCTGGGAGTTGTGTATTGATTTTAGCACCAGCAGAAGTAAAGAGGAAATGAAAAAAGGCAAAAGAATTTAGGCAGTGCTTTGCTTTGCTAGCCAAGCACTATTTTTGACTGAGAAAAGAAATTACAAACTGGGTGATCAAAGATTTTAAGAAATCAGCTGCACTGGGATGGCAAACACAAGTGCAATCTTCTCCTCTCTGCCCGTATCCCCAACAACCACCTGACCGTGGTTATTTTAAGCTGCCTGTTTTCAGCTTTTCTTCTCAAGAAACGTACTATAGCTGCTGCTTTTCCCACAAATAGCAGTAAATATGCAGTGAAAGGCATTTGACAAATAAAAGCCTATTACTTATGCAAAATGTATACCTTTTTAAAGACAAAACATTATCTTCATTTTCTCTCTTCGCTGTAAGGAGTATAAAATGGCTATATTGTTCTCAGATGTTTTTCAATTGCTTGTTAATGTATTCAACTGTTTTTGCAAAAGTTGAAAAATAAAGCCTTCAAAAGTAGGAAGCATTTGCACAAAAAATACCATCTTGATAATTTGATTTTTTTCAAGAAGCAGGGTTTTTTTCAAGTCTTTTAAAATACCAATTTTGGAAGAAGCATTCCATTTTAAAAATTTACTTTTTCCCCTAATGCAATTATGTAATTGTATTAAATGTTCTTAGTCACAGAATTTTTTTTAAAAAAAGAACCAGGGGCAGGGTACTGCAGGCAAAACTGGTCTGCACACACAGCTTTGCTGCGATGCCAGGGCATTTCAGCATAAACATTCAGGACGCAGAATTTCACTTGGATGAGTGCCTTGCAAAGTGAAAACTGAATCATTGTTAGGGTCTTTGGACAGCATGGAACAGATCCCAAGAGAAAAAAGAAGCAGAAAACAAACTTTCAGAAAATTCTGATGCCTGCATCATTGTGTTAGAATAAGGACTAACCCTGGAATTACTCAGAATCATCAGCTGCTTCTCTTTTTCATCTAAATATTTCCAAGTCACCTTGAATGCTGCTTTTCTGCAGAGACTAAGAGACTCATCAAAAATATGAGAGGGACCAGGCAGAAGGACCTGCAATCAGTGGAGGTTGCTGAAAACTAGAGGATGTGGGAAAGGGTTCAGAAGAGTGGCCAGGCTTGGTCCTAGGTGAGTGAGTTCACCTGAGAGAACACCTGGGGAAGAAACAGGCAGGAACCCAGGGCAGGGTGCAGGAAGAGGGAAAAGCTAGCAAGGTGACCTGGAACCTCTAGAGGCTGAATGATGAGGGACTGAAATCCCTCAGACCATGGATTGTTCCTCAGGGAGATTTTCCTAGGGAAACAGATGACCAGCTCCCCCTCAGGACACAGGGGAGGGCAGTGACTCTGCCATGGGGAATCACCCCTGGCTCCTGTCAAGGAGCAAATTCTGATTCCAGCTGCCTTTGTGGAGCTGGGTCTCTGATGGACAGAGGATCCTGGTAGCTACCCTGCCTTATAACCTTCTGTTCATGGGATTCCCAACATTTAAATACCCACTGTGTTCATGAAATCCATTAAACCCTGGCAGACTCATTTGGCCGCTTCCATTGTGTTCTGCCCCATGCTCCCATACAGGGAGAGGGGAAAAGCCACCTTACCCTGGGCAGAATTTATAAGGTTTGTAGCTTCAGCCAGTGCTTTGAAGATTTGTCGTGGTGGGGCATTTTTGTAACCTCTGGTGTTCATCCTGCAAAACAAATCCTTGGAGAAGATCCTGTGGGTCCAGTTCAGTCCACATTTACTCACCCTTGAAAGTGGGTGTTTATTTTTGTCTTCAGATAACACTCCAAAGCTAGTTTCCTTTCACTGATCCATCTCTATTAAATTTCTCTGCTAATTAAAGAAGTGAAGGCCATAGCTAAGGAATTGGAAAGTACTCTAATGGAATTACTACTCTGAGGTGGCTTGAATGTCATAATTTCCTTCTCCAACATAGCAAAATCTTGACAATCACTTTAAAGACAGAGAGCGAGAATAAATGCTGCTGGCTTTTTCAGGGGAAAAATCATTATGGATATTAACACCTTCTGTGGTAACAGTAATATAGGCATTAAATACAGCAGCCTTAGTGACCAAAATGCCTATAAGGCATCTGCCACAAGATAAAGGGTAAAGAAAACTCTGGGCTGAGAACCACCCTGGAAAACTGCAATTAAAAGATGTCCAGCATAACTAAGCTATGGCTTCTATCAGACTACAAACACAGTCCATATCAACTCTTCTCCATATTTAAGAAATTATCTAATCTACTTTAGCATCAGGTTATGCAGCATTTGTGGTTTTGCCATACTATCAAATCTTCTTTTCACTATAATCTTCCTATAAAATAGGGTTACAGTTTCTGCACTGTCTATCACATCATCTTAGGGAAGAGGTTAAATGATTCCTCAGCTCTACCCAGTGAACAAGGACCGGGTTAAAGAGCCAGGCTGTCTAACATCAGGTCTCTTGTCTTTCACACCACCACTGCTTCTGCATTTAAAAAATGAAACACAAATAAGACCAACACTAAAACATAGGGTGCACCGACATCCCTGGTTTTGGGGAGTTTTTCCAAGGGTTTTTTGCATTAGAGCTCTTCCAATGTATCATCTTTGAAAGGCAATGTACTGTCAGATATTTAACATTTAAATTGCTGGGGCTGCTGAGTGGATACAGATACATTTCATTTTTTAAAAAGAGGAAGGAAACAAAAAAGGAGAGGTGGAAGAATAGCAGACAAATTCTTCTCTTTAATTAAAAACAGTGTTATTTAAATAATAATCGGGATGATAATTTGCACTGATGCATTTTACCCCAAGTCAGGCAAGTTAGCTTCTAAGAAACAGAGTCATTGGGATGAAAAGGAAGGAGAGGATGTTGGGGAACAAATTTGACAATCGATTTCCTCCTCTTTTTTGTTTGATGCTCTTGATGAACATCTTGTCAGCAGTTTTAATATGTAGCTCTAGAGCTGATCAAAAGCTGGGATAAGCAAATGGAGAAGTTGTAAAGTAGTAAACTGTGGGTTTTCCAGCAAGGTGAGAGTAAAAGATAAACCAGCATTTGAAAAATGCCTTCCTGCTGTCAGTAGGAATAATTGATGAGCAGTAGTTGAGCATCAAACCCTAAATTTACTTAGATTAACCTTTTCCCCCCTACATCTTCTACAGAAGGTTGAACACAAACCAGATCTTCACAGGGCCCAGAAAAAAAAATTACTGCAATTCTGAGCTCAAGGCTATCCTGAAACCAGCTTAAGGCCACAGCTGCACAGCAGCACATCCCTGCAAAGCTGCTCGTGTGGATGCTGGGAGGCAGCACCATTCCCAGCCTCCTGCACTCACTCTGCCCTTGGAAAATCAACTCTGAGTATCAACTGCACAAGGGTGTCACAGGACCTCCTGCTTGCCAGCCACTGGACTCACCAGACAAACACAGAGCAACTTCCAAATCAGCCTTCCAAATACCATGATTATTTCCACAGAGAGACAGACAGACGGAAACAAAATAAAAAAGGGGTTGAGCGCTCAAAGTGACAACATGTAAACAGCAGATGGTTTTACATAACTGGCAAAAAGGGAAAAGTAAAGAAAAAACACAAATCTTCATTAAAAAGGGGGTAAAATATTGTAGATTGAAGTCTCATTTTAAAAATTGATGCATCCTGGGAAGCTGAATAGCTCAAAAGGAGAGAAATTATAGGATGCAGAGGTTTTCATCTCTCCATCCTCAGTCTCTGCTGAGTGCTGGCCAGAAAAGCCATATTCCTGGCCAGGCTCAAATACAGACAAAGTACACTCAAACCCAAACCTTCCTGTTATTCTCTGAGCCTCAACTCCAACTCATTTGCAAATCTTCCTAACTCAAATCCTCCCAGAGGACACCACTGCAATAATATGATAATCACGTTTACAAGACTCATCATAGGAGTAGTTTAATGTTCACCTAAGCCAACCATACCCCTGGTAAGGTAACTTGCCACTGCTTGCCTACATTTCCTGCCCTAAATGTCTCACGATAACTTCTGGGATCAGAAATCGCTCGTTGTCCCTTGGAACATATTTGGGTATGTGCATAAAAGCATTTTCTAATTCTCTTCCCACCATGTCAGCCTTTAATCAGAAACAAGGTAAGAAGGCACTGTACCAGATTCAAAGATGTGCTTACACAAAACTTCACTCAGCCTGGAGCCCTGGAGTAGAATTAGCAAAGGGATTAATACCACGAGGTCAAGCAACAAAATTTCGGATGGAATTAGGATCATGACGTAAAGGAATAAACTTCTCGAGGAGGAGGAGAAAGTGCCTTGAAATTCCCCCCCTGCATGCTCCAAGCAGAAGATGCTGTCCCCCTCTTTTCCTTTTTCCCCCACTGCATTGTTTTTTCAGGCCAATAAAAGAACTGACAGACTAAAAGCTCAGAACATTTCAATCTGGCTGTGTTGATCGTTTTCCTTATGGAAATTTTAGAATTGAAATGCACTTATTTTATTATAAATAAAATAATGTACTGTCCTTTCCATGAAGGCATTTCTACTGCAAACAAGCCCCTTGCACAGAACAACCATTCCAGTTTCACCCAGGTTTTAACATGAACCCAGGTCACTACTGACACGCCAAAGTCTGGGCCCTTCTTCCTCCATGAGGTCTGGATGAGGAAAACCACACTTCTTTGCCATTTTTCCCTTGGACCATCTTTGGCTGTAGTTTTCCTCATCCTTTGCTGAGGTGAAATCTCAGGGATCTGCATAAAACACACAGAAACAAGCTCTGCCAGTGCAACCACAGGAAGGAAGAGGCAAACTGAATCCTCCTTCTTGGAGAATTTAGCCCAGCTATTTGGTACTTGTATTTCCTTAAAAGTAGGAGTTCTTTGCTTCTGAAATAAGTTTGCTGCACTCTCTACTAAGTGCTTGATTAATGGACAGCTCTGCAGGTACTGACTACAAAAAGGTGGGAGTCTGTCCTTTGTGTGGGAAACGTGCATCAGATTTTCCAGTGAAAAATGGGCAACATTAAAGCCAAAGCAAACAGAATGACTGCTACGAAATGGGCCCGAAGTGCCTTTTTAATAGATGTTTAAAATGTCTCCAATACTCTGTACTTAAAGACTTTGACAACATAATTCTGTGAAAAAGCTTATTTATCCTGCATAAAGAACACAGAGAGCTCACCTCCCAAAGGAAAGAAAATACTTATGGCTGTTCCTGTGATAAGTGTTTCAGACAGCAGCAGAATCTCTCTCCTCTACTGGCACAAAGAAACACAGGCAGCAAACCTCACATCCCAATTCATTTACATAGTTAGGGTTGGAAAAGAGGAAGAAAAATTCCTGACCATAATTAATTTTAACCTTTTCTAATTTCATCATGATTCATGTTCAAAAATATTTTCATTAACTAATCCATACAATACAGAGCTACATACTTAGCCTAATTAGATTACAGAAACGGTTTTAAATCAGGAGGGTTTAATTAGCAGCAATTATTTCCCATGCTATTTCCACTGCATGATGGGATCACATGGATTATTCCATAACGAAACAAAAAAAGCATTTTTCTTGTAATCCATATTCTACTGTGATGCACAACACAGGCTTCACTCTCAGCCCATACAAACAGATCAGCCATAAAAAATAACTCTGAGTTGACAGATACTCACTTTTACATCTCAACATCACAATTACACCCTGACTAAAGCCAGCTTGGTGAAAGGAGAGAGAGGAGAGAGGAGAGAGGAGAGAGGAGAGA
>VZSE01012281.1:605033-756647 GCA_013398275.1 Promerops cafer
GAGAAGACTGAGGATTTGCTTATTTTATTGAAAGGATGCCTTGTGAATCAGCTTCCAAGATAACACACTCCATGCTGTACCTTGTCACAAAAAGTGAGCTGAAATTATTATCACGTTGCATAACTGAGCCCATGCATCCTGTAGGTCTCCCCTTATTGTCAAAACAACAGGAGTAACATGGAAATCAGGATTTTGTCCTGGGACAACATAGATGGCCTGATCCCAATTATAGCCAAAGAGAACTCCATAGCTGCATGCATAGTTGTGCCACAACAGCATTTTGGGGAGAAAGATTAGGAAAAAATTTAATTGCCATCTTCACAGAAACCATTTCAAGAAAAACAGCATATGAGGATAGAGTCTCTGAGGATAACAGCAGAATAATTGACAAAACATCTCAATCTGACCTATGGGACACCCAGACTGCTTGAATGGAATTGAGTAAAGTCCATTGGTTAGTACTGGGTTCTGAAATGAGCTAACAGAATCAAAACCTAAGAAATGGATTTGTCAAAAATTAAATTTGTCCTCATTTGTGATACTCGCAACCAAATCTTCTGAGTAAGACAATAATTTTCTTGATATTTTTATTTAGGTGTCTTGAATGTGAAGCGACTATAAAATGAAGGAAAGAGGATATTGCAAATATAAAGCTGATTGCCAAATTTCATTCGGGGCAGGAAATGGAAGTAAGGCAATACTATGGCTCACAGAAGTATTTTCAGCATTGGGGCTTTTTTTAATTAAAAGGTAAGAAAGTTAAACTATCATCTGCAGACTGAACACTGCATTCCCCAGCTGAGACAGTTTCACCTCCCACTCTAAACTTCCTTCCTTTCGTCAGACTAATTTGTTTTGGCCTGATATTTTCCAACGTCAAGGTGAATGTTCCCAGGAAATTTGAGGGAAAATTATTTTGGCTGGTTTTCATCTGTTCTAGCTCTACATGAAAAATACAGACTTTTTCATTAATTTTTGGAAGTATGTCTAAGAGTAACAGCAGCTATTGGCACACACCTCAAATTCAATGCAATTATTGATCACACTAGGATAAAATGCACATAAAAACTTTGGAAATATCCTTCTAATATGAAAAGCATTCAAAAACAACATTTGTTCATCTACAGAAGAACTGGATTTATTGTGGGGTTTTTTAAGCTTAATCCAAAATGTTGCAGACAGAAACAGATTGAAAGAACAAAAACCCAAGAAAATCTAATGCAGAAAGTGCAAAGCAACATAAAAACTAGAACCAGTGAGACTGTGAATTGCTTTCCTGTTCTTTATGAAACAAAAAAGAAGTGTCTAATATTAATTTACTCTTAAGGCTTAGCACTCCAAGACCTCATGCTCAGAGGTCAGGGGCCTCTGAGTGGTAGCTTGATGGCTTATCTTAACCTTGCTATTATCTCACATTTCCTTTTTGTGACTAATATTCCTCTGTTGTTTTGGAGAGCAGAGGGAGAGCAAGGAGCAGCTCCTAAACCAGTTTGAAATGTTCTATGTTGATTGCAATGGGAAAGGTTTACAGAAAACAGGAACATGATAGTAAAGCCAAGATCTCTCTGACAGTGAATGGGACATAAAGCTCCCCAAAGCTGTGCTGGTGTTTTCAATGTTTGCATATTATCCTATACAACTCCCATTTCCAGTGTCTGTTAGGGGACTTCTGCATATTTATAGCAGATACCTGTTGTGGCTTTGCAATGTCAGCCAGGTATTTCTTGCTATTCAACTAAATAATATTGGCTCTGCCTTAAACACATTACTCTATCGACTTAAAAGATCAGGATGTATCAGACCATTGCCTTTATGCCTACATATGTTCATCACATTTGTCTGAGAAGCATGAGACAGGGACTAATTTCAGCACAAATCTGTACTGTTCCCATGTACCCTGGCTATAATAATCCTGGAACTATTTACCATGGAACACACTGCTCCTGGTAGAAAGAATTCCCTCCAGCCCTACTTGTTAGGCTTCATCCACTGAAGCAAAACAATGTATGTATTTTATTATTTTTTTAATTAGGATGAACTACAAGGTTCATCTGATTTATTCTCACAAATGCTACAGCCCAGGCCCATGTGAACTCTTGGCTATCATGGAATATCCTGACTGCAGACATTTAGACCAGCCAGAGCAATGCACAGCATCCTACATTTACCTCTGCCTTCACCTCAGTTTTTAAGCTGTAGATTGGCAAAGATTAAATGTCTCCTGCACTCTTTGAATTTAACCCAAGGTCTGAACCAGTTATGTGGAGTCAGCTACAGAAATTCAGATTAATTCAGTGCAGTCAGACTTTTTTTTAACTTTTTTTCTTTCCTTTTGATTCCTAAAGTATTGTAATTTGTTTTTCTTCATTCCCTTTAACTCGGAACATGGTTTGGTAGGCACTTTACAAAAACACGTGGATTTCCTGCCCCCAGCCATTTAACATTTAAACCAACAAATCAGACATGGGTTTGGAGAGGAATAAAGCACCACAATATTTATCAAACACCAAAGTTCACGATTCTACCAAGTGTTAGATCTGGAAATGAAACCAAAAAGTTTCATTTTCCTAGACAAAAGCTTCAGCCTTTAGACATCTCTACCCAAAAGCTTTGTTTCTATATTAAACACTGCCAATTAAAAGCAGCCACAGCTGAATCCTTCTGCTTTTCATGTACACATGAAAACACATCAGTAAACAACCTCCATGTGTTGCCATTACACCTGACCATGCTTTGCTGCTGCAATTATAGCCTGACAGACAATAAACTTATGAGAAAGTCTGATTAATTCTGACATTCTCATTGTAGTAACACAAAAACCATTAAAGATCTCATGCCACTGCAGAGATGTCTGTGTCATATTGACACAATGATCTGCCTTTATCCACAGCAGAAATTTGGTTAGAAACAGTAGAGCAGCACACAAAGGAATAAAGGGATAAATGTCTTTTGCAGAGATAAAGAACAGAGGACCCTGTTCCCTTTGAATTTATAATATTTCAGCAAACATCCTCTTTGTTGCCTTCTCAGCTGGCTGAAAATGGATTAGAAGGTGAGGATGCATAACTTCTCTATGGCCCATTATTTCTTATTATCATCCAGATGGAGTGTGGCTATTAGAGCACCACTAAAAACTCTAATGAACTGCAGTGTTGTAGATTACTAATTCTTCAACAGCATGTTTGTGTATCAATAATAGACTGTAAAAACAACAACAACCCAACTAATTAGGCTGGATCAAATCTGCTCAGCTCGGCTTCCTGTCCCTCCTGTTCTGGGTGTTCTTGTGGGTGTTCAGTACTGGTGCAGCTTCCATTACACTCCTTCCAAAGCCTCTAATCACCCCGTGTAACATTGCAAACATTTAGAAACATTTGTTTAAATGCTTATAAGAAGCATTTAAACGAGCACACCCATGCTTAAACCATATGAATAATTTTCTCGCTATTTTGTCTGTAATGCAGGGGAGTTTAAATCTCAGTTGTTCCTAAGACAGGAAGAAGTGGGAGGGCCCCAACATTTATCAATAAGCCGTCTGTTTAGCAAAGCACTTAGGATTTAATTCATTAATATTTTCTGCTATTCCTGGGCTTGTTTGGGTTTTTAACAGGGTAAACAGAAACTTGTTCTAAGCTTGTGCTTTCATTTGCTTTGCTCCCTTAACAGTTGTTAGAACATAAAAAAGATCTGCAGTGCTGGGCCCCACTCAGAAGGTTGGGAAAAAAATACTTTCTTCAAAAACATCCAAAGTAGCCTGTGAGATTGTCAAAGTAAAGTTGTAACCCTGCTCCAAAGCTCATCAACACACACACAAATAAGGTGCATCTGTTGCAATCCCTGAAAAATATTAAGGAAGTTCAGCCAATGAAAATTTATTATTTTGAAATAATGTTTCAGATAAATCTCTCCAATTCTGTCCTTTTACATCCCATTTAACAGTCAGTGCCACCCCTTGACTTCCCAGAGGAGACAGGAAGATGTGACGGGGCTCAGCACAGCATCACTGCCATGGAATCACACACACTCAGCCTGGCACCTCGCTGGACAGGGCTCTGCTAAAATCACCTCGTGCATGGGGCAAGGGAGGGTTGGCCAAGAGCCTCCAAGGGCTGTGACCGTGCCACAGGTTTGTAGGGATCTCACACACTTGTCTTCCTCTTCTCTCCTCCTTCATTCATCTTCAGACAAGAAGATTTGATTACAAGATCCCTCTTGCATGACCAATCTTCACCCACACGTAATTATTTCAGACTCACAGCCATTAAAGAGTTTCCGATATGGCACTGATGCCAGCAGCTTTATTCTGAACTTCTTTCTTACCTTATTGACTTGTCCTTTTTTTTCCTTTTGAGTGCTAATGTAGAAATACTGTGTTTGATTAACTAGAAAGTTACATTTCCTTTAGGTAAGGTGGATTGTCAATTTCAGGAGGAAATGCCTGCATTAATGAAGATCAGCAGTTACCTTCTTTTTTGCCTCAATCTCCTATTCAAAAATAAGGGTGTGGAAGCAGGCATCAGATTTTGTGCTTTGAAATGTTCCTGGCTGAGGGGGAAGAAGGGCAAATGAAGCTTGTCCTTTCACCATATACAGGAATGATGGTTTGTTCCCATGTCTTTACCAATCCAGTGTCATTCAAACATATCATGTTAAAAAAAAAAAAAAAATCCATATATGGGACCTCATTGAAATGGATGCTGAGGTTTTTACAATATACCTACATGATTTTGGGCATGAGCTGTAGTGACCTTCAAATGGGACTTTCCCCCCTAATTCCCTCTTGCCGATACTTGGAAGATTCACGAATAAACCTGAAATGTCAGAAATGTTCCCTTCATCATGGTTTGTGGCCAGAGAACTCTTAAAGGTAAGTTCTCGTTAAGCAACAGTGAGGTCAGTGGGACTATTCCAGTGCTTAGAAACACACCATGTGTTTAAAGTTCCCAGTTCAGGAAGCACTGAAGGACTGGGTAAAATGAATTTTAAAAATATACAGGAATTCATCACTCCTCATTCTGCCCTCCTAGCCTTTAAATTAACATCCTTTGATCACATATGAGGTAAGACAGATGAGACCTAAGGGATGCAGCACCTATTCAAAGGGTGACAGTGTTTGCCTGTGTGACACTGATGCTGAGTTCAGGTTGTTCAACCTTGCCAATACAATGTAAGAATCACAGTTTTTCTGTAGCTGCCACCATTACTGTTGGAATGCACATGCAAAACCACAAATTTTGTAGGGCCATGGATATGCCTGCTCCTCCCAGTGTTCCAACTTCAGGAAAAATCCAATTTAAGAGGCTTTTACTTCAGAACTGACCATCTTCCACTGAGGAAAAACTGACACAATTCTCCCAACACGATGCCATTCCTACAGAGCTGGGCTTTTCCTGCAGAGGAATGCAGCCTCCACTCCATCTCCTATTGTCACATCACCATGCAGAAATCAGCAGCAGATATTTATAAACCCCTTTCCATCAACTTAATCCTATTTCAGTTCTGATTACACTTCACAATAGAGCTTTGAAATGTGTTTTCATTTTCATGAGACACTTTGGAAGAAATTAAATATTCTGCTCAATTAGAAAATCCTTCATGTTGTTACGCAACAAAAATGTAGACAAAGTAAGATAAAAGCTTACTAATCTTTCAACTTTTAAAAAATATCTTTTTCTCTCTGTTGGTCTTTATCCTTTTACCTGCTTGCTTAGTTTCCCCTGGAAAAAAGAGAAAAATGGCTGAAAGTAAGAAAATTGCTCCCAAATTTCTCTTTTGTCTTTTTTTCTCAGTCTTTAAGGAAAATTTTACTTCCATCCTTCTACTATACTTCCAGCAGGTTATGCCAAAAGATGCAGCATTTAAAAAAACCCAAACTTTAACAAAATAAAGGCAAGGAAAAAAAGGCGGGGGTGGGGGGGAACAAAATTTCTTATATTATTTTTTTCTTTCTTTAGTGTAAATCTTTATTAATGAAAAAGTCATTATGAAAACCCAGAAGCAAGAACTTTTAGCTCAGAACTGTATTTCAGTTACAAAAATTTTTAAAGCCAGAAAGTCAGAACTCCTGTAGTGAAATTAATCACTAGATGTTTAGGGATGGTCAACCACCTAGAGAAAGTGAGCTTTGCTAGCTTGGCCTTGCTAAGACATAACAAGGATTTGTAGCTGTACCTGACTCTCCCTCCAGCATCGGGGATTTGTAGGCTTGGGAAGGACCTCAAGGGAGTGCAATCCTGAGGGAGGAGCAATTATACCTGTAGCAGTGCTCATCAATGAACTGGAGTCTACCAAGTCTGCTGCTGGCTCTGCCCATGATCTGCAGTTTTGCCCAAGCTGAAAAATTTTGGTGGACTGGTGTTGGAAATCCCTGTTTCCAACGTCAGTCTTTCATTCCCTCCTAAGTGACCTAACTGCCCTCCAGGAAACACAGAAGATCAATATTTTTTTCCCTTTCAAGCACTCTCTTTCCATGGTAGAAGTCAGTCTTCATGTTCCCCTTAAGCTTCCATCATCTTAAGCCAAACTCAGTTCTTCCAAGTGTTCCCTTGAGATCTTGCCTTGTAACACATTTTTATGGTCTGTTCTCCCTCCAGCTGGTCTACAGCTTCCTTAAAGTGCTGTATCTAAAAAAGAAAGGAAAAAGGTGACTACCCAGCAGTCCTAGTCCCAGCAGAATAAGCACCTTTTCAGCTTGTTTGTAGCACTGCTCCTGATACTTTCCGGAGTGAAATGTACAGGTTTTACCCCGCTGCTGTGTTGTTACATTCAGTCAGCAGTCACTTATCCCTTTCCTCCTCCAATATCCTCCAAAACTCTCTCCAGCCTCACAGCAGCAGACCCAGTTATTCCACAGACTGTGCTTATGCATTTGATTTGCCCTCTTTGCACGTGGTGCACTGCATTTCCCTCTCTTGACATTCACCTTGCTGATTTGGGGGCGCCTTTCCAATTTATTGGGATCGTTATGGATTCTGATGCTGTCATCTAAAGTGCTTGCAACCCTTCCCAGAACTCTCCCAATGTGCTCTCTCTGTTCTGTCACTCATCTCTGCTAATGAAAGTGTTGAACAGAATCACACGCAGGGCAAAACTCTCGCTGGCAATTCCCTCCAAGTTTGACAGCGAAGCCCTTGATTATATTTTGAGAGAGATTGTTCAATCAGTTATCGCCAGCTTTGTTATGACTGTGTTGAGATCATCTTTCACTCTTTTGCTGTAAGGCCACTAAGTAAAAAACTGTCAGAAGACTTCTAAAAAGTTCAGATATATCTACTCAATTCCTCTATTCTCTAGGCAGTTATCTTGTCAAAGAGAGAAATCAGATTAATTTGCCATGAACTCATCTTGACAAATCCACGCTGGCTGCCGGCCAGTGGAAGAAAACTAGTCTTAATCATTCATGACCAAAATATTCCTACTGAAATGCAACTGGATTTGACTCAGCACTCGCAGGGATGCACAGCAGGTACCCAGGGAAGAGATGCCAGTTTGGATGCTCTCCTGTTCCTCCTCCAAACTGGAAGGGAAAGGAGTAAACATCTTTAAGGAGGAACCCACAGTCACACTCCCACACAGAGTATGCTGCCACCAGCGGAAAATTTGTCCCCGTTCTACCAAAGTTCTTGCAGAGAAAGCCACAGGAAAGATGAACAAGGATGAGAGACATGCAGGCTGAGTCCTTAGTGCTCAGAATGTTCAAGAGGAACATGACATTGTACTAGTTCAGACCTACAGAAAGGAAGCAATGAGAAACCAAGAACTGCTATCTGTCATCTTTCATCCAATTACCTGATATCCCCAAGTGCCACCAAATGTGTTACAGCACCACAGGCAGTACTGTGATAATGAAACCTCCCAGAGACTGGGGCTTTTTATATATTTTACAAAAACAACACAAAACCCCCAGCACTGTCAGCGTCTCTGGATGTGTGACAATGTCACATGGTTTTTCAGTTATGAAAGTCAGCCTAATAAAATTTAAGCACGGAAGTCTCTTGCTGGACATGAAAAACAGTATTTTAAGGCCTGATTCAGTGGTATGATTCAAATTTTCTACAAGAAGACACTTGTTAAAACAACTTGTCTCCTCGCTGAACTGCCCATCCCAACTTCTACTCCAGTTGATAAAACATAGCAGTTATCTGCAAGAAAACTAGGCCAATATTCATGAGATTTAACAGAAAATACCAATTTTTTCCACTGAAAGCAGGGCCCAGTGAGGAGCGCATCTCCACTGATATCAGGCAGGACTTGCCTGTTACTTGGCCTGACTTACTTGGGTAACCCTCCCTTTTAAATGCCAAACACACAGAGGTATTATCTCCTGGGTACACAAAATTAACCAAGGGTCTCTGTGCAGAGACACACTCAGATCACTCACTTGGCTCTCTGAAACTTCAGAACAGGCAAACACAAAGGGGCTCCCGAGCCCCTTCCATCCAGGTGGTGTGATACCCTGGAGGTTATCTTTTATCTCAGATTTGTTTATCCCTCTAGCACAATATGCTAGAAAACTGAGCTGTGTTGTGTTCTTAGCCATTCAGATATATTTGCTGTTCTAGCTGGGCTAATTAAAACTTTCTGTTTCTTGAGAGATACAGTTGTTTTGAGTAATCGAGGACTACCTGATAATCCCTCTGGGACCATCTCAGGTGATTGCTTGCACTCTGTGCATGAGCATAAAGGTTCATTTTCAACATTTATTTATCATTTATTCAATAACAATTTTCAGTTGTTTTAAATAATAATATTTCAACAGCATGAAATAACGTTTCCTTCTTCATTGTTACTTCTCCCACTCACTGTCCTATCTCTCTTGATACCATAATTTCCTTTAAACACATCAAGCCAATGACAATAAAAGTAAACCTTATATAAACACATGCTAGCTATAACCTTGACAAAAAAAAAATCCCATAAAGCTTCCCAAGGAGGCTGTTTTACCGTTTTAAATCTCTTTATATAAAGACACATGTTTTTGCTATAAACTAGAACCTGAATATCTAAAAATCTCCTGCTCTGACAGAATTCCAGCAAAACAAGGCACATATGGCACCAGCCAGGTGCTGGAGTATGTCCTGAGAAGGGAAATGGAGCTGGGGAAGGATCTGGAGCACAAATATGATGAGGAGCAGCTGAAGGAGCTGGGGGTGTTTAGCCTGGAGAAAAGAAGGCTGGGAGGGATGTCATTGCTCTCTACAACGCCCTGGAAGGAAGGTGTAGACAGGGAGTGGTAGTATCTTCTCCCAGGTAGCAAGTGACAGGACAAGAGGAAACAGCCTCTGATTGCACCAGGGGAGGTTTAGACTGGATATTAGGAACGATTTCTTCATTGAAAGGGTGTCAAGCACCAGAACAGGCTGCCCAGGGCAGTGGTGGAGTCACCATACCTAGAGGTATTCAAAAAATGTGTAGATATGGTACTTGAGGACATGATTTAGTGGTGGGCTTGGCAGTGGTGGGGTAATGGTTCATCTCAATGACATTACAAGTCTTTTCCAACTTAAACAATGATTTTACGATCTCACTCTTACACTCAAGTTCCATTAAGAAGTGGAGGATGCTACATCTTTTACTCCCTAAGAGTAATNGTCATTGCTCTCTACAACTCCCTGGAAGGAAGGTGTAGACAGGGAGTGGTAGTATCGTCTCCCAGGTAGCAAGTGACAGGACAAGAGGAAACAGCCTCTGGTTGCACCAGGGGAGGTTTAGACTGGATATTAGGAACGATTCCTTCATTGAAAGGGTGTCAAGCACCAGAAAAGGCTGCCCAGGGCAGTGGTGGAGTCACCATACCTAGAGGTATTCAAAAAATGTGTAGATATGGTACTTGAGGACATGATTTAGTGGTGGGCTTGGCAGTGGTGGGGTAATGGTTCATCTCAATGACATTACAAGTCTTTTCCAACTTAAACAATGATTTTACGATCTCACTCTTACACTCAAGTTCCATTAAGAAGTGGAGGATGCTACATCTTTTACTCCCTAAGAGTAATTTGATTTTTCTACTGTAGGTTACTGAGATTGATTGTACTCTTAAGGCTTTTCCATGCAGCTGCTTAGACAATATTGAGATTGCCAAGTTCAACTGCTGTACTGACACCAATAACCTGGCTCGAAATACTTCATCTGCCCCAGCTGTGAGACATAAGTAAGATTAGTAGCAACTACAAGATATCACAGAAAGACCCTGATATCCTTTCTTTGTAGAGCTAATAGCACTTGGGCTATGGTTCAGCAATCCAAAAGTGTCCAAATGCTTTTTCAATGGCACTCAAGAGGGGAAATTTTGCCTTGCAAGGCAACATCTTGTAACTTTCTGTGCCACTTTCTTCTTTTTGCACTAATGGGTAAATGTGAATGAAAAGTTTTACTCTCTTCTGATTTGGATGTTGAAGAACTTACCACCTTTCTCATTGTGTGAGGATTACATCTGTTTGTAGCAGAACAGGTTGCACAGCAAAATTGTGGATGTCCCATTCCTGGAAGTGTTCAAGGCCAGGGATGGGACCCTGAGCAACCTGGTGGAAGATGTCCCTGCCCATGTCAGGGGTTTGCACCCAGATGATCTTTAAGGTCCCTTCCAACCCAAATCATTTTATCATTTTGTGATTCTAATAAACAATTAAGAGCTTGCTAGCAGGGCCGTATTGTTGTTAGAAGACACATTCCCCTCACTAGCCCCCATTTTAAGAAACTTTAAGAGCAGCACAAAAACTGGCACCAGTCCTCTACCGCTGAAGAGATCAAACAAACCCTTCTGCAGCTCCTTCCTGCAGAGCCACATCTCTCCCACATCCCAGACCTCTGCAGGAAAAGAAACTGCCCTTCCTCAGAGCTGACTCTTGTAGGACACCCTTAGGGGCAGAGCTGGATTCCAACCGTAGCTAAACACCCAAGCCTATGAATTCCTACTGATGCAAAACCTTCTCACATTAGTATCTGTTGCTAGGAAAAATACGATTCAGTCTACATTGCTGGCAGTGATTTTTGCTGGAAGGTGCTATCTTACACACGTACGCTTTCCTCAGGATCAAAAATTAAATCCTATGGGCTCTTGGGATTGCTTGTCTGGGAGCCTGCCAGACAAGCGCTCTCCCGCAACGATACGCTGTTGTGTCAGCGCGTGGGCTCAGCCCTGCCTAACAAATTTGCTAGATAAACCTCCATGATTCATCCAAACGGCGTTCAAGTGGCTAACTACCATATATTGGCAGGGAACTGCCGAATGCTGCTCGAACAATGAAAGAAACCACTTAAATAATGAATTAGGTTTGACAGATCAATGGAGACTTGACTGACAGCCCCTGGCACCCCGCGTCACAACTCGGAAAGAGCTGAGCAGCAGCAAGGGGGGGGTGCCATGAGCAATCAGCAGCCTTTCAGCATCGTTTGCCAAATACAGGAGAGTTTAGGGCCAGAGGTGGCTCAGATGAGAGCATCTCACTGGTTTTAAAAAGGAAAGAGCAAGTCCTATCCTCTCTTTAATAAAATTAGGAGGAGGCCAGGCCATCTATGTGTTTAGTATAGATAACTAAGATATCAATTATACCTATATTTATGTGTCTAGCAGACACCTTCTGGTGAAATATGTCCCAGCCCATGGCAGGGAGGTTGGTACTGGATGATCTCGAAGGTCCCTTCCAACCCAAAGCATTCTGTGATCCTGTGGTATCAAGAGGAACCCACCCACACTCTCCTTCATCATCTCTCCCCTCAACAGTAATAACTTTGGGTCAAAGTGACAGCAATTACATCTGTCCCCTTTTCCAAGCTGAAAATCATGAACCTGTGTATCTTAAGAGGAAAACAAGAAGTTAGCATTTTGAGCCACTACACTAGAAACTCTTGGGAAGAGGAGTCTAGAAGTTACTCCCATTTTCCAGAGGAGGTATCCTGTACAATCACTACAACAAATTCTTCTGCTCATATGCAAAACCAGTGTGAATTTCCAGGCCTGTTTTCACCATAATTTAAAACCAGTCACTGAAAAATATCATCTCTCCCACAACCATCTCCCCATAAAACTGGAGTAAATAGAAGCCAAAGTAATTATGAATATAGATAAAAGTATTTCCCTAAAGGAAGTACAACAAAGAACCCTTTGCTGAGCAATTCTGAGGACCAATGGATAACTAAGAGATTCTTCTGAGTTTTTCACAGCCTGAGAAACAGTGAATTATTCAATGTTCATTGACACTCCTGCCTTCAGTATCTCGTTCTGACCTTCCCTTGCTGCACGGATCATCAGAGCATTTCAGTGAGTGGTGGAATAGACTGGATTTCTCCAAATGCCTGGATGGACATGCCAGGTCCACTCGGCTGGACAAATTAACTCCTGTAATTGCTGTATTTATGGGGCCAGACTGATGCTGCAATCTGCTCTGTGCCATTCAGAGCCATTTCACTGTTGCACATGGACAGGGGCAAACCCATTACTCCAGGTTACACCAGCAGGATGAAATGTGTCAGAGACCCTCTGAGCCCCAGGCTGGGTGTTGTGCTTTAACCTAGCAGGCAGCTAAAACTCCCCCAGCCACTTGCTCACTCCCTTTCCCCCACTGGAATAGGGGAAAGAATCAGAAAAAAAGGCAAAACTCTTGGGCTGAGATAAGCACAGCTTCACAGGACAGAGAAGGAAGTGGAAAAAATAACAATAATGATAAAAGAACACAAAAAACGAGTGATGCACAATGCTATTGCTCACTGCCTGCTGACCAGTCACCCTCCAGCCCCCCCAGGTTTATTGTTCAGCATGATGCCATATGGTGTGTAATGTCCCTTTGGCCAGTTTGGGTCAGCTGTCCCAGCTGTGTCCCCTCATGGCTCCCTGTGCCCCCCAGCCTCCTTGCTGGCAGGGAGTGAGGAGCTGAAAAGTCCTTGACTTCATGTGAGCACTGCCCAGCAACAGCTAAAACCTCAGTGTTTTATCAACATTATTCTGAGTCTAAATCCAACACGCTGGGAAGAAAATTAACTCTATCCCTGCCTAAACAAGGACTTTGGGAAGCTGCCTGCTGCTCTCACAGTGAAAGTACAGGAAGGAAGAAAGCATCTGACTGTACTCTTGTTGTTTAAACATTCACACTTGTTCCTTCAAAAAACTCCATCTCTCCTGAATTTTTCAAGCTGTTTCACCCAACCACACTGCCACCTTCCCCAGAATGCTTCTTCCCTTTTATTTTCTGCTCGCTAAAGGCCTGGCTGTGCTGGGTTGCAAGATAGTGATAGTGGTGTATGAACCAAAAGTTTCGTTCTGCTCTCTTTCTTGATACTTTTTTTTTTGTTGTTGACTGACAAACCCAGTCAGTTTTGCATCTGCATCTATGGCTGTGCTGCAGGAGCCTTAAAGCTGCTTGTGGACAAGTAGAGCAACACGCAGCAGCACAGGCTGAGATTTTGTTTGGAGGCTCTGAGCTGACAGAAGATAATGGGAGGTTTACAACAAAGGTCCTTCCTGAATGATAAACGATTCCTGGTGCATTCAAAGGATCTGGCAGACCTACCTATTTGTTCTGCTCTGCACAGAGAGGGGAGGCAATGACCTAGATCAACACAAAAGGCGCTACAAAAATCAGATTTTCAATGCATATTCAGCAACTCTAGGCAGCAAACACACAATAGGTATTTAAACAATAACCCTTGTAAAAACCTTGCTCCCTTGTCATGGGATGCTTTGTTTGCTATTTTTAGCTTTTCAAGTGTCAAGAAGCAACAGAAAAAAATACTGCTGAACAGCACTGGACACCAAGATAAAACAAGTGAGGCAAAAAGAAACCTGAAGCAAGCTCCAAAAGATGAGGTTAAGTTATTCAAAGCTCTCTTTCCTGCAAGACAGGTGATGTATTTCAGCTCGATCTGTCCTCAGTGAACAAGCCAGTGACAAGCTGCCAATCCAGCTGAAAAGCTCCCCATCCATCAGGGCTTCCCCCGCCCCTGCCCCGCACCCAGCAATGCTTCATCAGCTCCTACACAATCTGAATCTGCCTATTTTTAACAAGAACACCATCCTGCAATCCTGCCCACCAGAAGGGTTTGCAAATTTCTCCAAATACTCCTCCCAGGTCCTGACAACTTTGCCAGCATGAATAGGGAACTTGGGGCTTTCAGAACAAGCCGCAGCTCACTGACAAGGCAGGGAAGATTTCCTTTCCTATCTGCAGTTTGCATGAGTAGGCAGCTGGGATTGTGATGAATTACTATCTCTGATTCCAGTGCTAAGTTTAAAACATTTATTTGGCATAGTCTGTTAGAAAAAACTACTGCCAATATCAGCTATTGGTATTAGCAAACTTCTTCAGGAGACCTACCAAAGGTATTTCACAGCCTCTCTCTGCTTCTAACAGGAGCATGTTTGTGGACCAGACATATTTATTGACTGAACTGTAATTGAATTTTACTGAATGTTTATCTCAAAACACTGTTTCAAAAGAGAAACTAAAATATCTTGGTTTGAAAATAACTCAGTTCTTAGTTACACCTTTTCATGAGGCCAAATCCTTCTCCCAGGCTCAGTGGACACTCTGAATGCTTGGGAAATTGCATTTTCCATCCACTATTTGTTGTGCCTCCCTGTTTCATTTTGGAGCTCAGAGTGCCAGGCTTTCAGCAGCCGGCTCTGCAATCCTGCAGGTCTGATCTCTCTGCACAAATATTGCAAATATTAAGCCCATGACCAGTGCCTGTTCCAAAGCTGGTTTGTTTTCTAACCAGTGGAAAAAGATCAATCAAGGTTTGGATTTCAGTCAGGAGCACTCATCACACTGATGTGCATGGATTAGAAATCTTCGAATCCGCACTGATGTCGTTTGCAAAAGATTCACTGTTTGATGATAATTGAGCATTTTTACTTGTAAATTTTACTTGTAAATAAACCAAAAAAGTTTCTCCTGTCTGTAGCCTTCCTGCCTGCCAAGTGCTCTTCACCCCACTTCTAAGAGAAGGCACATTTATTTTGGTGTTATTATTTTGATGCAATAAGCAACTCAGTAGTCCTTTTGCCACACTTCTTAAACTTTAGATTCTACTTTTGACTTTCTCTAAAAGCCTATAAACCTACACACAGTTTCCCAACTGCTAAGCTCACAGTTGCCACTTATAAATTTGATGTGAACATTTAGTAATTTTGTAGGTAACACTTATGGAAATTATTAGCCAGTGCCACAAACACAGGCTGTTGTCAGTGTCAACTTTGATCCTGTGACTTGTATTCCCCATCTTTAATATGAGTTTCAGAGATGAAAAAGCAAGGAAAGAACCCACCTGGACCAGACACAAAGCAGGTTTCAATCTCCCCTTCCTTTTTACCTGCTGAGGCCATGCATGTATTTTGTAGGTGTTGTTGTTATCATTATAAATAGTAGTAGTGGCATTCATTGTGTTTTTATGGGTCTCATCACACCCTAAGTCATTTATCACTTAGTTTTTTCTGTCAAATTCCCCTCAACAGGATAACAGAAGTTGCCACCAAAAAAAACCAAAAAAACAAAAACAAAAACAAAAAACACCACCAAAACAAAACAAGGGAAGCAAATATTACAGTGTATAAAAATGTTCTATATCCACTTTATTCTCCAAATCCCCAGGTTCTGTAAATACCACAAATCAGTGTCAACAAATAGCATATCAGCTCCTGTGGGCTTTTGATGACCTATCTGCAATAGCTCACTAATGCTCTGGCTTGGGGATTTGCTTTTTATGGACTTGGAAATGTTTTGCAACACATCAACCCATCGTGTAAAGATGGTGTTCAGCAGAAATTTCATAGCACCACGCTACAAGAGTCCTAAAATTGCAATCTCTCTTTTTAAAAAGCATTTTAAAATCTCCATACAAATGTCTTTAATCTTCTAAAGATCTAGAAAGACTGTGGCAAGAAAACTTCCTTTTTATAGTTCAGTATTTCTCAGAGATGAGCTCAAAGTGTTAGCTGAGATAATTATCAGAGAGATTATGCATATCTTATTATCAAAAGGTTTTGTTTGCTCTCTTGTTACATAATTGCTTAGTGTTTGCATGGTGCTCAGAAAATAGAAAGCACCAGAGAAATACCACGAGTTATTGATTTAACAGAAAAATAATTCTCCCAAATAGTATTAACATTTTAAGTTGTCTCTACTATATTTTGAAGATTTCTGGTTATCTGTAGAGCCCCTCAGTGACATAAATTTGGCAGCACATGAAATGAGAGTTGTGCCTTACCACTCCTGATTTTGGACTATTTCAGCAGGGCTGTGAAACTCAGGAAGCAGAAAAAAAGGTGCAATATATTGTCTCATCATTTCGTTCACTTCCAGCTTTGCTGGTGACAAAGACCACCACATTCAGAAGATAAAATCAGGATTTATATCTCAGAGCAGTGTCATAAAGTAAACAATCAATTTATGGAATCACTAAATGTTTCAAGAGTTGGATAAAACCACATCAAAGGATTCCAGGCTTGTGTAAGTTTATAAGCAAAATTCAGACTACCTGAATTCAAATACACTTCTCAACTTTTAACCAAATTCTAGCAAAGACCTTACAAACAGGATAAAAGCCATCTTTAAAGTGTAGACATGAGGCCCCAAGTATAAACTTGCCATTGGGCACACTGATGTAGCCAGACCACTTAGCCTTTCAAGCAATTTAAAAGGCACAGCAACTACACTATTTCAATACCTGTTTTCAAGAATTCCAAGTCCATTTCATGACTATTTACACGTACCACAGGCTTTTTCAGGATGTCAAGAAAGCTTAAAGCACGTGCACTATACAAGCATGGTGCTGGCCACAGAACTTCCCTTAAAGACAAGAAAATCAGATTTTACTTACAGCCAACCATCATCATGGCCACCGAAAAAATCTTCTCCCCGTCAGTGGTCGGTGCTATGTTCCCAAACCCTATGGTTGTAAGGCTTGTCATGGTAAAGTAGAGAGAGGATATGTACAAGGAGTCTTTGCTGGGCCCTCCTTCCCACTGGCCCGAGCCCGTGGTGTTGTAGCGATATGGGGTCCCGATGCTCAGCGCCAGCTGGTAGAGCCAGCTGTCTGTTTTGATGGTGTTGGTCAGTTCATCGATGACTTCGTAGTCCCCGATGCTGTACCAGATGCAGGCCAGCCAGAGGGCCACCAGCCCAAACACACACACCAACAGCACCAGCACAGCAGCACCATACTCCAGGTAATGGTCCAGCTTCCTGGCCACCCGGCCCAGCCGCAGAAGGCGCACCACTTTTAAGGAGCTGAAGAGGCTACTGATCCCCTGGAAAGGAATAAAAATCATTATTTGATCTGAAATATCCTGCTGGTTAGAAGGCTGTACAGCGATTCCTGCATCCACTTAAAATCTTTCTGTCATTTTTCAGGCCTCAGATAACAGAATACAAGATCAAACCCTCCCGCCCCTCCAGTGCTTTTGTCCTCGTCAGGCTAAATTGAGTTTGGCACTCACTAGGTGGATAAATTACTTTGTTCAAACTCAGTCTTTCAAAGCAACAGAAGGGTTCTGTAGAATCCAAAGTGGAAACAGCAAGTTTATTACAAAAGGAGTGGTTCAATGCTTTACCAGTTTGAAGTAAATTGGAGACTCTGCTTCGACCTCAAGAAGATAAAAGGAGGTGGAAGAGGAGTCACAGATGGAACTACACCAATCCTGTGGAGTCTTCCTGAAGTTTCCCACAGAACAGCATTCTATCCAAGCAGAGGATTGTTATGCTGGCCAAAACAGGGGCACACCTACTCCAACAACCCTCAACATGAAGAGATGCTCGTGAGAAACATCAGAACATAATCACAGTGGGAAACTCAGAGAAATCTGCCTATTGTTACTCTCGTCCACCAAAGAGGAGCTGAGTAACTTCCTCTAGTACAACACTCTCCACCTCTTATTATCCTTCAAACATACCTCTGGGTATTTTGTTATTTACAAGAAGTCTCACTGGCTGAACATGGAATTAAACAATTTGGGCTCATCGCCTTCCTGAGCGAGGGAAATAGGGACCACAAGGCTCTTGCCTTTGCACACGGGGTTAATTTCCATTCCAATCGACAGACATTCCAGATATTTCCCTAAAAAAAGTATTGGTGCAGTGTTTCTTTTCCTGTCACACAAGATAGGTGACATACAAATAAATGGAAATACAAATATTTAGGGAATAAGAGCACAAGGACCACCAGAAAGTTAACAGAAACATCTGACAAGGGATAAGAAATGTGTATGTCCTTCTCAATGCACAAATGGTTTGGGAGTTTAGAAATGCAGAAAGAGAACAAAAATATGCTCTTGATCTACTGCAATCCCATGATATAACTAACTTATGCATTAAATTAATTAGTGGCTCAAAATAGAAGGTTTGTAAAGGAAGGTTTCTAATATAAAACATTCAGAAGCTGAAGACATTTAATTTAAAGTAGAAATTAAGACATAGAAAGCAATGAGGCAAACATTCCTAGTTACTGTGCCAAGATTAAATTGCCCTTTTCTATGCATCATTATCAAATCAGTCTAGTCAAAACACTGGCTAATTATATTATCAAACAGTAAAAGACTGGAGTTTCTGGAGTTTTCCATACCAGAAAAACATTTGTCTCTTTTGCACCTCTGTTTCTTCGTCTTTTGCACCTTCTTTCCCTTTTCCAACATTTGAAGGGTAACATACATCTGATAATTCTAGATGTAATCTGTTTGGCACAGTTCTTGTATGCTTTTCAAATCCTGTTGGAATGTGTTTCAGACCCCCAAATCCTTAATAAATTGAAGCTCTATATTTGCATTCAAGCTCTCATGATGACTAATACCACAGAGGGAAGTGGAATTTTCCCATTTTGATTTCTGCATTTTGCATTTACACAAGACAGAGATCTAGTTTACAATCCTTATTTCCATCTAAATGTATATCTACTTATTTGCTTTAGGATATATGACTGGGAAGCACTCTGAGAAGCCAACTTTTCCAATAAACTGGGAAGTCCCTTCCAATATTCCTGACACAATGGGCTGTGGCCAATGGACTTCTGAATGAGGGTCCAACCCCACAGAAATAATACCTACATTAGAAAAAAAAAAGAACTTCAGAGTAGTTTAATAGTTTTTCTGCAGTATATTTCACTGAGTTAACCTTGATTTTGAAAGCTTATAACTTTCACAAGAGAGAGAAAACAGCAGGGTGTTTTTCTCATAGGACTAAATCCTGTTGCATTGGTCAAACAGATGGATTAGTTCTGTTTTTAATAAAGAGTCACCATTCATTTCCAGGATTGAGGCCAGGGAAGGAGTTAGAAACCTGGAATTCAAACTTGGGGGGACCTTTTGTACACCCAGTAGTTTGAGTTTGTCCCAGTGGCACAGCTTACGCTGCACTTCTTTCTGCACAAACAACCCTTGAACAGAAGAGTTTACAGTGTGACCTCTGTCCCCAGACTTCATCTTCTCTAAGTTACATGGACAATTTAGCAGTTATACAAATAATACAGAAATACAGCATTTATTTCAAAGTCTGGGGGAAAGTCTGTGCTGTTGGATTTTTTTTTCCCTGAGCACAGGTAAAAATCACATCTCTTATATATAAAACAAAGAGAAATATTTCATTTTAGCTGACATTGAAACATATAATTTCCAAAGAGTAATTCATTTAAGTAAGTTTCACGATAAACCTTAAAGCCTGTTCAGTTTGACCCCTTACTAAAGGCCAAAAAGATCAAGAGATATATTGAACATTCACATTTCGTGTCTAATCTTCCAAAATAGAAAGACAACATTGGAAGCTTCAAAAGCCTCTTCCTTAAAGCACTGTATAGGAGGGAGCAAATAAACAAATGCTAAATGAATATGTGATATATCACATACAGAGTATATCATATATATATATATATACACATATATATATACATGTATGTATCAATCACATATGCACTAAGTACTCGTTGGGACAAGCTGGTACCTTCATACTTATAAAATTGCCAACAATTAATGCACAATTGTTAATATGCAAAGCTCTGCCCCAGATTCAGCAACGTCTTTGACAGGAGTTATGTGAAAGACTAACTGCCTTGAATTACGTTTGGGCAATTAAGAAATTCAGTTTTCTAAACTCAATTCATTGCAGGCTGCCTTTAATTTCATTTTTCTTTTAACTGTATTTATGCTCTGTAATGAATACTTTGGAAACCCTCCTACTCCAGGATGAGCATCTGCTCTGACAGAAGTAACTTCAGCACTCAAGGAGCAGAGAGGTGATTAGAAATTGTGAATGGGGCATGTAATCCAGCCTGGCACAGGCATCGTGCAGATAAAGCACATGTTGGATACTGGAGATCCAGCCTTCTGGGAGGAGCATTTGTGACTCCACTGCCATTTCAGCTGGGCCAACTGTCTGTAACAGCTGCTGGGCTGTTCTCTCATTGAGAATATCTCCTTATGCTGTCAACTATCCAATCCAGCCCCTTGGGGTTTTGGCTAATGTATTTTATCACGTCCTAATCAGATGAGGACACTCAGCTTGCTCATCATTAATCATCTCAGCTGCACAGATCTTTCCACTGAAAAAGCAGCTACTCCAAAACTGCATTTTAGGTGTCAAGTTTGGAACCAGATTCCCATCTGACACACATCATCGATTTAACTATTCCAAATGTGAGTCACAGGAGTCCTTCCCAGGGATTTCTAAGGCCTGGATCAGGAGAGGACAGGAGCAGTGCCTCTGAACCAGCCATTTTTGTACCACCATTGCAATATAGGAGACAGCTGAAGCCGTACAATGGATGTAGACTCTGTTAAATTTATCCAGAAAGATATTTTTGAGGGATGGATGTTTAACTTTGGAATTAAATTAGACATTCATGATTAAACAAAGCCCAAGTTGCTTGATACAAGCACCTTGCAAAGTCTGTGTTCTCAAATTCTCTTGATACACTAAGAAGGGAAATTAAATTTGATGGTGGAGGCACAACTGATAGCAGCACTCAGTCTCACATGCAGAAGGACCAATCCTTCCTTTTAAAACTACCTGGCTCATGCTATTTCATGGATGTTACCATGCTGTCAAAGTGCCATCTTCCAGAATGAAGAAGTGTCTAAGCTGTGTGTCTGCATCCTGGAAAAGCTGAACTTTTCCAGCCACAGGATTGAGACAGATGTTTCCCGAAATTGCCATGCACGGCGCGGGAACAGATCTCTGCACCTCCAGCAAGAACAGGGAGCAAAGTTCTCTTGCACTTAATGAATCCCTGACAAGCCAGGCAATAGGAAGGATGAAGCTGATAAAGTTGTGTTATACAGGGGTCAAGAGCCAAACATGCAAGAGGATGAAGGGAACATTGTCACCAAAGGAAAATGAAGGTTAACAAGGGCAGGAAATCATCTGAGTCCACAATGACTCTGCCTAAAACCTCCTAAACCAGTGAAGAGAGAGTAGAGTCTGTTCTACACTAAAGGAGCAGCAGAACAGCAGAGGTGCATGTTTGTAAAACCTGAAAAAGAATAACTGGTTTCTTGCTAATCTAATTAATCTTTTCTGAAGTTGGAAATCATTGCAGAAATGGGTTTTTTTGTAAAGTAAAATAAAAACAAAACCAGCCATTAGTTTCAGCCATCTAAATATACAAAATTCTGCTTAAACCTCAAAATTAAATCCCAGTATGCTGAAATGGTAAATCATGCATATCTTTTTCTTCCAACTAGGGAACAATGTGTTTTAAACTCCAGGCACTTTTTCAATTAGATTTCACTCCATGATTTTTTATTTATATGTGTTATCTGTGGGTACACATGTAACAATAACAACAAAAAGAAACAAAATATCCATATAAAATGTGTTCTAAGACTGAAAATACTCCGAGCTTTGAAAATGGGGATTGGTACTGCATCATTTAATGGAAAACACTGTCTCAGAAAAGGTCAGAGATAAAAAAAGAAAAACTTTTCACACAATTTTAATGTTCAGCACACTGTGGTTTTGAAGAATTTATGGGGTGGCCAAGAACCAGAGCTATGAAATGTTGGTAGGACAAGTTGTGACTGCAATCAAAGGGCGATTGTACCATATACAGGTGTTAAACTAAATTTAAGCTAGTATCTTTATGCTGGACACAAGTAGCTACAGCAAAACTGCCACAAAAGTGATCAAAACCTCAGAGGATTTTGCAGCCAGGGCTCACCTCTGTGCAAGAGCAAAATGGTTTTGTGTGCCACAGCACGGACTGAGCTCCAAGCACCCTCTGGATCCCACAGAATGCTGCAAGCTGATGGCCAAGCACCCTGTCCGTGTGAGCAGCCCATCCTTCCTCCCTGGAGATGAGGAGTGGGGCATGTCAGATTCACTCCATCCACCTCTGACAGCAGGGGAGGGGATGAATCACCTCCCTCCCTCCCACGGAGAACACAGGAGCTGAGGGCTATCACTTACACAGCTGCTGTGAGGAGAAATCAAACCCATCCTCAGAAACCCAGAGAGCTGGATCTGCACAGCAACCCAATCTGCACTGTGCACTGGAGAAACAGACACTACAGAGCACTGCCTCCCAATGGGAGACTGCTCCTGCTCCAGACGAGCTTGGGGAATAAATGCTATTAATAACAGGAGGCTGAGATGCTCTGCAGATGCAACAGCATGCTCATTTCTTCATTTAACAGCCAATTACTCCACATAATGTGATGCTACACTACCTTCGGTCCTTGCAGGGCTTTGCAGAAGTCCCCATTGGCTTGAAGAAGGAATTGAATCATAAAAAAGTGAACAACCACAAAGTAAACTGGACTGGGGTTCTTGCTCTCAAAAGGGCAAGAGCTGGTAAATTATAAATATTGAACTAGAGATAGTAATAAGTGAAGACAGGTGGAGTATGAGAGGTAGAAGAGTCAGACACCTGGCAGCAGAGGACACCTGGAATATCCTTACATCAAAAGGTACAAAAGGTTGTAACTCAAAAGAGGGGAAAACCTTCTAAAGCTGGGCATCAGTTATAAATGAGTAAATAATCACCCAGAGGAAGAAAACAGAAATGGAGAACTGACAATCTATAAGAAATAAAAAATTGATCAACAGAGAACTACACATTAGAGAGCAAGTAGAGATAAAGTAAGAATTGCTGAATGCCAGGTTGAACTTTTCCTTACAAAGAATATTAAAACAAATACCCAAAGATACTTCCAACTCAAAATTGAAAAAAAAAAGGACAACTAAAGTGATCGAGCTGCAAGGAAGTAAAAATAATTAAATTAATCCTGAGCATTAGTTTCCAAAAATGATGTTGATATCTCCCGGAAATCTAATGCATCAAGAAGGAAATAAACAGATACATTATCTGAACAAATGTTAAGGGAAAGAGTAATTAGAAACTTTGAGATAAATCAAAATGCAATCAGTGGAGCAGTAGGTTAGCTAAGCTTAGGCTAGCTGGGGTCTATCCAAGGTTTCCTGACAGCTTTCTCTGATGACACAGCCCATTTTCTAAATAAAAGAAATGCAGTATTTCAGTAAATGCAGAAACGCAGTATGTCAGCATTTCAATAAGAGGTGAAATTATTATGAAACACAGGGAAAACAGGGACCACCACTGGGATACCAGGGTGACTGAAGAACTTGTGGACAGGGTGGAAAAAATGGAAATCATAAAAAGGGAGTCTAGCAGGGGTTACAAGTGGTGACTCTTAGTGATTTTTCTGGTTTCTTAGTGACGCAAACAGAAATAGTACACGGTCACAGACTCTGCTAATGGCACCTTTGGAAGACACTGTCAGGTACAGAGAATAATCGTGTGGGAATAAAGAAAACGTGATAAAGCTTGACAATATAAAATCCCAAGGCATCCATTACAGCGCAAATTAACAAAAATGTCTACAACTACAAGGATCTTTAACTGAAGATTACTGAGAAAAGGAAGTATTTGGGTATGTGGGTTAATCCCACATACCCGTCCCACATGACTCAGAGCAGTCAGTGAGCTGCACTCGCAGAAGAGGTTAATCCAGCTCCAGGACAGATCAGCTGAATGCTTCCACCAGCAACAGGAAAAGCCAAACCCCAGTTGCAAAGTGAAGATGAATTCTCCACCTGGAGTAATCTGTAAAGCTCTGCCCTAAAGAGATGTATTTGAACTTCACTTCCTGCAGAGAGAGGCAGCTGGAACAGCCACAAAAATGTTCATAAAATTTCATAAATGAGGAGTCTAGACAAAATCAGTTTGCTGAAACTAAGGAAAGGAAAATAGGCATGTTTATGCAGGGGAGGGATGACTCTTCTTTCTAAGCACATGAAGAAGATAAACATGAGGGAGGGAAAAGAAATATTTAACCAAGGAGGTTGGCACAGGGAGGAATGCACAGACTGCTAATTAAGAGAGATTTATTAAGACATCATGAGGAAAGGTGGATTTTGACCACTTTATAGGATGGATGATACGATGAATCTTCTCACCAAAGCTGATGACTCAGAGACTCAAAAGGACTCCGTGAGTTTTACACCTATTTTTTTTTCTGCTTTTGCTTTTATCCTTTGAAAAATCAAAGTGAGGCAAATACAGCCTCAAGGGGGGATATATTTCACCCCAGCCTAAACTAGACCACAGAGGAGTTTGCATCTGATCTAGTCACACGATTGTCACTACATTCAAGGATGAGAAATAGAAGGTTTAGGGCAGAATGACTCCTCAGACCTACTCTGGAGGTGCATCTCAGAACATGAGGAGCCACACCCCAAATGTGCCTGTACCTCCTTGAGGACAAGGCCTGTCCCCATGTTTCATCAGGTGAATCCCATGCTTAGCACATTTTGAAATACAGTCCAAATACTTTATTCAAAAATGGGCGGGCAGAATTTTCCTTACCTTTCTCTCACCAGAAGTAATTACAAAAACAAAACCAAAGCCAAAAAATCACCCAAATAAATCACATAGCTGTTTTTGTGTAGTTCAATATTGAAGCAGTGAAAGAGGCAGGATTTTTGTAAACCTTGGGCAATCTCCACCAAACAGCTGTTACACAGTGGCACACAATGTAGGAGAAAGCAAAGTGCTTACAGATTTTGGGAATGACTGAAATGGTGAGCCCTGCCAACATGAGCAGGTGAGCCTGCAGGCACACAACCAAAAAGTCCTATTCTGTGCAGTGCAGGAGGGGTATCCTGGAGGAGGTAAAGCCTGTTTGAAATACAGCAAATCATTCCCAAAAGAAATTTTCGGGCTTAGCTACTTAAATAGAGCTTAGCTCTAAAATCCCTGGTTAGCTCCTTAATGCTGCTTTGCTGGAGTTAATGTTAAAATAAATCTTCCAACTTGAATCAGAAATCTTTATTTCTTGGTAAACAATTAATATAATAAAGTTGCATAGCTACAAATCAAAATGAGAGAATGACAAAAAAAAAAAACAGTGACATTTCTGATTTATCACCTCTTTAAGAGCAGAATTTAGAGTTGTATTCAATTATGTGGATACACACAGGAGTAAAGGGCTTTGCTTCTTCTGCACCAGCTATCTAGATCCCAGGTCCAGACACAAGCAGAGCCCAGTTAATACTTGACCCTGTACCACTGGAAGCAATGGGAGTAGTGACTTCAGTGAGCAAAAATTTGAGTCCTTACAGGAAAATGGAAGCAAGCAGGTTTCTTCGTGCATTTTCTGCAAGTATCCCTAAATTTATTGCTTGGGATTTATCTTCTGGTTTTTTACCAGGGGGATGAAGAAACTTTCCTTTTTTTTCCTCTAATACAAATGTCAATAAGCTGTAACATTATAAATAAACTTCCAGTGAACTATTTATGGCACAACTATACAGTGCAGCACATTTCAAACAGTAAATAACTGAGGTTATAAAGACAGGGATGATGTCAATATATTTCTTCTAGATGCAAGGTAAGCAGGATGTAGCATCTTGCACTATTTATTTGGGCATCAGTGTGCCCAAAAAAAGGGAAAAAAGACAGTACCATGAAATATGATAATTTTCACTCATGTAGGGAAGGTGCGTGAAGGACAAAATGGGAATTTGTGCTCCTCCCTTCAGCATCACTTCAGTGAGCATCTGATCAGATTATTTCATTTCCTCATCTCCTTTGTAAGCCTTCCCTTCCTTTGCGAGCAGAAGGGATCACACAGGACTCCAAGCTCCCCTTGAAAGTGCTCCACAAACAATTTCCTCTGCTGTACTCTGTATCAGCTTATAGGGCTCTGACTGAAGATTTTATTTAAGTGGCTTGTGCCCAACATCTGCTTCCCAGTAATATATACACCACATTAAAATTAAAAAAAAAAAAAAAAAAGGAATAAAAAAAGACCACTGGGACATCTAATTACAGTTCAGTATGCCATAACCCACATCAGAGAGGTGTAGCAGGTTGTCAGGTCACCCACCACCCCCTGCACTGGCTCTGGCTCAGCTCCTTCCTTTCACAAGTTGCCCTCACATCATGGAGACTTTCAGGTGTCTCCACAGGGAAACCTGCAGACATATCCCAGAGCTTGTACAGCATTAAAGTAGCTGGGTAATTAATTAAGAAAAAAAAATTAAAAGCTGATTAATTAAACAGTGGCATAACTTTAATAAAACCTTAGAATAAAAGCCAAAGAGAAGAGATGCAACTCTGCAAGTCAGTGCAATGGGGTGATAGAGATGAGTAAGTGGAAGGGGTGAAAATGGCTGAAAATCTACAAAATATATACCTACAGTGGATTAATTTATAACTTAATACCATACCCATTCCACTGTATCACTCTATTATGGGTTTTCACACACTACAACAGAATGACAGCACTCTTCATATTTAATTGTCTTCCAAGTACATAACAAGGGGAAAAATGCCAGGTCCCAGGGTTAGTGCTTCTGTCTTTACTTGCTAGGAATTTGCATCATAGTTTAACACTTGGTTGCAGTCAGGATTTAGTTCTGGGAATTCTTTTCTCCATGTCAGCCACCTAGATTTAAAAAAGCTAGCTAGCCATAGACTGTACTTCAGAGCCAAAGTCACACTCTTGAAACACACCAATTTATCTTCACCTTGCATACACCACTCAGCCTGCTGCCCAAAAACCCTCCTTCAAATACCTCCCACAAAGGGAATGTTTGCAGTAAAGCACTGCAGGTGAGAACATGCCTACACCAGCTTAATCAGCTTTTATTTGCTTTCAATTTACAGACATTGCAATTTTAGTTTCTATTAATTGCAGTGATACAAGGAAGTTTCTGACAGTGCTGAAATAGATCGATAATAGTAATTAAAAGAAAATTACAATTACAAGGAGTCCGTGCTTTAATATGCCCTGCATAGATCACTAAATTTTAAAGGCTACTGGGTCACATTATTAAACAGGCACAGAACTTTGGTTTAGGTCATTTAAATTTCTCTGCTTTCACTTCCAGCCATTGGCTTGCAAAAATTAATTTCTGCAGAAAGGATGATCTTTTATACAACTCATCTGAAAACCTTCTGGATACCACCCCAGCTTCATGTCCCTTTCTTCACAGTACATGACATGTCATTTCAGGACCATGTTTCTGGCAGAGAGGAGACCCAGCTTCTAGGTTTTATTTCATGACAAACTCAGAAATTCATGAATCTCAGTTAAAATTCCCAGAAAAAAAAAAAAAAACAACCATATTTTTCAAAATATTAAGAGGCTTTTTCAGCTGAATTTAACCCTTAATTTGTGGAAGCATTTTCCATTTGGCCAAAAGCTTGTTCATCCATCTAGTTTGGGGGATATTTACTCAAAATACTTATTTGCAGAGGCTCAAATGCATGTGAAGACAAGAGCCAAACACCTGCCCAACATCCTGGTGTCCTGGGATGCCAGTCGATGTATTTGGTCCCAAAGGGAGATTTTAGCATGGTTTGACCATACCTGAGCAGCATCCTTGGGCACCTGCAAATTTGCTGACAATTTCATGATAATTTGAGTCTGATAATTCTGACTTGTATGGAAAAAATGGTTACAAACAATTTTTTGGTTGTCCAGACTGAGAGAGGTCGGGTATTTATCTCTCTAATAGGCAGAACACACACAAAGGCTCAGTCTCGAGGTAACATAATTCTCCAGCTTCCAGAGCAGGGAGCCATGACTTTATAAATTTTATAAACTGGTGCATACAGCAGTGCAAGAGTTGTTACATATAGCTCATTACTCAGAGAGAAGAAAATTAGAAGCACTACAAGCAATGTGTAGCTCCAAGACAAAAATCCAATTTCCAGTTGCTGCACACTTGACATCCTAATACCTACAGGAACTTCATGGGACCAAAATCTTTGGATCCAAACACCATATTCCCCATTAATCCAAAGTTTTGTGTCTTTTGGGGTGGTTTTTTTGCATAATGTTAAAGAAGAGACAGGCAGACACTCTTAGACTAAATCTGAAGTTTCAGAGAGCTCTTATACTAAAAAAAAAAAAAAAAAAAAAAAAATCGGCCAAGTTTCAGAGACTCTGAGCACACACACACAGTTCTGGTTTGTTCCTTGAAAACTGCCTGCATTCCCCAGTGTGTACCATGCTGTTCCCTGTCCCATTTCTGAATAGGAAAGGTTTTCTGTATGGTTTTGGTTTAGCCAGAATGTATTTCAGTGCAGGATATGCTACCCAATTAGAAAAGATGTCATGCATTTTTCTGATTTTCTGGGGCCATCATCCTAGCAAGTTTCCTGAATCAAATGTCCCACTAAGGATTCCACTTTCCTCTCCATTAGTTCATTTTTCTCCAGCCTATTTTACCTTGTTTTCCTACCCTTTCAATACCACTTAGCCACTTAATTCCTCATCCATCACATCAACTTAGATCACTCTGTGCTGTGCAAGGTGTCTCTCATTCTGTTCCCCTTCCCCCTCCCTCTCACACATCCCAATCCCCCTGAGCAGACTCCAACAGCCTGGCTCTGTAACTCCAGGCTTGGAAACCTACACCTCTAATTCTGCCAAATCACTGTAATCCCCCCCAGTTCTCAACTGGTGTGTCATAATCCTCTCCATCAAATCCTTCTACCAAGGCTCTACATGCACTCAGCAACAAAATAACTTTGATTTGCAGTCATGTTTGCCTCAGGTGGGAGCTCCAGCCTTCACCTGTCTGTGAGGGAAATGACACCATTCCTGCTCTGGCCAAGACTGGCTGCATTTGAAGGACTACAACCCTTGGTAAGAAAACATACATTTCCTTTTTTCAACCTTTTTTTTTTTAATCTTTCAATTTATCTCCTTAATTTTGGCATTATAAATAGCACTCTAGTGCTTAAGGCATCTTAATTCACTTCAAGCACTGGTATCACAAAGAGCAGTCTACATATACAACAAAGAGACAAAATCCCAAACCTCCTTGGCCATGTCCTTCTTCATGAGTGAGAGATCTGCCCACAGGGAGGAAAAGAAAACCCTTCCAATGCTGTTCCCCCTTCTCATCCAGCTCCTTAACAACCAGCAAAAAAGCATTTGATGCTTTATGTGGGACCACAAGGGTCAGATGTGGGAAAAACAAGGGAAATTTGGAAAGTCACCTTTCACTCAGCTGGCTTTTAGGGCTGTTCACTCTGATTTGGGTCCGTCCCACACCACAGTACCAAGAAGTCAAAGAGCACCAGAACCTGCACCCAAGGTCTTCACTGCTAAGCTCATTTTCTGCAACTGTATCTGAAATGCCACAACCATCAACTTCAACACTTTTATCCAACACTCAGGGCCAAGACAGAGAGCTAAAACCTAGCAGAATCAAGAGCTAAAAGAACTTTTCTCTCTCCTACTTGCCTTAGGAAGGAAACACCCACTTTCTAACGGGAAACATTGCTTTTAATCAGAGTATCTCTCCCAAAATTATGGATTTACTTATTCTTTACCTATGAACAGTGTTTGAACACCCTGATGCTGATGGGCCAAAAAGTTAAATCCCAGACAAGAAGCACGAGTTAAAATAAATATTAAAAACCAAATGAAGATAAAGAGCATTAATAACTGCAACCACCCAGAACACACCAACCAGCTCGAAAGACCTAAATGTCACGAATGAAGACATATCACAAAAAAATAAAAATATCTCCCCTGACAGGGGGACGGGGAAAAGAGAAAATGTAGACCCAGGGAGGAAAGGCTGACTGTTTACATACCTGTTTTCAAAAACACTTCAATTCTTTTCAGACACTAGGGAAAGCTGGAGTTGGAGGGGAGGGAAATCAAGTAAATATAAACCAGTACCTGCTGGAGGCTCCAGAGCCACAACACAACACAATCCAACAATTGGCTCCTTTATTAAAAAGGAGTTAATGTTTCATTTGTTTGAAAGTAAATGACAGCTGCTCTAGGATCACTGGAGTTCATGATACCTTGCTACTGTTATTACATTTTGATTAAACTTTGTCACTTTAGGTGCCTCTCAATTACAATGCTCTGTGTCAAGATTTTCTTCCCTGTCACAAATACTGCAGATGGTTTCTTTCCCATGAATATGTCAGAGGTTAACCTCATCCTTTAAATCTGCTTGGGCACAGAAATGTTCTGTTTGTTTTACATATTAAAGCACAATAATCTGTAGAAAATGCTGCATTTTTTATAAAAATCAGGTTCCTCTGAGTCTGAAACTGGTTATCTTAAAAAGATGTATTATATCTACAACCTTGCGAATATCACCTTCTTACATAGCCTGACTGTACAGCCTGGTTTCAGATGGGCAGCCCTCATAGGATCTTGAATTTAAGCTGCAAGTATTATCACTTCTGTCATATTTGCTATAAATAAAATGGAACAATGTCAAAAGATGCTACTCAGTGGCAGGGATGGAATTTTAAAGGAGCTCTACAAAATTTGCAGCAAAGTCTGCATTAAAGAAAAGAACATAGGTTTTATATAGTGAGGATATATAAGTGCATAATTGAGAATTAAAAACAAACAAACAACCCCACTAAACGGTGTTCCAAGAAAAAACTGTTAAAACAGTTTTTCAGTTTTTAGAACAGAGGCTTTATCATCTGTTTATGGCCCTGAAGATAAAAAGCTCTAGAGGAAAATTAAAACAAGTCCTAAAGTCATTACAGTTCCATTTTAATAATGAATTTCTGTACACTGACTCGTGCATGCATTATTTGTTGTAGTTATTGCTTGTTTTCTGTATTAGTTTAGGCCACAAGCTCGACTGCATAAATGTTAACACACTTAGCAGTTAAAAAGCTTTAATTCAGCATCCATCTACAATATTTATGTTTTCTCTCCTCAAACAGTTTCTCAAATTTTAGCTGTAGTTGAAGAATTGTACCAAAAAAAATGGACATAATCTCCCTCTCAGTCAAACATTTAAAATGTGATTTAAAAAAAAAAAAAAAAAAAATACAGCCTGGTTCAAAAGGTAGTCCTAGGGCAGGATTTTAAAAAATTTTTATTCAGAGCTATTCCCTGCTTTCATATAAGTGGCAAATTTGTCACCACCTTCAGCCAGAGCAAATACAGAACTGTAATCAAGCCCTGCAATGGGTTAGAACGGCCCAAAGACAGAGCTGAAAATGAGGGCTGTGACAGGGGACATCCCAGGTGGCCCAGCCCACCTCGACAGGGACTTGCACCAATGCTTTTGGGTGACATTCAAGCCATTCTAAAACCCCTGTCACTAAAACTAACATCCACACGTGGTACTGGAGCCCTAAGACACCTCCCCACCAACACAGGAATGTCCTGCTGGTAAATCCCAGCAGCTCAAGGCCACCCCCCTGTATCTGCACACAGCACGAGCTGCCTCACTGGGAACAAGCTTCCAAATTAACCCTTAGTTAAAATAATCCTTTTGAGACAGACTACAGCCACTTACCTCATCCACATTCTCGAAGGCATTGATGATGTCATATGGTAAACAGGACAGAAGATCAATCACAAACCAGGTCTTCAGGTAGTTCATCCGGATGAGCTTGGGATCAGATATAACCTCACCCCCGGGGCCAACAAAGGTGGTGTGAAAGTTCAAAACAATGTCAACCAGAAAAATAACGTCCACGACGCTGTCCAGCACGAGCCAGGCAATGTTGTTCTGCTTCGTCTTGAAGGACACGTTATATGGAACCATGATTGCTGTGTAGAAGGTTAGAATTAAGATGACCCAGTCCCAGGTGGTCTTAAAAGCACAATAGTGGAGTATAATGTGTGGTGGAGTCTTTGGAGCTTCTTGCTTGTACTGAGGAAGAATATCAGATCCCAGCTGCAGAACCTGTAAGAGGCAGGAGGCAAATGTTACTGTTTCCAGTGAATAGGATCCAGTGAGGGGTCTTACAGATTGCTGTGAGGAGCAGCAGAGACGGGCCTGTGCTCGCTGGACATTGCAAGGCAACCCACAGTTTCTAAGTAATTTGATTTATTTAGGATGTGTGGAGGCAGCTATCACCCAATGAAAGGGAGCAGCATGGCATCTGAGGATATTCCTGCAAAAAGGGAGGTCTTTGCAGAAGAACTGAGGGGAAACCATGCCAACAGCAAGGCAAGAGTGGCTCCATACAGAGGTTTTGGGTACTGCCACACCAGCTGATGCTTTGCAGTTATGAACATAGAATCATAGAATGGTTTAGGTAGGAAGGGACCTAAAAGATGATCTACCTCCAACCCTTCTGCCATGGGCAGGGAATCAAGATCAGGTTGTTCCAAGCCCTGTACAACCTGGCCTTGAAGACTTTCAGGGATGGGGCAGCCACAGTTTCTCTGGCAACCAGTTCCAGTGCCTCACCACCCTCACAGAAAGGAGTTTCTTCCTAATGTGTAATCTAAACATGAACACTCATTCAGATTTGTAATAGATACAAGATTAATTCTTTGTGCCTGATCTCTTTTTTAAATCCCTGTTGATCCAGAGCAACACCCTATCAAAGGTGAAACAGACCCCAGCCTTGCTGCTACCTCCTAAAATGAGGCATCATGTGCACAACTTCTGCCTAAAACCCTGCCAATATCACACTTCCTTCATATTTTCGTCAAAAAGTTGTTGCTCCTACAAGCTCAATATCACTAGTGGGTTCTCCTTTATTTCCTGTAATTACTTCTCCATTTTTTTTTACATAGGACTATAATCTGCATGCTCACTGCTGAAAAATTGTGGAACTGAAAACACTGCAAAAACCAAGCCAAATTCACTTAAGGCATTCCCAGCTAATCTAATTACCTCTTATCTCAGTCCAACACAAGAAACAAAGGCACAAAGGAACGCACACTTGGCAATTTATTGCACTAACAACTGAAAGATCCATTTGGGAATCCATCTGGGGATCTGAAGTCCGTATGGGATAAAATAAATAATTACAGCAACTTTAAAACTCATTTCAGCCCTACATCTGCCCCATACTGGGGCTGAGGCACCATATTTCCAGGGACAGTTGGATTGAAAACAGCAGCCTCAGATGTGTAAAACTGAACAGGATGGTTCCTCAATGGAGAGGAGTAAATGGCTCTGAATAAACTGAATAATAGCTAAGAATATGAACTCAAGCACCACAGATAGGGATTCTCCATTAATTCTTTGCAGTCTTGTCTTTTGGATGTTTTTAGGAGAAAGCTGTTACTGAGATCAGACAGTAAAAGTCTGGCTCTGCTGAAAATCTGTTCTCCAGGAATCACCAAGGGACAAAAACAGCAGCCTCCCTCATTCTGTGATGGGGGATGTGGCTTCCCAAGATGTCAAATCTGGGCCAGTGTCAGGCTGAAGGGATGCAAACCTGCTTCTGCCTACCTGGTCCCACCCTCCCTAAGCCCATATTTAGCAATCACAACCTGTAAGGAAAGTCAATTGAGCTGACACAACAAAAAACTAACTTGTTACATTAATTAGCCATTTGTTTTCGACAGAGTCAGGTGAATTGCTCAGATTTATGCCATGGCCAGAAAAGCACTGGACCCACTACACAGGCAGCAGTGAGAGAGCAGCAGAGACCTCCAGGAGCCCGTGGGTGCTCCCTGTGTCAACAGCCTCGTGTCACCCCAGCTCCAGTGTAACACAAAGCCCTCTGTGGAGTGCTGTGGTCCCAACAGCACTTGTCAGAGACAAACACAGATGCCAAACCTCTGGTGAGACCTATAAAAACATCAAACTCCAGGTGTCCCTCCCCTAGTGCCCAGGACAGACTCACTATCAGCACTTCTGTGCTCCTGTAGCCACTGCAGCACACTGAACTTACTGGTGGATCCATGAGGTTTTCCCTGGAATTAAAGCAGTGATCAACACAACCATTTTCTCACAGCAGCCTTGTGAAAATTTCTTTCAAAGCAAAAATTTTTGCTGGCACTTAACACACCATTTTGGCTTTGCCACCTAATTTGGTTATCTCCTGATATCTCTTTGGATACATCAATGTCCAACACTTCACTGATAAATCAGCCCTGGGACTTCTTTCCCTGGTTTCTTCAGGCCTGTTTGTTCCCTGCCCTGTTCACTGGGGCAGGAGCTGGAAACGTCCTCACTAGAGCTGGAAAAATAAACTACTTAGGGCTCAAGCAGAATGTGATTAACATATGCTTGATAGTTCCCTGTGCCTCTGGTGGTGGAGTGCTTGGGAGCTCCCACGATACTGTAAAAGCATAATTATTATTCTTAACATAATCTCATGCTGAGTTTGACATGGTGAGTGGGTGGCAAGTGGCTGTGGAGACCACTGAACTATAATGATTATTTCTTTCATGCTGCATGGGTTCTTAATCACCAAAGAATACACAATATCTTGTTAGTCAGCTGCATTTACCACAGACTGAATTATTCCTGTGTACAGGTAATGAAAATGACTGATAACTGTTAAGTCTGATAAGGTGAGCAGCACATTCTGCAAGGGATGAGCTATGAAGATAATGCTCCTCCTCAGATACAGAAATATGGGAAACGGGGCCTGTGCAGCAATGGTGAACCTCCCTTCAGTCTGCCTTCCTCACAAAGCCTTTCCAGCCATAAACTACTTTTAAGGGAGGAGTTTGCACACTCTCCAAGCAACTACTCCTGAGTACAACCTCATCCCACCTACTCCTGAGCACACCTACTCCCTTACGAGAGGTTTTGCTGCTGCCTGATCTAAATCTCCCTTGCTGTGACCTAATGACATTTCTTTTTCCTCTAGCTTTAGTGGTCCTGGTGAACAATTTCCTCCCTCATTCTGTGCAGCTGCTTTCGACTCCTTTGAATATTGTTACTGTATCTTCTCCAGTCTTCCCTTCTCCACACTAAACCAAGAATGGCTATAACTGGATTTACAGGACACTGAAACATCATGAATTTGAAAAGCATGAGGTGTCAGTAATCCAGCATTTATCCAAGCTATTGGTATGGGATCATTCAAGGGAAAGCACCACACTGCCAACACCTGAAAACTGTGGGTTTCCACTCTGATAATTTGAGATTTTTATTATCAAAGTTCACTTTGATAAACTGAAAAAGGTAATGAAAAAAAAAAAAAAACAAAAACAAACAAACAAAAAAACCTACGACCTGTCTTAAAGCTGCTATCAGTTCTACAGGATAAGTTCTCTGGCACAAGGGCTATCTTTTTCAGTAGCTCATATATCTTGACCCTGTATTTTTGACCCATTTATTTTTCATTACCAGTGGACCTGAAGATGAAAGCAGTACCTCTGTTCCATAAGCTAACTGAAGGTATTCACTTGTTCCACCACCTGCACTGTTAAGGAGATATTTGCAACCTGCCAAAGAGTTTATTTAATCAGTTCTGCAGACAAAAGTGATGAGGGAAATATTGTAGGAATGGCTTTGCAAGAAAGTCAAAATCAGGGTATATATGCAGTCCATGGGGACCCAGACCCAGGGGTGCTTCCAAAGAGGTTTCTCAAACAATCCCATTTTCCTGGAAGAGGGACTCAAGGACGTCAATCCTGGTTCCATGGCACTGTGAGACAGCACAGTAGAGAAGCACACTGTGCACCCCAAGTTAAGGGACAGCCAGGAAGCTGAGGACTGTGTGCCCAGAAATAGTGTCATTTAGGTAAAAGTGACCTACAGAGAGTGCTTTTTACGACCTGTCCTAAAAACCTGGGCTCGCACGTGGTGCTGCTTTAGGACGAGTAGAGGCAAGGCTGAAAAAAAACAGTCAGGAAATATTTTCCTCTAAGAATATCCTTTACCCATGGTAATCAGGGTGGGTTTTCTTCCCCCCCCACTCCCCAGGGAGGGAGCAGGCTGATGTCCACCTCACTTACTTCGGCCAAACGGGAGTGCTTGTGCACCACCTCAGCCTTGTTCATCGGCGTCAGCTGCTGCAGGACGCTCCGGCTGTTGGTCAGCGCCCGCGTCAGCCGGGCAAACTTGGTCCAGCCTGCAGGACAAGAAGGGAACCGTGTCAGAAATTGCATCACAGCTACTCAGGCCTCACGCAGTGCTGGTAAATCTCCTTTCTGCTCAATAATATTCAGTCTCAGACCTGAACGGTCTCTCTAAATTGCCGCACAGAGAAGCTTCAGGCTCTGGCTTAAAGACCTTGCAAAAGAGGAAAAATACTGCTCCTTCAAGGCAACACAGGTAAATGTGGAAGGAATCAAAACATTCTTTCTTCTGCCTTCTGGAGACATCCTGTTTTCAGCCTTCTGGGGACATACTCTGCTGCTGAAATCTAATTCTAAGCCACTGAAGTTCATGCAAAGGCTTCCCAAGTCTGCAAATCCTGCTGAAGGAAAATCCTTCCCAGCTACAGAAAGGCTCCTGCTGATTCAGGACCACTGGAGCAGCCCCAGAAGTCTAATCCTTAAATCTTTACTGGTTCTTACCCCAACTAAACTTCAGGGACAAAAATAAACTGGAAAAAAAATTTTAAAAAGACTGCATCAGCAGCAATGCTTCAAACAAAAAAAAGAAAATCATTAAGTATTTAAAGTCAGATCAAGAACTTGATTTTAAATAGCATTAAGAAATAAATTTAGCTATTATACTAATGATAAACATCTGCTTTAATTGTAGCCTGGGACCCACACACCGAGCTGCCCCTGAGGAACACTTTCCTGCAGCACCCAGCAAGGAGCAGTTTGTTACTGACAGCAGCACCAAGCCAGGAACATGTCAGCAAGTCATTCCTGCTGGGAAAACACCCCAGTGTTTGCAATGGTGTGGGTGCATCTGTGGATGGGGTAGATGGGTGCAGCAAAGAAAACACCAGGATTTTCAGCAGTGTAGCACCTCAGTGTTGAGCAGGAAAATTGAAAATCCAAGTATCTTTAGGAAGGAAACATATTCCCAAGGACACAGAAGGAGGTACTGAACATTCAGTTTAGCATAAATAATGTCTTTTTTTTACCAGAGAGTTGTGGATAAAATATCAAACAAGTTACAGACAGGAAAGGGGTTCAGGAGAAGATTTTGCTTCCATTTAATTTGAATGCTGAGTAGGTGAAAATTAGGGAAAATATTTATATCTGAGAAAGGAAACAGAGCATTTCTACATTAGAATCATTACAGAATCACAGAATGGTTTGAGTTTGAAGGGACCTTAAAGATCATCCAGTTCCAAACTCCTGCCATAGACAGGGACATCTTCCACCAGACGAGTTTTCTCCCAGCCCCATCCAACCTGGCCCTGAGCACTCCCAGGGATGGGGCAGCCACAGCTGCTCTGGGCAACCTGTTCCAGTGCTAGGCTTATTTTTAAATGCCTTTTCCTGACAGGAGTCAGGGACTTGGAATGTTAAGGGAAGCCCTGAGAGAGACGAAATAATGAGCAGGGAACAGAAAAGACAGTAAAACTTCAAGAAAAAAATTATGTACAAACTTGGTTTTGCCATTTACCACATACATATCATATTCACACAAATGTAAATCCATTGTTCATCATTTAACAATCAGAATAGCTTAAAATATCATGACTGACACGCCACCACCACTGCACAAACATTTGTGTCTGGCTATTTATACATGACCTCAAAAATGCACATAAAAAATTCACTGGGAAAAGGTAAAAAATAGAAGCATTTTATTAACTTTTCAAGTCTAAACTTTAAATGTGAGCTTTGGATATGTCTCATGCTTCTGGAGCTTACAGGGATATTCAATTAGGAATATGCACTTTATTAAACAAGGTCCAGGCAGAATACAGTGATCTATGAACTACTAATTTCTAGAAAAAAATCCTTGTGCTTTTCCTTTCCCTAACTGACTATAAAATTGCAGGAAGGAGACAGCTTTAAGACAGAAGTCAGAACTGTTCTTTATTTTTCTAAACCAGCAATTTCAAAGACCAAGTGAGCCTGGTAACAGCATTGTGACAGCTCTGCCCCAGCATTTCTAGTAATTGCTGGAGGCCACATTGCACCCAGGTGATTTATTCTGGGTCACTGCAAACACACAGCAAGAAGCAGGGAAAAAGAGCAGCTCTCCTCCAGGAAGGTGTTCACCCACTTCCAGACTGGGCAGGTACTCACACACTCATGTACTCAGTCATGGTCCTCTTCCCCTGGAAAAATATTTCCCTGTGGTCCATAAGGACAAATATGGGCCAGCCCCAATCTTTATTTTGTCATCCTGCCTCACAGCTGATAGGAGAGAGATGGAAAAGTGCCCAGCAAAAACAAAGCCACTGCAGACAAACTGCTGGGTACAGCCCACATCACTCTCACTTGTCTCATCTCAGTGTTGTCAGCTACTCCAGCTCCTGCCAGGAACATGAGGAGGTCCAGCAGGGACAAGTGAAAAGCCCTGTACCTAAGGAGGTCCAACCCCACGCACCAATACATGCTGGAAAGTGGTTTGGCAGAAAATGGTTTGGGGATCTCCAGAGGACCGAGTTGAACGTGTCCATGGTGGAAATCCTTGGCTGAATGAGACACAGAACTGCCAGCAGGTCCAGGAAGGGGATCCCTCCCATCTCCTCCTCACTGGTGAGGCCAGTTCCTGCAGTACTCTGAGGAGGATTTGGAGAAGAGTCAGAGGCTGGCAATGACAGGAGGTGGCTTCATGAACTCTCTACAAATCCTTTGTCATGGTGCTTTGCAGGCTGAGAGATCCCACTCATAAAAATATGGGGTTTAAAACACCTCTCTTACAAAAGCAGAACTGGTAAGAAATCCCTTGTCACTGTTTTAGGTAAGAAAAGCACCTGTCCTGCACTAACCACAAATGCAGAATTCCCGGGGAAGTTAGGAGAGATGGAGTAGTAAGCTGCATACCAGACAACAGCAACCCTTCTGCTGTAAAAATAAAAAGAAAGGAAAATCTAGGATTTTTTTCAAATCCTTCTTTACTACCACATGAGGTCATCAATGTCATGTGAAAGAAAGAAGCCACACATTTTAGCATTCAAGGTTACCACTCCACTCATCTGCTCTGACCTCTTTTCTTCACAGGACAAACCATTTCATTGTGTCCCTTCTCCACCAAGACCAAAGCTCTGCTTGTGCCAGAGCAGACCTTCTGCAAAACCCTTCCAGCCTCATTTAGAGACTTCACATTTTCACATTTCTTTCAGCCCTGCGAAGCCCATGATTCTGGACACTGGAAGCCCATGACTTTTTTCTCCAATTCAGCACCAAGTCCAGCATTATTTTACCTGCTCCAATCTATCCATCTGCAACAGTGTGAAAGAAAGTACCAGGTTCTTTTGTTTCCTATTTACAACCCAAGAGAATTAAAAACACAGCAACAGCAAGATGCTGGGTTACGAGTGGGAAGGTGAAAATGTATACAGGCTGCCTCATGTCTGAAATAATCTGCACAGGGTACATTTCTCTCTTTCTGACCTTGTTGTAGACTAGTCAAGTTCAGAATTATATTTAAAACCAATGTGTATGTTTAAATAGACCAGGGGAAATTTGCATAGCTGCCTACTGCTGTCAGTGTTTCTTCAAATGATTCTCTCCTTTCTCTTCCTCTTTAGACAGACACTTGAAAAGAATGGTAATTTTATCCCAAGTATTAGTGACCGCCTGTCCTCACAGATATTTTCAGTCTGGAAGGAGTAAAGAAGATGCACAAATAGCAGGTGCAAGAGGGGCAAAACCAAAAATGTACTCGTGAGAAAATGCAACACTTTTGATGCTCTCTTCAGCTCAGCTGGATTGCATCTTCCACAGCACTGCCTGAAAAACAGCACCCCAAACTTTCACCACTGCACTCAGATTCTTGGGGAAAAAAAGCATCATCATCATCAGGTCACACACCAGATCAGGCCAGCAGCTGCTTCTCCTTACAAGCAGTTAAACTGGGTGTTCCACACAGACATGAACTACCTTGAATGGAAAATTCTGCAATAGCATATAAATAAAATGATTGTTTCCCCTGGTTCTCTTTAATTGCTTTCTTATCCAGAGACAAAATAAGAAGCATTTGTTCCCCTGCTTTAAAAAAACCCCTCATGATCTGCATTCATTCTGAGGATCCAAAGCAATGATCTCTTTAACAGAAACCTAGCAAAATATTTGCCTGTTTCTATCCATTATTCCAAGTAAAATTACTGCATTCTCAGTAAACTGGAGGTTTAACAGTCACAGGAACAGGACATGAAGAAGGCAAGCATGCAGACAGACATGGGCTAAACCAGTCTCTGCCTCAGCCCAGCCCAGCTGTAATGCTGCCCTTCCAAGCAGGCAGCTTCCTTCTTCCTCCACGCATTTTAGACACAATTAAATATTTGACATCCACTGTTCTCCATGCCTCTTGCCCTAAACAGGACTGCCAATCTGACAGCCCTCTGACTGTGGGTCTAACTGAGACAGAGATGACTTTGTGATGTCCTTCACACAACAGCTGAGCCAGAAGTTTCTCTGAAGAGAAATAAAAACAGGAATACCAAATTAATTTTTAAAGAGCTATTTTTCCTAAACATTAGATGCTGTGACACTGGTTGAAGCTGTTGATGTTGTGACAGGATGCCTGGGGGAGTGCAGGAGCACAGGGGGGAGGTAGGGAATAGTCAGGTGAAGCAGACAGAGCACCCAAACACCTCCTCAGAGGAGGAAAAGCTTTCCAGAGGGGTCTGAGGAGCTCCTTTAGCCACTCAGTGGTGTATGAATGTGTAGATTCATACACCACTACAGAAACCACATGGCTCCTGAGGGGGAAATGGTATTTCAGGGTTAGAGCTCGATCCTTTGGTCCCTCCACCACCAGAAAGTCCAACCTATCCCACTCACCACAGCATGTGCCTTTCCATCAGCTACTCCTCCCACAAGAGCCATATTATGCCCACACATCTTTCTCCCTGAGATCCCAAATCCATCATTCTGTTTTACACTGCACAGCTGGGATGGGCACAGCTCTGTGGCAGCTGCTCTCCACAAACCTCCCCTCCACTGCCGCACTCGCTGCCTTCTCTGCGTGCAAAATCCTTTCCAGGCTCATTTAGAGACTTCACATGTTCACATTTCTGCCAGCTGCACCCTTGCTCTGCCACAGGGACCTCTCTCTGCCCTTCTGGTCCCCAGCCTGCTTCCCAGCAACACCCCCTGCAGATGGCTCCAGCACACAAACACCCCCATCCATCTCCAGCACCCCTCCTCGTCTCCGCTGCCTTCCCGGGGGTGGCAGAAACCCCAGCAGGTCCAAGATGTTGGTGCAGTGTATGGCACAGCACAAAAAGAACCAGAGCAAAATCTGTCCAAAGAAAGTGCAGCAAGGGAGGCTTCCCCAAGCAGAAGTGATGCTGGAATGGATGAGACAGAATCACTGAATCATTTAGGTTGGAAAAGACATCTAAGACTCTTTCCTGAACGTTATGTGGAGAAAAAAACTTGTAATTAGAAGGATTTCCAAGCCCACAAAACTCACAAAACAGAAAATATTTTCAAATATAACTAAATGTAAGTGATAAAACCTTCAGAACTCTCACTATAATGTAATTAGGAGTTGAACATTTGCAGTCTCTCTGACTGGGTTTGTGTACAGTTCCAAATGCAGGTCTAACCACCCAGCTAGCAGCCACACTGAAAACAAAATATTTAGTTCGTAAACTATATTATGTTATTTTAAAGCTAAATTCATACATCAGAGTTTATGAGGAGTTTAAAATCTCAAGGTGAAATGTTAATGTCCTTTCTGGTGCACTTGCTCTGAAAAACCTGGACATGACTAGTTCCCCCTAATAAAGCATTAATGTAGCTCTACTGGGTTGCAATTAACCTTTTTGTCAGGGTTTGTCTGGTCTTAAATAAGGATGACTTTTAAATCAGTGTAACAGGGAACTATCCCCTACCTAAGACTGCAGGGAATACACTTGGGTTAAGAATTACATTCTGTGTGAAAAAAACAATTGCAGAGGGCAATTCCAGCAGTGCTTGTGTTGATTCCTGCCTGCAGGAGCACAGGGAACAGATCCCAACCATGGAAAGATTGCTCTGACCTCATTGTGAAGCACGAAATAGTTAACAGGCAGAATGCTTAAATAATATATAATTTATGACTTACCCACAAGAGCAAAAAGCAGCACTGCTCAGAGTTAGGAAGTGTGGCATTCAATTGGTAACACAGATCATCCTTTGGCATAAATAGTTAGCATGTATAAATCCAAACTATTTCTAGACTCTCAAGCAGTGAAATCATGACAATGGCTGGCTGTTTCCTCTTTACTGCAGGCAAAGTATGTCTGAAAGAGTTCACTGTCTCTTTGAAAAACCTTATAATCCTGGTCCTGGGCTTTTAGAGAGAGAGGAATAAACAGGATTCCTGAATAAACAGATTAATAGTCAAACAATGTTCAATCATTCCCATGATGCAGTAAAAATATTTTAGGACTTAGAGTGTATTAAAATGAAATTCAAAATATTGGGATAAATTTCTGGAATTGAAACTCTGTGTGTTTCCCTGTATGATAATGCACTCCTGGGATAATTTTTACATCCAACCTCCCTTCTTGCTCAGTGTTGCCTTCCCAGTTACCATCCACCCACTGCAACTGCTGGGGAGCTCAATATGGGTGAAGAACTAATGGGTAATCTTGGGCGTATCATTTTACCTCTCTGAGCTTCAGTTTCTCCTCCTTAAAATGAAGATAATGCTAATTACCTAATTTGCAAGCCATTTTGAGATCTACTGATAAGAAGAGCTAAGATTTATATAATTCTAGACTACACTAGGCATACGTTTTAACATTACAATATATTTTAAATTTAATTCTCAAATAGCCTTAAATGTACAGTGCCCAACTTCTTACATTTCACTTTTCTGCAAATAAGGCTAAACTTTATAAAAACACAGGGCCACTGGGGAATTACTTCCCATAAGTGTATAAAAACAGGTGCAAATTTTGGGAGGAAGAAGGTGGAAAAAAAGAAAATACCTAAAAAAGCTAAAAGCCCTAATTACTGTAAATGACAGTCAATTGGCTTTTAGGAGTTGGTCAGATAGCAAAGTGCTCATCCCATCACATCACCTCATCCTGGTTCTGCATTTGAATCTCCCCAGAGACACAGAGTGGCCAAAGCCTCTTGCACAGCAATCTTCACCAAATTGACCCTTGTGTGACACTCTCAATGAGATATTGAGACCACACAGTTCAGTAAATTACAGGTTAATTACAGGTTGTCACTCGGCATGTATCAAACAAGGAGCAGTGGGAAATAGTAAAATTTTATTACTGGGGTCTTTCCGGACACCAGTGGCCGGGCATCCTATCCAGTGCTTGTCTGGAGACAAACCCCTGGAGGGTTTGAAAGTCCTTATGAAATGGCTGATAGAAGTGTCAAATGACAGGAGGATTAGAGGAATGTTAAACAGCACTGAGGACAGTCAAACAGGATGATGTGCTTGATAACTGGGCACGTGCCATTAAAACATGTTTTAAATGGGAAACAGTCATCCGGAGAAAAGCAATGAAAATTTTAACTCCAGCACGGGATGGGGAAATGTCCCAAGCAAAGAACAGTTCTGAAAAGGATCCAAAGGTCTTGGTAGATGATAATTCAGCATGTAATTGGCTTTGGCAAAAAGTCACCTGCTCCTTGGATACGTAACAGTAAGAACTGGGCTTGGAGGCTGAGCAGTGGGCAATAATGAGGAATTAGCTGGAAACCCACCCGGCCACAATAATTGCTGCAGAAACTCACTGGGGACCTGGGAGGCTGAAATCCAGGTCACCACAGCTTCATCCCTACTGCTGCCAATGAGCTGGATTAAAGGGCACCTAAAACATCCCTGTATCTGCCATCACCAGACCTCCAAATTCAGTCTAGACAGAGGTTTAAGGAGCTGAACTCACTTACTTTATCAAATGAAGGCACAGTGATGAGCTGATTATATGTGTAAATGCCTTAGTGGGACCTTCTTAATACAGTGGAAAAAAAGACATAAGAAGATGCCACTGCAAGAAGCCAAAGCCAGGCTAATTTGACACTTCTTTAATGCCAAAAACATAATGGAGAAACACAAAAAATATTAAGTAATGTAGTGGATGCTCAGCCTCTTCTAAATCAATACTGGGTGCCTCCCTGGAGGGGATGATTTAGTTACACACAAGTTCATGGGTTCAGCAGAGGAGCAACTTAGTGAAGTGGAATGCCCTGCGTTACACAGATCAGACTTTTAAACTCCATTACATTTATACTTATTATTTTAGATTTGGCTAATGATGAGTGTTCAGTTTTCTACATACAAAGTGTATCCATCTACAAACAGCTTCTGCTTCAAAGATCAGCTTCCAGTTTAATTCAATCTCTCACAGGGTTAGATTTCATTTCAATGGGATTTCATTTTCATTGCTCATTAAACTTCCAGAAATTTGCAGACAGTTAATGTGCACTGATGGGTTGCTGATGGAGCACACAAAGGGCTCCAAAGGCTGTATCAGAGTCAGAAAAATGTACTTCATTTCTGTGAAAGAAGCTAAACAACCCTGGAAATTCCCTCTTCTTCATCATGGTGGGTCTCCAGCAGCAGTAAAGTAAAAAAAAGTATATAGAGGGGGAAGGGGGAGTGAAAATAAGGCCTTGGAGCATCACTCCTAAAAGTGAGGAAACAACTCTCTCTGTGGCTATTCAGCCTGTGCAGTGTCTGCAGAAAGTGCCAGCAGCATGTCACTGAAGACATAACAGGGATGAATAACAGGGATGCTTGCCCTGCAGGAGCAGGAAAAAAGCAACCTTGGAAGGTCTTGCAGCTTACTGGCAAGCTGTGCCTATCCCAGGTGGATGGTTTAAAATACTATCTAAAATATTATTTTATCTAAATATTATCTATCTAAATACTGAAAGGGATTATCTCTCAGCATCATTGCACTGAGTTGGCTGCTCTTGGCACTGAAAACCATCCTGGTGTCCTGGCAAATGCCCATTCTTGTCATGCCCCCCACCAAAGTCCTTTCTCCCAGCCCAGGAGACCCGGGGTGCTGCACTCTAGACCCAGGGGAGACTGGAGGAATGGGGGTGATCTCCTCTCTGCCTGGAAGGGAGTGGAACTGCAGATCACAGGAAGGAAGCAGCATGAAAACCAGTGGGTCTCTTGTGACCCTTGTTATTACAGCCACAGAAAAGTGCAATAAAAACATGCTAAGGATATCCAAATTGTGAGCTATTAAATTACTGTGATGGATTACTGTCAAGGTGATGTACTCAACAGGGTACACTGTGCTTCAGCTAAAGGTAGAAACCTTATTTTCATGTTCTAATCCCTCCACCCACTTCTTCTATTATCACCAGGATTGATACCCCCTCAAGAAAAAAAGGTTCCCATGTGCAACTAGTTATAAATGCTTAATAACTTGCACATATTAAAGATAAAAAAGGTTCAGAATTATAGGCTTAGCAAGGATTAGCAAACCATAAGTGTGTATTTCTGCAACTACTACACTTTTTATAGCCCTGTCACACTCTGAGATAGAGTTGTATCATTATATAGAGTTACATAACCATAAAGAGTTATATCACTGGAAGCATTACAGCATTGTCCCAGACAGACTTGATTATCAGAGTCTGGCTCTATCAAGTAAAAAGAAAAAAAAAAAAAAAAAAAGAAAAAAAAGCAACTTCAGGATCCTGCTGTGCCATTTCCTGATCCCATCTGTTAACAGCACACCGTCCTGAGTTGAAGGGGGCTCATTAACACAACTTTGCATCCTGATTCAACATCCCATCATTATTTGCTAGAGCTTCCCCATCACTACAGATGTGACAGGCCTGGTATTTCACTCTAAGGAGACTCCAGATAACCAGTGAGTGTCCTAGTCAAAAAGAAATTCTAAGTTTACATAGGGGCCATGTTTTTTCTTCACTGATGGTAACAAAGGGAATAAAACCACTGCACAACTAGGTGAAACTCCACTATTGACCAAAAATGCTGGTTTGTTTGTTTGTTTTTTTCTATACTTAAACTTTCTGTTCAATAGAATCTACAGCACTCCTGGCTTCAAGTGGTGTTAACATTTTAAGTGGCCCCATTCACCCTTCTAATAGTTAGGGCCCAGAAAAGTGGCTTCATTTTTCTCCTGACAAATAAACAGAAGATTATTACCACTGTGTATCTTTGGAGGAATTTAAGGTCTTCAGATGTTTTTAAAAGGCCATTGGGTAAAGAAAGAATAAAAGCTCAGCAAGCTGATAAAAGCATCCAACTGTGACCCGACAATGGTACAAACATAAAAAAAAAAAAAAAAGATTCTTTGGGTTTTATTCGCTTAAAGAAAATACATAATAGGATCTTTCATATGCTTGTAATGGCCTTCCACCTCTGCTGTGCACGGCCTCGAGCCAGGAGACCTGGGGACCTGGCCCTCTGCCACCACAGGTGGGACCTGCTGCTTGCTCCTGAATCCAGATCAGTCAAATATTCCTGTTAGCAAAGAGGAGCAGGAGAAGGAACAGAGAGATCAGACAAACACAGCACAGCTCCTTAACCAGAAAATAAGGCACTGGCCCAGTGACCACCAAGCGCAGCCATGGCCTCCTGCCTCACCACGAATTCTCACACCTCTTCTTCTTCCACACTGCCCCCATCCCCAGCTCATCAGCCACCAGCCCAGGAGCTGGGGCACTAAAAATCCAAAACCAAATTACGGAGGGTGCTCTCTCTATCCTCCAGACCTCCACAGCACCTCCACCCAGGAGGGAATACATCAACCAGGAGGCTGATCCTTCCTTCCACTACCATTTTTGCTGCTTCTGCTGGAATTGCTGGGGGGTTTTGACACTTTTGACTGGTTAGACACCTTTTAAAGTAATTTTCCATTTACAAGGAATGGCTTTACAGCACTTTTTGGTCGCTGTTACATTGCCATACATCATAGGTCTCCCACGCATCACCCAGCAATAATAGATTGGAGCACAAGTAACAAGAAAACAAGTCAGTCCAATCTTTAGTGTCGACTGCCTGTACCCTCTCAGAAAACAAGGGTTTTGATCTCTGTCACTGTATTTTATGAGAGGAAGGTGGCTTTTAAATATCCCTTCTCTCAAGTCTTGCTTACAGTCCAGTAAGTTTCAACAGCTTTCTGGTCTGCAGCAAATTCACAGCCTCCTGGGTGAGCCCAGGAAAAATTTTCATTACTTTTACTCCCTCTGGCAATCAAACTCCCTCTTCCTCCCTTCTTCCTCCTCCTCCTCCTTTCAGCATTAGCAGAGCAAGTGGTGAGCACACAGGTAAGCAGAGACACACCATCTGTCACAGACCTCTCTGACTCCCTCTGCTCGCACGGGGCTTGTCCCTGTGAAGTCAGCTGCATTTTTTGCACTCAACAAACACGTTTCTAAACCCACAGCAGGAAAAACAAAAAAAGTCCCACCTCGCCCTGGCAATGTGTGTTGTAGTAAGACAACTGTTTCATTTGTCTGTCCCATTTTCACAAACCCGACACTTTTGGGCAGATCTGCATCCTCAGCCCCACTCTCTGTCCCCAAACCTGCTGTTCCCTGGCAAGGTCTCCACGAGGTGCCAACCCCACTGCAAGCAGATCTGGCCAGCCCAACCAGGTGTTTCCAGGAGTGGGGGCACTCAGACACTCTGCAGTGTAGATACCACCAGTGGCATGATTTAAATACCTCACAGGGCCGTGATACACTGAAGCTTCCCAACAAAGCAACACACCTTTGAACAGTGCAGAACGTTTTGGTTATGGGGAGATTGTTGCATAATGGCATCAATATTTTATTCCTGCTGAATTTTTTATCTCAAATTTACTGCTCTCATAAGTAACACACTAACTCATCTGCACCATAGTTACTTATGTATTATGTATTGCATGGTCCTGGCAGAATTTCTTAAGAAATATCCTTTAAAAAGGAAAAAAAAAAAAAAAATAGCCTTTTCAATGGCAAATCCCAGCACGCAACAGCAATATTTTATTGAAACCCTCTTCCACAAGACTAAAAATTCTCCACTAAATTTTAACATATATGTTTACCAATCTCATAATTCAAAAAGAAAGTGGCCTGGCAGCTTCTAAGCACATTGTAATGTTATCTGCAGGGACAATGAATTATGTATCTCTCATGGCACCATGTCTGACACAAAAACACTATGATCCCATTGCCGTGGGATCCCAGAGACCCACACAGCTGAGACACACAGGGTAATGCAACAGTGCTGTTTTCCCACCCCTGCAGTAAAGTGCAGCAAATATTTGAATATGTTTTCCTTGTATCAAGGATGCAAAGGACAAGCTTTCATTTATACACAAGCAGAAGAAAAATCGGGTCAGTGGTTTGTAATGATGAGGTTTATTGGAGGCACAGATCAATGCTCTTCCATGCTCTAACCAAAGCACCCTGAGCAGATTCTTAAGGCTCCAATTCTATGCTTTAAAGGCACTTGGGAAATGTGGCTGTGCTGCCCCTGTGATGTTCTGTTTGAGTTTTGGGGGTTTTAGAGTGTGACTCTGACAGAAGTATGGGCTCTTTAGACATAGAGCCAAACCTCTTTGGCTGCTGAGGGCAATATTTCATGATGTGCTTCATTAATACCTGGCATTTTAACTAAGGGTGCTCTTCAGTGCAGAGCAGCAGCACACAAGTCATGCATTTCACTGCTACTGCTCTTTCCCATAGGAACATATATTCCTGTTCTGGATGGCACATGGGCTCTGCTCCTCCTCAGCCACAAGATGGGGAGGGGAAGAGCTCAGCCCCTGGAGCACATCCCTGCCTCCCCAGGGAAAGCAGCAGAGCTTGAATCTCCCAGGCTGAGAATCCAAAGGAGGCAACGTTCATCATTTCTGCATTTGGGAGCCACCTTCAGTATGTGTTCTCTGTCCTGCTGCAGTCCAACACTTCTAAGGGCAACTCAGTCCTGTGGGAAGTGGGGCAGAGCAGGGAAAAAGGGGGATTTGGGAGCTGGCTCCATGTGAGATACATCTTGGTTCCCCCAGAAAGCATCAAATAGGAAACCTTACAGGAGGATTCTTGCAAAGACTGGCTTTTTCCTTGATGAGCTGACACTATGTATTACATACACTGCAGCAAGGAGCCAGTCCCTTGCCTTCAGATACCTATAAAGTCCTTTTAATTAACTGGCATTTACCCTAAAAAATTCAGATTATTTCCAGGTGCAAGAATTCCACATTATGGAGCTGAAAGTGAAATAAAGAACATTTGCAGGTTGCTAGCTAAACTGTAGAGGCAATAAAGTTTATGATGACTGAGAAGGTATTCCTATATCAGGATCTTATAATTTTATGGGTAATACTCTCTAGACAAAAAAAAAATGTCATATTTAGTGTTAGCTCAGAGGGGAGCCTTTCATTTTAAGTCTGCCTTTATAAACTGACTTTTCAGTTATCCAAACACTTGTAATAAGTACTATCTAGATACTTTTATTAAGAAATAATAAAATAATTAAGAAATTTCTTTATATTAGGAAATAAAGCGCTGTTTGCATTCAAATGACAGCAACTTTATCCTAAAGAAGATGGCTTAGAGCACACCAGCTCCAAGTGAGATATCAAACCTTCTTCAAGCATGAAGGGAAAAACATAGTAAAGAATTAATCATCAGGAGGCAACTTCCAAGGGGCGTGCATAATGTCCTTCTTTATGTCAGCGTGCATTGTTTCACCCAAAGCAATACACATGTAAACCTGACACCAGACACGTGTTTTGTAACTAAAGCAGAGGATGATGCTGTCAGATCCTCTGTACCTTTCCCCACCAATTTCTCCTGCAAGGCTGCAGGCCTGGCCAGGAGCTGTTCAGTGACAAGAGCGTTCCAACAAAATCCTGCCCTGCAGCTGATAAGTAACAAGCACGCTGCCCACTGCCATGCAGTCACCACTCCTGAGCAGCTGTAAATGACTCGAGCAGCCTGTCTCACATTTCACCTCCAAGGGGGAGAATGGGAAGAAATATCAGCATCTCATCACAAGGAGCTGGAATTATTTTTTTCCTGAAAAGATGACACCTGTCCCATAACAGAAAGATCTCCCAAAGCAGCACAGCATTCAAAGGACTCAAAACTGTGCAGTTTTTAGAAAGTGCCAGCTGTAGTGATGAAGAAGTGAATCACAAAGAAAAAGGAAGGCTTGTGACTTTAGAAAAACATTGATGGGGAATTTCCACTGTTTTGGGTGTTTTTTTTAAATAATTTAGGAGAGTGGCATTGAAACTCTGACAGGTCACAAAACATTTCCTCAGTTCAAGACACAGATCACAGACATGACACATCCCTGTGACAGGTCTGAGCTCAAGCATTTACTTCCATCCTACACAAAAAATAATAATGTATTTCATGTTTACCTTTTGTTGAATCATCTTCGATTGGTTGTTTGAATAAAGTGATATCCTTAAAAGTACACAAGAACAAAACCACTTTTTCGTGCTCATTTCTTATCGGTGCAATTTGCATGTAGAACCAAACTGGGGTTCCTGGAGCAGAGAAAAAAGTGACATTGGAATGTGGTGTAGCATAAACTACCCCCAGCCCATAACATTTACACATTATTAAAACACACATGTAGTTTAGGTGTGTATCTCAATATTTCTGCATCTTCCAGAATTTTTAATTTTACTTCCTCCAAGGAAAACAACTTATTCACATTTTTACAGCTTCATTAATCTAACTAGATGATAAACAGAGACAGGAGGCTATATAAAAATTCATTCTGAAACAAAATACATTGTTCTTCCCCTCTTTTTCATGTTTTTTTCCCAGCACGTCACACAAACTCTAGGTCTGAAAGGTAGAAAGGAGAGAAAAAAACAGGTGGATCGCATCTTTGATTCCTTCTTTACATAATATGGAGCTATCAAATCCAAAAATGATGGACTATACTGTGAAGTGCTCCAAATTTTATATGACTACATTTTTTAAGAGGACCTGAGTTGGGCTCTCAGTGTCCTATCAGGATAAATCAGATTTGATTTCTTTTTTGTGTTTCAGGTCACACCTCCACCTCCTCACTGCCCTGCCCAGTGCAGCACTCTCCCAGCACAGTTATCTCTACTTAACTTCTGAAATGAAACCAAGTGTTTCACCAACCCTACCACCCATCAAATACACAGCCAAAAACAGCCCTTGGTTTTGGAGTGGTCAGCTTGGCTTGTGGTAAGTCCCCCGTTTGCAGAGGGCTCCTGCAGGTGCTCAGGAGCCCAAGCTGGTCTTCCAGGCTGACACACATGCAGGTGTGCTCCACAAGGAGTGAAATCCTAGAACACTGGAGCAATTTTCTTAGAAACCTGTTAGGAACCCTGTTCCCCTGCAGGGCTGTGAATGTCAGGTGTTCTCCATCCAGCAGAGCTCCGTGTCCCTCCCTCCCAAACGAGCACCTACGCAAGCTGCACCATAAATGCCTTCACAGCCAGCTAATTACCTCAGGGATTTGATGTGCTTTCAGCCAGTTGACAGAAGGGCTTTTCTCCTGAGCTGCCTGAGAGCTGACACATTGACACAAGCCTCTTGCCCAGTGCTATCCCACACGGGCACTGCTGGCCCCCCCAAATCTCCTCTGATGCACCAGGTCCGGGAGCTGTGCCAGGAGCTGCAGCACAGACCCAGAGGGCAGAGAAAACCATTTGGGCTAGGACTACTGTGGGGAAGGTTAAAACCCACAAGGATTTATTGAAATTCAACCAGGATTAAACCAGTAACTCACTGCCAGTAAACTGGAGAAGTGGGAGAGATGTGGGACTGCTTTTTGTGATAATTCCAAAGCCATTATGCTGATTACTTGATTATCTTAATTCCCAGTTGCTAACCCAAGACAAAAGACTTTTCATAACTACTAAAGCAGAGTGCTGCAGCTTTCTGGAGAAGTAACTTGCACTTATACCTGGGAATCCTGGTACCCTTTGGGATGAAAGCAAGTAGGCAAAACACCCTGTACGAAGGTGCTGACAAAAATCAGACAGAGGCAAGGTGGCTTCTGCTGTAAAAGCAGCAAAATGAGGAAAAGTGGGTAAAGAGGTTTCCTGAGTATTACCATATAGATATACATATATAGAGAGAGGCATGCATATACATATATACATATATACATATATACATATATACATATATACATATATACATATATACATATATACATGTATCTGCACGCATGCCTAATGTGGTTGGTGAATAGTTGTGTGGGCAGAGGTAAGGACTGTATAATAAGGGAGTGCAGCAAAGCAGAAGAGAGCTGTAGAAAGCTTTCAAGTCTTGAAGCTGGAACCTACAAGCTGGGTTAGAACACCAAGGGGAGTGTGAAGGCAGCAGTCAAACTGATGCTGCCAGAGAACATCAGCCCCTAAAGATCATCTCTAAAACAGAAGAGAAGGATGGGAAAACAACCTGAAAACCTCAAAATCTCCCTCTGCCAGAAGCAAAAGGGAATGGGTAAAGGAAAAAAAAAAACCTCAAACAACCCACATTGCGCCACATTATCAAAAATACACAGCACACCTGGACCTACAGTTTGAAAATGTGGGTGGGAGGGTGCTCTGAAGGCACTGCAAGCCTCATGTAGGTGATAAACGCAAGCCCTTCCACAGAGTAACCACCTACACTCTGCAGAAGTACATTCATACCAACAGATAACTAATCTTTATTTCCTTCTCTGCTCCAGTTTTCAGCCCGGAGGATAAGCAGGCAGTGTCTTGAAGGACCATCTTCCACAAGGCCCAGAGAATGACAAATGGAGCAAACCCTGAGCACACCAGCTGCTGAGCTGGAGCCAAGAGGTGAGCCTGCTAGCATCAGTGAGGGGTTGAGGTTCTGGGCTTTGGGTGATGGAAAGGAAAGCTGACAACACGTGTTATGGATGGGAAGTGACTCAAGCCCAGAGAGGAATACTGAGTAATTTTCCATAAAGTCCTTCTGTAATCCTGCATAATTTATGGAAAGTGTAGGCTTGGAGATCTGGGCAAAGGTGAAGATTTTATTAAGGCAACTGCAGCTCAATAAATCTCTGCAGCATCATCAAGCTCCAGCAGACAATCCACAACCCAAAGCAAAAAAGCATCTTCCTGGTTACAGGAAAGTCACCAAGAGAAGACCTTTCTCTTTTTATACATAAATAAAATAGAAAGGAATATAAACCAGGCCCATTCTAGAGGAAAGGCATTTACTAAGAGAAGCCAGGGTTGGAGAGAGGACAGGGTCTCTGGGATCCACTTTGGAAATCACATGGACACAGGGCGTGGCAGTGCTGGGCACCACCACCACCAGCAAAGGTACCAACATGAGACTGTCCCAGGAAATTCCCCTGATGTGAGGGGGCATCCAGGTGACCTGCACAGGAAACGGGAAGAGAAGCAGAAAATCTGTGGAGCAGACACATCCATATGCTTAGGAACCAAAAAGAGGGCATTTGGAGGGCTCCCCTGGGCACCTGCAGGGACAGCTGGACTTCAGAGCTGCTCTGGCTTCTCTCTTTAATTAACATGTCAGCTAAAATGCCTTGATGCAGGCAGAACTGGAGAACTCTACAGGCATTTCCTGCTATTTTAGTGCCCACACAGGAAGATCCAGTCTAAAAAGGGAAAGCAGAGATAAAGCATAAGAGGAGGTGTCCAGGATGCTTCCTTCAATGTCATGAAAGGTTTAGGTGAGTTTGCAGTGAAATGGGGCAGTCAGGCACAGGGAGCTCTTTCCTGAGGCACAGAACTCCCTTCCCTCAGCCACAGCATGCAGGGAAAAGCTCTGGTAATCCCATGTCAGCATCAAAGCCCACCCAGGGGAAGCACAGCCTCAGATTCTGGGCTCCAGGCAGGTGAGCCAGGGGGGAAGATCCCCAGCCCCAGAGCACCTGCACCCTGTACAGGGCACTGAGAGCCAAACTGAGGAGAACATCTCCATCAGGATTGGTCTTGGACTGCTCTTGGCCACCAACCCAGTCAACTGGACTAATCCTGTGCAGAGTAGAGGAACCAGCCTCTCTGGAGCACCTTTAATCTGAGCTTTGGCTCTCCATCTTGGGAAGATGGTCTGTGCTGGGGAAGGAGACCATTCACTTCCAGTGACAACAACAGGAATCACAACCACCAGCTGGGCAGATCTGCCCACCTCACTCTGCACAAGTCCAGTGTGAGGCCCCACAGCAGCATGGCTCGTGCTCAGAACGTGCTCAAAGGCCAACGAGCCAGTACTGCCCAGGACAGAAAACGCGGCTGGAATGGCTCGTGTGGTTGAGACAAAATGAAGAAAATCTCCGGTTCTGGCAACTTCCTGCAGACCCAATGCCACCGAGAAGAAGGAACACAGGCCCTGAATCTCCTTAAGCTGTGGAAGTCCCTGGTTTTCTAACCAGTCCCTGGGCTACGTGCCAGGCTTAGTACTCTCCCCAGAGCTCGTACGTGTTGGTTTACACACCACGGAGGATCTCGACACTGCCGGGAGCAGCCACTCACGGCAGCCAGGGCCTGGGTTCTCACTTGTGGAGACATGGGGGAGTTTCCTGAGGGATGTGGGGGAACCTCATTCAGCATTTCTTTTCACTTAACCCAGTCAGTTTCCCTTCAGGGAAACAATCCTCAAAACTAAATATATTTTCGAAAGAAGGAGTCAGACTAGAGACAGCAGGGAACAACTACTATTCTTGGCAATCTGAATGCCTGGCCTGAAAAGAGAGATGTCTTCCTGAGCTGTGGCAACCAAAATACCTGTTTCTTCTCCAAATCTTGCCCCAAATTTACCCATATGTCAAAATGAAAATTTCTTTCAGTCTAGTACATGCTTTAAATATGCTTTATCACTCCCAGCACCACACACAAATGTATACATACTGTTTTTCTTGTAGAGGAGAATTTCAAAGCAGTTTGACTCATAGTTGTCGAAAGTTTGTCTGACTTTTTCAATGGTCTTCTTGTCCGTCAGTTCACCATACATAAAACTGAAAAAAAAAATTCTCTTTATTTCAAGACAAGCAACAACATTGTTACAGTCACCTTAAATAGCAAAAGCATTGAAGATGCTATGAACTGTCATTTACCAAGGTTTAATTATGATTTACACTCCATTTAAATATTTAGAGTGTCACAAGGACACCTACAATAGCGAGTAACCATGACCACCTTCTTACTGCAAATAAATCCAACATAATACTTCATTAAGTGCTTTACTGAGTATATCTTTAAGGATATATGGTTAGAAAAAGAGCTGACAGCTTATGAAACCATTATCACCACAGCTGCAGGCCATGGCAGTACTGCTGTCAAAACAGAGAAAATTGAACAAAACCTCTAAAATCTCCCAAATTTTGTTCAATCCTCCTGAAAATCCTTCTGGAGGAGGGATGTAAGCTACTACAGGTAAAGGCTGTTGGCTGAACCGACGGCTGCAAAACTAATCTTGTCAAGATGCATCTGGGACAATAAGATAATTGGAATTCTTTTACTAAATACCAATACAAATAGAGGTAGGATTTAAACAGCGAGGAGCAATGACTGCAATGTGTAGCTATGTCTGCACTACTACCAAACAACTGAATTCTTCCTCATTTTCCTTACTGTATACTGCATTTCTTTAGTAGTTCAGTGGAAAATACTAAAAAGCTTTTGGAGACTCATCCCTCTCCAGGCTGAGAATATAAAAATGTAATTTTAACTCTGCTATTTCTTCTTCTGTTTCTGCTATTTCTTGCCACTTAACCATCTCATCTTTGCATTCTTTTCCAGGTCAGATCTCCAACTGGTGTAAGCAAACGCAACTCCCTGACCTTACTTTTGACAGCTTTTGTAAGGAAACAGCCAGGCTTTTATTGTCATTCTCCCCTGGATTAAAAATAAGTGAAGGCTGCTCTGTGCAAATTTCCAATTACAGAACTGAGAGAAAATGGAACATTAGATAAAAGCTTTCAGACACTTGGATTAATATACTTTTAATTGATCAGACTTTTTTGTTTTCCCCCATTCTCTTTGTTCACAAACAGTTTGAGCCTCAGCTGAAGCCTACAACAGAAAACCCTGAGAATATGAAAGGGAAAAGCTATCAGTGCCTCTGTGGTTTCAGTGCAGCTTCTCTTATTGATCAACAGACCTCCAAAGGTTCAATAAACATTTATTTTATGTCTACTGCTCTGAGAGAAACAATAAAACAACACAGTGGTTAGAGGCTCAGCAAGCATTAAAGTACTCAATGAAGGCCAGACCATGAATCTTTTTTCTTCACAGCCAGCCCAGGGAAGCAGTGGAGCTGCTCCCACACCAAGGTGGAGCCTGGGTGACAAGGCATCAGAGTGGCTGCAACATCTGAGTGTCACTACAGCTGCCTCTTCACTGGTAACACAGGCACAGAGATTGGTGAGATTGGGTATCAGGAAAAACATCACTGAGAGGGGGCTCAGGCAGTGGAACAGGCTGCCCAGGAATGCTGTGGAATCCCCAGCCCTGGGAGTGCTCAGAAAACACGAGGGTGTGGCACTTGGGAACACGGCTTCGTGGGGAAGGTGGCAGTGCTGGGGCAGTGTCACCTCTGGGACAGCAAAGGAGGGGCCACTGCAGCAGCTGGCAGCAGGAAATGGTTTTACCCAGGCACGAGGCTTCATTAGTGTCCTGATTATCATTAACATGCACAGCTGTCTCGAGGACATGCAGAACACAGCCTACTGCTCGTTTTCAAATGACCTGCCTTTCTCTCCCCATTTCAGCTGATAACATTTTATACATTTATGCATGAGATGACAACAAAAAGAGTTTGATTTTTAAATTTTTTTTAAATCTATGCCTTCTTTAATGCTCTGATGCATCTTTTTTGTTTTGTTGAGACTTAAAACAATGTTTCTCATAGTCCTGAAGGAAAAAATAGCAAGAATTTGTTGAAGTGCTTGATTTTACATGATTTATAATACAGAAAGTTGTCATTTATTAGTGTTAAAATGACAAATCCTACTCGATGATGAGAAGTGGACAATACCAGTTAGTGCTGCAGAATATGATCAATCAACTTTATGTTTTAAATTACAGGCAGCTTATTGTTGCAGTAAACCTGTAATGCTCAAATCTCATACTATATTCACACATAAAGAGACATTTTAAAGGCTTCTGGAACAATAAAAACATTTTTCGGAAGGCAATTTTTAACAGCACCAAAGGAACCTCAGAGCCTTTCACTGCACGAGTTATATAAGATTTTTGCTTATCACAAGTTTAATTTAATTTAGTCTGTCCTATTTTGTACACATGGAGGGACTGGTACTTCTTTAGTCAATCACTCTGTCTTTTTCTGCCTCCTTTTTCCTTTTTTTTTTTGTTATTTAGTGCTTGTCAAATGCCTTGAGTGCAAACTGTACAAGACATAAATATCAAAATCACTCTGCTACTGGGAGTCTTACTACACAGAAAACACACTTATCAAAGAGAAACAAGCCTTGCTGAAATACACAGAGAAAGGCACAATCTTAGATATTTTCTCCACCTCTAAACCAGACCAGTTGTCATTTAGGATGCCTGGGCTCCCAACTCCCTCTTGAAGCATCTCTTGGCACAGAAAAGCCTCCTCTGAAGTCTCACATTGTGCTCCTCTGTCCTTTGCCAGGATGCAGAGCAGCAGCACCAGAGCAGGTCTGGGTTTGCAGGGCAGTAGCAGCTCTTTGAGAGGAGTTATCCAGGACAAAGGAAAAGTGAAGCACAGAAGGCATCCAAGCCTACACCAAATTTACAGCTCTCTTCATGCAAAAGCAGTCAGGGCATCAATTACAAGAGACAAACATCCACCCATGGATGCAAACACAGATACACATCAATAGCTTCAAAACTCTGCAGGGTGAAGAGCAGACACCACATCAGCTCCATGGGTCCCACGGGCATCCTCAGTGGGGCTTCTTTGCACAGCTTTGGCACTGCAAGGACACACAAAAATCTGGCTACAGAGGTGCCATCCCAACACCAAATCTCACCTTTTTCAAGTCCAGCTGCACCCACCATGCACAATCCCATTTCTTTGAGCACAGTGGGAATTTTGCCATTAGCCCCACTAGAGCCAGGATTTCCCTTGCAGACTGTTTTTTAATCCCACTTGTCAGGGCAGTAAATCAAAACAAGGAAGAGCAGAGATGCTGACCAAGTGTTCCAGTGGGAGCAGGCACATGGCTGTGAAAATCTCATGTGCAAGGAGAGGCAGGCAGAGCAAAGCCTGGAGTGAACGCCAAGTGTCAAATGCCAGGGCAGGGCCATTAAAGGATGCCTGCTCTTCCAAAGGCATGATGAAATCACAGAACTTAGCTGATAAGCAGTAATATTCAGAAAACACTGATATAACTTGCAGCATTAAACTGCATTTCATTGTTTTACAACTGTTTATTCTTTCAACGTGTTCATGAAGACACACGTGGTCATGTCTGTGGACAACTGGGCAGGAAACCAGTGATTTTCCTGGATGCTGGCTGACCTACTGATACACCTCCAGGCAGGGCTTTTTTTTTTTTTTTTTTTGTTAAATGGAGCTTAGAGGTGTCTCAGTCACACATGAGCCCCATTCCTGGACTGTCAGCTCATTTTCACCTGGCAGAGCAGATGAAAGTTCTTCCACCTAAAAATTCTATGCATTTTGGCACTTAATAATACCAATTATTCTGTATATCAGCCCAAGCTACACATGCAATTTTGAGTGCCACGTGAGCTCAGAAAGAACACATATCAACTCCCATCACCCAATATAGCCTGACTTCTATGTACAATGTGCTTTTTATACAGTGCTTGTGAAGCTAAGGAGACTGGCACTCATACTGAGGGATTTCTAAGTGATTTTCCTGCCAGTGGGTATACTATTGCTGATTAAAAAGATGAGAGAAGTACAAAATCAAAGGAATTACCAGCCTGAGCTGGAACTTATTGCCTGAGCTGGAACAAAAATCACTCACACCTCCAGTGCCTTCAGTTGATCCACCCCTGTCTGTGATCTGTATCAGGCAAGACCATCTAAGACTTAAAATCACAGAACCACTGAATTATTTAGGTTGGGAAAGACCTTTAAGATCATCAAATCCAACTGCTAACTCAACACTGCCAAATCCATCACTAAATCATGTCCATGAGTGCCACATCTACACAGCATATGAACAGTCCCAATGTAGGGGATGGGGTGGAAACAGAATATAGTGAATTCTCACTGGACCACCAGGAGAAAAGTATGGCTGAAAGGTGATTTTGAGGCACTTATAGCCTGAGGCAAATTGACCAAACATTGCAATATTTATAAATTGTACTTTATCACACTCATGATCAGTAATAACAACAACTTAAATCAGGGGTTAGATTTACATTGTTTGTATCTGTATATTTAATTTGGTTGGATTTTTGGCATTGAAAAGCAGACCCTTCCAAAACCTGCAATTAGGAGGTGGCACCACAGCACTTTTAGCCCAAAGCACTTGTCTTAGAGCAGTAAAACAAACATGCATATAAATCAAATTTTATATATAATGTAACATAATCTGGGCATAACTTAGCAAAAATGGACTGGGAGCCTGACTCAGAAAATACTGTAAATAATAGCCCCAGATATCCAAAAAAAACTCCAATGACATTCTACTGAGTGGTCTAAGAGGGCACCATGGACCTTTAAGACCAATAATCTCCATATCTCTCATCAGAGAGCAGCTCCAACTGCTCTGGAAGGCTGCATGTTCCATGTTACCTACACTGAAAATCTGTCCAGCTCTCAATCCAAAATCTGTCCAACTCTCACAGGTCTGGAATGTCTCCTATCAAAAGTTAGGAACATCACTCTGCACATGTAAACTCATAGAATCCCTGAATGGCTTGGGTTGGAAGGCACCTCACAGATCATCTCGTTCCATCCCCCTGCCATGGGCAGGGACACCTTCCACCAGATCAGTTTGCTCAAAGCCCCATGCAACCTGTCCAAGAGCCAGACACAGCAGTGTTGGTCATGCTTTGAGTATAGAGAGGGCTCCCCTCAAAATCCAGAGGTGGGTGCCTAGAATGAACATGAAAGAAAGAAACAATCTTTGCTACCAATTCCATTTTCCACAGTAATTCCCCCTCGATTTGTACAATTCACCTCAGTGACCTGTTTGAATGTGCTCAAACCAGGGTCTTTATAAATGCTAACAGGAGATTATCACGTTCACAATAAGCACCCAGATGGAACAAACCTTTTGGTCCCCTCAATATTTGAAGCACATGCCCATCCTTATCAGACAGGTATTGCTAAACCTTCCCCTCCTCAACAATTTCCTACAATCCCATTCTGCCTTATTTTAATGTGCACAGGCTATAAAAGCACTGGCTCACAGCAAACACAGACAATTCAATAGAGAGGATGGCAAAGGGGAAAGTGTGTATGTATCTCCAGAGCAGCTGTGATCAGGCTGTTTCCTTCAGCCCCACAGAGTGTATGGACTCTGTTGCTACTGTGTGAATGAATATTGCAACAGCACGTGCCCATCTCCTGCCTCTTGCCCCTGAGAGGACATTTGGCTGCACAGAGCAATCCTAGATCTTGCTTCTTCCTCTCCCCTGCAGATGAGAGCAGGGAGCACACAGCAGCAGGTGTTGCTCTCTGCAGAAAGCAGTGTCTGCCATCCAGGGACAGGCTCACTGCCCACCCTGCTGCTGCCAGCTGAAGCATCAGCTGATCACCAGTGTATGGCAGCATCACCTCCCAGAAATTATCACTGTAGATCACAGAACCACAGAACCATCACAGAACCACAGAATCACAGAATGGTTTGGGTTGAAAGGGACCTTAAAAATCCAAACCCCCTGCCATGGGCAGGGACACCTTCCACCAGAACAGGTTGCTCCAAGCTCCATCCAGCCTGGCCTGGAACACTTCCAGATATTCCATCCTCTGTCCCCAACACCTGGAATTGGTCAGTCCCTGAAGGCAGAGAGGGAAAACCCACACGAACTTGTATCTCAGCCCTTGCTGCTTGCCTCTGTCCCTCGTTTGCTTTGCTCACACACACTTTCACACACATCAGGGAGCCAGTCCTTCTCCAAAAGCATCCCTGTCTAAAGGATGCAGCAGGCACGGCTCAAATGCACACCCAGCCACAAATCACAGCTGCTCGCTCCTGAAAGACCACCAAGAAAAGAAAGAAGCCATAAAGCTGCAATGCTTAGAGTAAATATATCAGCAGCCTAATCACTCTCTTGGGAATAAAGAGGCACTTTGTGCATTACTGGCCTCTGTGTATGCTTAATGACAGGGGCCAGCGTGGGCTACAGAAGAGCCCACTGCCTCCTGGCATGGGAACAGCAGAACTCAGAACAATCTAGCAGAAGTGCCTTTGAACTGTATTACCTAAAACCCCACTCTCTCTACTGGATCATTAGCTAGAGAATATTCTCACCAATACTAACCAGGACAAATTTTTCAATTTCATGTTTTACCATGTTCTGTTAAGTTGCTGGTTTCATTTCAAGCCTGTTTTAAGACTTCAACATCTGCAAAACAGTGCCTTCCTTACCTCAATCCTTTCTCCCAAAACCTCACCATTCTTCCCAGCAGATTAAAAGCTTTCAAGTGCACCAAGTGGCAGCAAAATGGGCATACCTGCAAGTGCTGCTCTTCTGCATGACGTCAGCTCGGTGGTATCCAGAGAGTTTACAAAATCCGTCATTACTGTAAACTACGGGCCAGTCCACAATCTGGGCGTTTCCCAACAAAAAACTGGATTCTGAAAGGACAAAGAGCAAAAAGAGAGAAAGGGCTGCTGTCAGTGGCAAAGCACAGTGAAATCCTCCTTGTGTTACACAGCAGATGCAGAGCTACTCATGACTGTAATTTCTATCTTGACGTTTCAGAGGGAAATCCAAGTGGTCATCTGAAAAGAACTTGTGATCAAACAGGATAACTCCTGGTAGTCCTACACCACAAAACACCAATATAAGCCCCAATGCTTTAACAATGTAGAAAGCATTCATTTATTCACAATGTCTGGGCAAAATAGCATGTTTTACTTTTATTTTACACATACCTTGAAAGCAACATTAAATGAACGGTGCAAACTGAGTTTTAAATGCTGAATTGTATGTGTGCCCAAAGCTGATAATGACTCTTTTGTTTGAGAGAAGTAATTTTTTCTTCCTGGCAGGCCTGAGCCTGTTTTGCAGCACACAGACAGCATCCCTGGGATGAGGGACAGAGTGCCAGGTGATGCTGGGGAAAGCAGATGTTTTAAAATTGTAGTCTGTGGCAATCTTCAGAGTTTTCTTTATTTTTACTGTTAGTTTTCAATTTCATTTTGACTGCAGCTATGGAACTATATGGTCCCATTCACTGATGCTAAAAAGCTACTAAAATTTAACTATTAACAATCATTCCTGCATAAAAATTATAGGAAATGTTCCTTTCAGAAGCTCTTGTGGGGGGAAAAAAAAAGGATATTTTTACAAATTTTCCTCATAATAGCCAAAGAATGGTTATGGCAATAACAGACATTTACTCAGGTGTGCATACTGATTTTAACATAAAAGTGACACTGAGTTGGCATGAGCTACACATGCCCTACTCAGAGTGCTTATAACTGTGACTAGATTGTACATTCTGCAAATATTATTATATTGAATATAGAACATGTACTAAAAAAATAGTATTTCTATCTTTTTTCTTTCTAAGCATGAATTTTGAAAAAAATAATCTGGAGATTATTGGATTTTCTACAGAAAAGCAGACTTCAAAATATTTAAAAGCCAACCAATGGGAGAAATAGCAGCTTAGATTTTGTGAAATCTAACACTTTTACGCTCAAGGCATTTATTCAGATCCATCACAAATATTCTTTAAGCCCAAATGTCAACTTCAAAAATTTGCTTTCCTGCCCACAGGAAGATGCCCTCACTACAAGCAGACACAGAGTAAAGCCTGAGCATTACATGAAATATCCCTGGATTCCACCAGCCCCTTTCTGCTGGGACTCAGCCCAGCTCAGGGGACATCCTAAACCCCTGGGGACAAAGGGTTTCCTGGAGCTCATCCCACTGTACTGGCACTCCCCCCACACCTGCATCTCCACTGATGCCTAAAGATTTTTTAGCTTTTTATATATTTTCATATATTTGTAGCCTTGTAGACTTTTAATACATGTATATTTTCTAGTACTCTTCCTGCCCTTTCTCACAATAAGCTAACACTTTTCTAATGCATTCTTGAAATTCTGTTTAATCTTATACTTAAGGAGAGAATTTCTGAGAAGGACATTTTGTTTTCCACCAGAACTTAACAGATATAACAGGAAAATAGGGCAAAAAAACCCCGGGACCAACTCCAAAGGGCTGAACCAAGGGTGGGTTACTGGGGTAACTGATTTCCTACTGGATGGGCTGGCTAGATATACTAATTAATTAACCTTATAAAAATTGTGCAAATCCTTTTTCACATGTGCACAGAGCCGTATTTGTGCACCTGAAAGCTTTCATTAAAGAGTTGATTTTTACCTTACCACTTTAACACTGTTGCAAGGTTTTTCCTTTTTGTCATTAGGCAGCACCTCCAGTTTGGAAAAGGGGAGACACCCCCAGCCCTGCAAAGCTGGGCTCTCCTCATGGCTGCCACCCCATCACCACCACACTCCAGAAGCTGGACATGCTGGGAGCATCAGCAATTCTGAATTTCCCATCCCACAGGGAAACCACCCAAGGCTGCAAGTTGGATTTGGAAAGATTGTCTTTACAGAACGATCTCTGGCCGAAACTCTGCTCACACATCTCGACACAAAGGGCACAGCCTGGCAATGATGCACTCAGGGATGCTCTGCACATCCCTGAGCTCCCCAGAGGGCCACATCCCAAAGCAGATAACCCTCCTGCAAAGCCTCCCTATCCACAGACACAAACTCCATTGTGTATTCCCACCACGTCACCATTCCAGAACACAGCAGGAGATACGTGGTGCAGCCAGATAAATAGCAATTAATGGCTGTCTTCTATGGATTTTATACTGCTTTCACCTGAGGGTCTCAAAATATTTGATAAGGCATTCACCAAACTGATCAAATCCACAAGAAACTTGGGATTAACATAAAGCCAAGCTATTGACAAATTGTTGTGGGTTTGTTTCTCTTTTAATTCCCATAAAATTTGAGGTAAAAAAGACACTTGAATCATCTTGGTAGATATTAGTATTTTTAATTTTTAAGTTTAGATCAGATCCATAATATTCATATTAGAAACTTGACCAGATATTAGAAGGTGTTTTCTTTTGTCCCCTTGAATTTCCCTTTACTTAATTGACTTCTTTTTTTTTACCCTTGTCTCCTAAGCAAGCAAAGCTCATTCATCCATGCTCAGCACAGGAATATGAATCATAGAATCTTTTAGGTTGGAAAAGACCTCCAAGATGATTGAGCCCAACTGCAAACCCAGCACTGCCAGGTCCAGTACCAATATCTGTGTGTGTGTGTGTGTCCAATTCCAGCCAAAGGAAAATCTTGAATCAATGTTTGCCTCTTGTTGGAGACCAATAAATCCAACTGCAGGCATAAAGCCACAGGGATCCACGTTTCATTAATGCTGCTGCTCACTGAGCAACTTGATAAAATTGAAGGAAGAACAGGTCAGTGTCTGACCCTTTGGTTTTTTTGGGTACCCAAATCTCAGTATTCACAGAACCTCTCTGTATTTAACCTACCTTATATTTTATCAGGAGTCATTATTTTCTTCAGCCAAGACACAATTAATTCTTCCCTATTTCTACAGTTACAAATCATAAGTCCAGGCAGATTTAATTCTACATGAGCCACTCCATACCCAGCTGTAAAAATCCAAACTGTGTACTGGATGACAGGACACTTTGAGAGAACCTCTCTAGTTTTGACTATAATTTTACAAAATCATGTTATCACCACTAACTACTCATTAAAAAGTCCATTTCTGCAGCTCCCTCCAATGAGGATGGATCCACAGCCAGTTCTGGACTAAATCCTGCATGCCTGACTTTTGTATTCCCACAGTTCAGATTTGTGATTTCCTGTCTAGGAAAGGTCATCACAGTTGTGTCTTTGATTATGATTTCCACGAGTCTATGGCAAATTCCACTCTGGCCAATTTCCAGCTGGCTGCCTGATCCAGGTGTAAGAGACAAGGGCTGGAAAAAAACCTCATTTTATCTCCATCTCCAGTTGCCACAGGGCAGACAAGAATGGAGGTGTTCTGGCTCCCTTCATGGGAGAGGCAACCTCTCCTTCCCTGCTCAAGTCATCAACAGATAAAAGGGGTATTTTAGGCCTTCTTCAGAAGAAAAAGAAGAGGAGCCAAACAAAAGGTCTGGAAATGGCAGGGTGATGGGCACGGCAAGGACACCAGCACTGGGATCTCCATAGCCATATTCCTGCCAGATCCAACAGACAAGAACTATATTCTGCAAGCAAGTCTTTTGAAAGAATATGTTCTGTTGAAGGTATTCTCAATAACACGTGTTTCTGAAGAGAGTTCAGATATTATAACTGGGCATCGCTGAATCCAGCCACTACACCTACACCACAACACATGAATTTACTTTAATTATGTCACAACTTCACAGAAAGATCACAACAGGGATTGCCAAGGATAGCCAAAGTTACGAATGGTAGGGCATAAACACAGCTGACCTCAGCTGCAAGGGGCTGTAAACTAAAATTTGTGCAATACCCGTGCTGTGGCCCAGAAAGGAAAACCTCTCTCTGTGAAGCTCCCAATCTCACAAGAATTTTTCTACAGAAGCTGGGGACTCCTCCACTGGTCAGCTAGACACTGGTGACTGGTGAAAGCAGGACAGAACTCTGACAGACTCTGGTCTGACCCAGCACATGGTGGAACTCCAGGCACCTGGGATCCAGATGGCCATGGTGTGCTATCTCGTGCTCTGAAAACCCTTACAGGCAGCTAATTTCAAAACTCCCACGAGGATTATCCCAAAATCTCTGGGGATGTGTTCATCCTTCTCGGATTTCTCCACTGCACTGAAAGTGCACGTCCACTTCCCATTTCCTTACAGATAAAAGGCCAATTTTTGTTATTTCTAAGCTTGTCTTGATGTCATTGCCTCCACCAACCATCTTCTTCACCCACTCCCCTTTCTGATGCGCTGTAGGGAACCCAAACCACAGCTGTGCAGGTTGTGCATGCTCCTTGACTAGACACCTCTAAACACCAGTGTCTGTAAGAAAAGCAGGGTCTGCCAGCAGACTCATCTGTCTCAGAGTTGCCAGATTCCTCTCAGGAAGGCAGCAGGCTTTTTATTAGCTAACATAACACTCCTATTTACAAGGTTTAATGCTGATGGCAAGGAAACAGGGTATTAGAGGCAAACAGTCAGCAAAACTTCAGGCTGGAAAACACAATTGAGGAAAACAATTTTTTAAAAGGCACTGCATTTGCTGTTGCCACGCTTCTATTTTGTAAAAAGGCTCTTTTGTATAAAGACAGCCTATGCTGTAGAGCAGTAAGCCTTTAATCTTGATCTATCTTGCAGTAGCTAGCACTCAACACGGTGCTGAGCCTTGTGTTTGTTATTAAAACTAAATAAAAGACCACAGTGTGTGAGCAATTTTTGTAACTAACAAAATGCCTAAAGCAGTGTAAAATTAATGTTATGTAATGACAGGAGAGCAAGAACAGCTAAATCATTCCAGGAGATATGCTTAACCAAGTGAGAAACGTTGTCTCTAATCATCTTTTCTCAAGAACGCTTGGGTACCACTTGCAACCAAAATTGTTTAAATCACCTTTTCTGAGAATTCCCTCTCTTCTCAAGGAAACTGGCAACTAACCTTTTTTAGAAAGGTCACCACTGAGAAGACATTCTAAAGAAAATAAAGTAGTAGCAGAGCACAAACAACAGTAATGATTATAATAACAAAAAGAAGCAGCGTTTCCATCTAGGAACAAATTCCTACCTCTATCAACTTTACACAGAGCTGTCCTTCAGAACTACCACCCTTCCACTGCACAGCAAAGGCAGCTCAGACCTCATGGGGGCTGGGAAATATCTGGAATTTGCCTTTGTTGCTAATATAAAAGCCCCAAACCACTTAAACTGCTGTCAGTTGATTCTTCTCAAAACTCAGCACATTGCTCAAGATGTGCTGTGTCCCTGTGGAATACAGAGGAAGATCCTAAACCCTCTTGGAGGGCACAGCACTCTGAAATCTGCCTCAACAGGCACCAAGATCCCTCCTCTGGGGCTGGCTGCAGACAAACCTCTGCTCTTGAAGCAGCAACCTCCACCAGCACTTTGTACTCCTGTCTGTAAAACCACAGTGCTGTTTTCTATACAAAGCTATAATTTCCCCAGTGTCTTTAAAGCATGCAGAACATCAGTGTCATCCAATTTACCCAGTACATTAAGCATTGCTTGCCTGGAAAAAAAAAAAAACTCTCAAAGAACTGACTCTTCACATCACCTTTGTGTGCCAGTGTTGTATTTATTTAATACTCATATTATGAAGATGCAGCGAGGGCTAAACCCAGAGCAAGGTGTCATCACACTGACTGTGCTGAAATTATCCACTTCCTGCCCCAAAAACGTGCTCCTCAAATAAGACAAATAATCCAGCACTGGCTGAAATATTAAATCCACATCCACGCCACCCAGCTGGGAACACAGCTTTCAGCAATTTAGCAAGAGAGCTCAAGAAGAAAAATTCGAGTTTGCCTGAAATTTACCTCCTCAAAACTTAGAAAATTTACTGCAATTATTTGGAATGTGGAAGTCCACAAACAGCCCCTGCCTTTACTGTGGCACATCACTGACCCCAGGAAGAGCTCTGAGGCAATAAGGACATGACAGCACCTCTATGAATTACCTGAAAAAATGACATTTCATACATTTCTGATCACAGTTTCTCCCTCATACATCCATTTATCCTAGAATTAAACTAGCCTTCACCTATCCCAGTTATCATCTAAATGCCACTGCTGAATCTGCTCTCTATTAAAATTATGCAGAACACAACATAGATGTACTGAGACTAAATTTAAACTGGAGCATGCTGTAGCTCTCACTCAAGGCACACAGGCACCCTCAGGGAGAACCAGAATCCAGACTTCCAGCTTTATACAAGTGAGAGTGCTGCCTTCACATTCCCAGAGGAGAAAATTGTGGTAACAGGAGCTCTTCAGACACGGGGCTCCTCTTGCAAACACTGAGCCCGCAGCGAGTCCTGGCTGAGCTCCACAGAGCCTGGCTGCTTCTCAAAAAAACCTGTCTGGGCAGAAAATCGGCTGCACCCCCTGTGCTGTCCTCCCTGTGCCAGTGGCTGAAGCAAAGCTTTCAACAGGACTGAGCCCAGAACCCCTCCCGGGTGTGGAGTCAGGCCCTGGCCACTTGGGGTACCCCGGGCTTAGCAGTTACAATAGCCAGCCCCCTGAGTGGGCTGATTAAACAACTATTGTCCTTTTTTTTTTATCTGAAAAGCAGAATATTAGAGTACCAGCTCCAAAATCTTCTATTATTTAATGTTATCAAATCAGAAAATCCTATTTCCTTCAGCTATCCAAGAGAATAACTTAAAATCCCAGTTCACCACCTGACAGCACCCTGTACAACAGGCTAATTAAATGTATTTCCACTTCCTGACACTATTATTTGGCTGTATACTCCTTCCAACTGCAATAAGAAAACCTTAATATTTCCTCAAAAAAAAAAAAAAGAAAAAAGAAAAAATCAATTTAATTTTTTTCCTTCTCTCAGGTTTCAACGTTAACCCGGGAATGCAGCAACTCTTGCAGTGACCTCTTGTGGCAAGTGCTCAGCAGCGCTCAAACTTCCCCCAAAAGGAGAGGATGGATACCCGGGCCACCACCCCGTCCCACCAACCACAGAACGAAAGAAAACAAAAATAAATAGGAAGAAAATTAAATTAAATAATAACAAGATAAATGAAACGAGGAAGGAAGGAAGGAAGGAAGGAAGGAAGGAAGGAAGGAAGGAAGGAAGGAAGGAAGGAAGGAAGGAAGGAAGGGCCACAATTAGAAATAAGACCACAAAGCAGCTGATCATCTCTCAAGGAAATCCAGCTTTTCCTTTTGCTAATATGGCATTCTTTAAGTTTCTAAATTAATAAAAAGGCACAGAACTTCCATAACTATTTTTTTAAGTAAAAATAAACACTTTAGACCATGTAGAAGTCCCCCAATTTCAGCAGCAGTCAGAGATGCTTAATCTGTGTGCGCTCAGCGAGCCCACTTGAAAAGCAAGGAAAGCAGGGTGTCTGCAATTGCAAACCCCTCACAGATGTCATCTAGTAGTGCTTGTCAGTGTAAAAATCCACTTTGCATTGATCTACGTGTCAGCAAGCGCCCTGCAGTCACAGAAACTGCAGAAGGATCCCGGTGCCTTCGAATGCCAAAGAAAGCCCTAATGACATGAGCACCTTGGTCATCCCTTCATTAACTTCTGAGCTCAACTGGAGGATGGAAACTTTCACCCCATGGTGCATCCTGCTTTTATGCAGGGATTTAGGGAACTGCTGAGCTCTGCATTTTCCTCAGGGGATCCCAAGTGACAGATATCCACTAAACTTGAAGTACTTTGCTTTAAAGAACTTTCTCTGTGCAGCATGTGTAATTTAATTGGTGCCAGATGAAAATGCAGCTTGTTTTAATATAGGGGAGAGAAGCCCACATGCATCACGTCCCACATCCCTGCCTGTAAGACAGGAACCCTACACAAGCCAGTAAGAACAGGAGAGACAAGAGACACTTATTTTATCTGTAACAGCAGTGGAACAAAAATTTAAAAGGTGTGTTACTGCTAGAGATGTAACATTTGTTTCCCTCTCCTTTCCAGGTAACCTGCCTTGATGAAAATCACCTGGGAACAGGGCTGATCCTTTCACCAATCAGTCACAGGGACCCAGCAGGGCATAAAGGTTGGTGAGAAGGAACTGCTTTTTAGGAAGATGGCATAAAGCTGGAAAAGGCCAGGAATTAAATGCTAGCTTCATTAAAACTCATGCTGAAATTCCCACATAAGCCTCACAGAGCTAAGATTTCGTCCCAATGTTAAAATGCATCTGTGAAAGACCCACTTTCATCAGGAAGCTTCTAAGAGTTATTACAATAACAAATATCCAATAATGATGACTCTTATGATACAGATAAGATTATGTACTGTTTTTCACTAAATTCATCCCCTCTTCCAAACTGTTAGCAGTCTTTACTGCAGATTGCTGTCAAGTCCCAGAGTCACCCTTTCAACAAATTCATGCTTTACCATAAAAGCAAATTATGCCATTAACATATACTTAATTTTTCTGCTGATAGAATTTGTGAAGGCAAGACAAGACTTGCATGGCTCAACTCACTGGATGACTCTGGCCATGGAACAGGTCCATAAATCCCAGTCCTGATCTAGAGACTTGCCCAGTTCTGTACCCTCTGCAATTCCACAGTGCTGAGCACGGGTCAGTATCAGTAAGAGCTCTGGATGCACTGAAGAAGTGAACAATAATATCAGTAATAACGGGCACAGCCTGCTGAGAACATCTTGGGAGAGAACATTGCCCTTAGGATGGTCCTTATTAAACGTCCCAAATACTAATGGCAGTAAAAGGCAGTCACCTTAATGTGATTTAGCCCAGTGCTCTCACAAAACACCTTTCAGCTCAGCAAAACACCTGGTGCTCTTAAGATCTAGGGCACAGCCAAGGCTGTAGCGAGATCGTATCTATCTTTGTGAGCCTCAGATAAGCCCCAATGTATTTTCACTGTGTTTAAAAGAAGAAAGAGGAAGAAAAAAAATTGCAGAGAGTGCACTGAGATTACCCTGACAACAGGTCTGCTTGTCCCTCTCCCCAGCCCCAGCAGCCCTGAGGACACACCCTGCACTCCCAGTGGGCTTTGGCTCTCCTTAAGTGGAGCTCGGCTGTGGTGAGGGCAAAGACCCTGCAAAGCAGAGGCTGCCCTGCACCACCCCATGCTTTGGGAAGCACCTGCAACCTGTGATGCTGCCCAAAGTTCAACGCTGACCTAAAACACTTCACAAGCTCCAAGGTGCAAAGTCGTCCCCAAAAGAGACATTCCCCAGGCAAGGCGACACTGTGGGACCTCTCCATTGCTTTGGCAGCTGCTCCATCCTTCCCAAACACACTGGCATGGAGAGGGGCATCCAGCAGGGCAGCCCAGCTCTCCCACTCTCCAACACAGAGGGCAGAGAGCCACGGTCACCCCATTTCACAGCCACCCCTGTCACAGCCACCCCGTTCCTTTCTGCTCAGCTCCTTGGTGCTTTGCTCCTGGCTGCACACTGTGAGCACTTCTCCCACAGTTTTAACCTGATGAGCAGCCAAAGATGAGGTAAAAAGGAAGGGTTCACAACATTCCTAAAGAGAAAGTGCCCAAATAATGCTGAAAATTCAATATATGATTGCTTCTAAACCAGGCTAGACACCACACCAAGCCTGCACACCGTGTTCCCGCTACACCCACTCCCAGTCCTGACTTTCCACATTTTAAAATTATTACAATTTTGTCTATAAATTTTGTTATTAGGATCTATCTCTGGTAACTCTGAGTAATTTGTCTCCATCAACACTTCATTTTGAAGCCACTGCTTCCATTTCACCTGAAGAAGAATCTGCTGAAATACCTGCCTGTTTTTTTCCAGCAGTACCTGTAGCCTAATAGAAGTTATTACGCATATCTACAAACCTTCTCTTGGTTGTTAAGAAAAGATTTATGATCAAGAAGTGCAATGGGATTGCATAAACGTGACAAATCTCAAAGGAGAATGTTCCTGAACCAGGAAAGCTGACAGAAAATCTTTTTGGGGGAGAATACTGAAGATGTATTTTAAAAAAAAATCGTAAGTCTTTCCTTCATCCCATTCCTCAAATTGTCAATGAAAAACCCCTTGGAACTTGGTGAATCCAAGTCTAAAAACAAACCCAGCAGACAGCCAGCAGACCAAATCCTTGTCTTCTTTGAGCGCTGGCAGGAGATACTTGAACCAGATTTGCTCCACTGTATACTATTAAGTTTGGATTAAACAGTACTGAATCCAATGAAAATTACTATTTCTATAAAGGATAAATAAGGCTATGTCCTGGATAACAAAAATAAGAACTAAATCATGTTTCAGCTCAACACTGACAACTTACATGAGTTAAATACAAATTCCCAATCTACTTTCCTCTTTGTGTCCAACAGGGAAGATTTACCTCTCTAGCTAGCACCATGCTTAGACATCATCAGTGGCACAGAAAAAGCAGAATGAATGACCAGATCAGCATGATTTATGCTCCCAAATTAAACCAGGTTAAAAACTGGAGGGGATACATGCTTTTAAAGTATAATGTTCAAAAGCCTTCTGAGCTTTTCCAGTTTTTGATATCTCAAAGCTTTACTGAGCTTTCACCAGGGAGGATGTGTGATTTCATTAGAGCACGATACAAAACCATGGCATTCCCAAGCCATGCTCCCAGCCCTGCCACCGACATGCTGCATGACCTAGGGAAATCAGCTGTGAATGCCCCAAGCCCCCATTTACGCCACAATTTGACGAACAGGTTGAGAAAGCCTCTGTATGTCCTCTTCCACAAGGAGCCGTGAAGTGTAATTAAATTCCACCCAACACTTTGAAATTGTCAGAGGGAAAGTGCTATACAAACGCTTATTAATTAAGCCTGCATTTAATATTCTGGGAAATAAATACACTATTGCGGGAAACCAGCTCTTGGAGATGGTGCAGCCACAGGGCTTGACAGAGAGTCAGCTCCTGACCACAGAACTGACAGAGGCAACACGAGAGGGGGGAAGCCCCCCAAAAACGGCTCAATACAAAGCTGGCATTTGAACACACAACGTTTTAAAACAAATTCCAACTCCTCAACCCACTCCTGCTCATGAGGAAAATCCATGAATCACCAATTCACTACCTGCCGTCAAAATCCACTCCAAGCCAGCACACCAGACCACGCTGGTGTGACTGTGAGGTACACCCAGCACTGTGCAATATGGAAAGGTGGAAAGGAACACTTCTCAGCATAGTTTAACAACCCATTGGTGTCTTGATTAATGCTAAATGTAGTAACTCTTCTCAATGCCCTGCTCTGCTCACCTCTCCCACTCCTGTCCCAGGTGTGCCCCGGCACAGCAGTGCTTCCCCATGGCAGTGTCACCCTAAACTTGGGCTGACCAAGAAGTTACCTTATAGCAAACCCAAAGCCGAGCTCTCCTACATTTGTGCAAACACTATGTCTCAGTAGTTATGTGCCAGTGCAAAAACTACATTAAAAAATGAATGTAACTAGCACAGGACTTGGCTAAAGCAGCATCTGCATCAGCACACCCAAAGAGACAGTGGGCTGCAAACACAGCGTAACTTTAATGGAGCAGTGTACAGTGCTCTTGATCGGTGCTTTGCACTAGAAAGGGTGAGATTAACTCCCGCAGCACGGAATAGCTGGATGCCACAGTCCTGAACTAGTCCTGTAAATATTCACCCAACGGAGGAGCCGTAAATGACCAGCTGCAGACAGTTCTTTACCCATTTGCTCAGCCACAGGATTACCATCATCCAAACCACAGTCACTCCCTCACCTCTTTCCTGGCACCTTTGCCACAGACTTTAAAGTGCCACGGAATTGCAAAAAAACTTCGAACCCCCTGAATGGAAATAATTGCAAGTCCTAATTATTACAAAACTAAAAAAACAAGAAAAAGGGGGGGGAAATGACCCGATGAGAGGAGAGGATGACAATTTATTGTCTCATGAAAGAGAAAAAGGTTCAAATTGGCAGTAGCGATTGCGGTGTAAGAAGTGAGGGGAGGCAGGGTAAGGACCGCGAGGGGATGCTCCGGAGGGATGAGCGGATCCCGTTCCTTGAAGGCACCGCTTTGGCACGGACCCACCGGCGAGGCACCGCCGGGGCGAGAAGCCGGAGGGACGGAGGGATGGACGGATGGACGGGCGGATGGACGGATGGATGCATGACGGGGGATCTCTCACCGCTGGAGCGCCGGACGATGTTCTCCAGGAAGGTGTTCTGCGGTGCCACCAGCCCTCTCTTGCCCCCCGGCATCCTGCAGCGCCGGGCTCGGGGGCCGGGGNAGGGGATGGGGAGGATGCGGGGGGGGCACGGCGCGGAGTCCGCGAGCATCCCCCGAGCGCCCGCCGAGCATCCCCCCCCTTCGCTGGTCCCCTGCGAAGTTCTGCCCTGAGCGAAACTCACGCAAACCCCTCAAACCCCCTGGTTCTGCATCTGTACAGAGTTTTGTTTGTGGTTGTTCTTTGGGGTTTTTCTTTTCCCCCAGCGGGTGGGTTTGAGGGAAAACGCTCGGGAATGCTTGTGTGGCACACTGGAAGGCGGCCGCACTTTGCCCGCAAAAGATAAACGCGATGTGCAACGTAACGTGTTAAATGCCTCTAGCCTTGCCACCAAGAAGAAGCCACCTGAAGCCACCAAGATATTTCTTGGAGGATTCCCCCCTCCCTCCGTGCGAGGGAACAGCAGGCAGATTTGGGGCTGGAAACCTCTTTTCTCCACGTATTCAGGGACCAGGCTCTGCTGCGCCGGAGCCCCAGAGGAGCAGGTGAGTCAGTGCCGTGAGACGCCACACCCGAGTTTCTGGGTACGCTTTGCTCTGTTCCTGACCCAGCCGCCGTTCTCCCTCCAGCCGTTTATTTATTAATTTATTTCTAAAAAATACTAGGACAGTATGTTTTAAAGCTATGGACAGTAAAATCCTGGAAGGAATTTCTCCACCTACTGCTTCTGCCTCTGCTATTTTGCATGCTGCTGCAGACAGGGTAGGGTCGTAGAAGGACCTAAGACATGGAAAATCAGTGCTTGTCCAGAGCAGCAGCATGCTCAGCAGAGCACATCCCGGTGTGCCGCACACTCCTGCCCTGGCTGGCACAAGCAGCAGTGCTTCTCCCAGAGGACATCATTCCACTGTGGAAAAATCAATTTATTTATTTTTTCATCCTGCTTGCAGCACCTGCTCCTTCCTCTGCTTGAGTCCTGGTCCAGCAAGTCACATTGAGGTCACCTGCACTCCACGGCTTAAAGTTTGAAATCTCTACCACACCAGGAGCTGTTGCTGGAGCAGCTCTTTCCTGGGTGCCAGTACCGCTGTCCCTGGAAAATGCCTGATTTTCCTTTCAAACAAATGCAGATCAGGAGGAGATCAATTGGGAATGCTGCCAGAAAACAAGTTTGAGGTGTGAACCACACACGATTTGTCAAGCATTCCTTGTTTCCCCCACCCAGGTCTGGCATCTTCAGGGCTTTCCTTAGAGTGGAGTGGTTTAAGATGCTCCTGCTGAGCGCTGCTCCGAGGTGCAGGGAAATTCTGCTCCCGGTAATTGGAGGGTGGAGGGCAAAACCTTTGTTTGTTTCAAGTGAGCTGTAGCTCACCTAAACCAGCTATGCTCAGGCAAAAAGTGTGTGACTGATCTGTCTGGGCAGTGCTGCCAGGACCTCTGCTCCCCAGTTCCCTCCCTCCCAACCAATCTGAATTTTTCTACTCATTCCCCAACCTCATTTTGAAACCTAGACTTGCTACTTGCCCTCCCACACCCTTTTTATCAAACTCCTTGTTCACCCTTTCATTTCCACTAAACTTTTCTGTTCTGATGTGGCAGCCATGCCCAAGAGTCACTCCATCCTCCCTGCTCCATCTCCTCAAATTCAGATGGCTCGTTTAAATTCTGTTCCTGTATTTCCAGTGGCACTAATTAAACAATAGGTTATGGAGAGAGACAAGCTCCAAAATATATCTTTAAATATCAGAGACGTCAGATAGAAATGGCAAGACGTGGTGGGATGTTTCTATACCAAGGTTGCAAAAAACTCCAGAGGACACTTCTTTCTTTTCCTGGAATGCTGGATGAGGCTAAAGATACCCTTGAAAAGAAGAGTCTGACAAAGAAAGCAAACTGGGAACTGCAAAGAGACTCTTGTCTTCTTTTGGGAATCTTCGAATTGCGCTTGGAAACAGCATCGAGCCACCACGCAGGAAACTGTCAGAAAGGTTTGAGGTCAGTGTAAGTAGGAAAAAGACAACTAGGCAGCTTCTTTCCACATCAAAAATACCCCAGTCTCAACCAGCTGTTCTTAAGTGTGGCAGAAAACCCACTGTGATTCAAAATTCTTTTTTTTTTCTTCCCCAGAATAGGTAAGTCAAAACAGTTTCAATTTTCAGGAATTAATTGTTAAAACATTTTTAAAAAATGTAAATGTAACAACATTCCTGATGATCAGATCATTCCTAGTTCTTCTGTCTTCTTGGCTTGCAAATTTTATTTCTTTAAGGGAAGAAACTTGTTTTCCTTTCCTAAAAGGAAAAAGGCAAAAAGGGAACTTTTACATCGCTGTACCAGAGTAAAAGTAATCATGATTCCTTCCTCTTCTGCTTCACCATTTCTTTTCCTCTGAAATTTGAAGCACCGGCTCAGGGTGATTTACCTCTTTTCTGTTATTTCTACAAAGGGCACAGTACCCCAAATCCACCCAGCAGTGGGCAAGCACTGAGCTCCCACGGCAAGTGGAGAGAGCACACGCTATGAAGTTCAGCTGCATGTGCTGAAGAGCTGACCCTTGGAGTCTAAACCTGCAGGAGAGGGTTATTTTACTTCAGGGACTATTAAACATTTCAGAACTGGTTCTTATTCACAGCACAGAGCTCGAAATGTGTCTTCTGTGAATTTATGAATTGAAGAATCATCGCTCCCAGGGCTCCTAGAAGAGGAGGGAGACACAGACTGGCATAAACAGGTCAGGCACTGATCCAATCCAACAGCCTGAGTCACTGGAACATCCGAGCTGCTGGACAGATCCACGTTTCCTCTGCTCTCACTGCTGTGTGTAACAAGGTGAGTCAGGTTCCCTGGGACCACCCTGGGCACCCAAGGAGACTCACCAGCATAGGTCTAAAAATATTGTGAGCAGAACTGAGTCATGGGATACCCTTGGCAAGGCTCAGAGCTGTTTCCTAGCCCAGGTGCACACAGAAGACTTCCCATTCTAAAAACCATCATCAAGATGACCGTGGGCTTTTGTTATAAACAATATGATTTATACACATGAACTCCAAATTAGCAATATTTGATTTCTAATGACCTACAGGTATTACTGTAACAACAGCTCAAGTGGGAAACAAATGCCACAGAGAGACATTTGAAGGATGTTAAATGGTGGAAAAGCAGGTAGAGTTTTCTCCTTAAAGGCCAAAGAATCTGCACCAAAGAATGTGACAGAAGAGACTTTTCTGCTAAAAGGCATGAGACCCTTAATAAATCTTTCTCCATGATAAAGTGCATCTGTTATCAGATACCAGAGTGGGACAACAGGGGAGTTCATACTGCAACTTTTTCTCCTCAGCAGGGAGGATTATAAGGTCAGGGTTTTTTACTGGCTCCAAAACCACTACCCAAGAACTGTGGGCGAGGTGGTCAGAAATCTGCAGGAAGCAAAGCAGCATCTCTGAGCCCAGCACCCTACTCACCATAAAGGTGGAATCTGAGTCTGAAAGTTGCTGAGGGGATGGCATCAGATCTGCATTTCTGCATTGCCTTCAGACAGTAGCCTTCAGAAAGGAGGAAATACCTCTGCTCATAGCAGCAGCTGATAACACCAGAAGAAAGTACTTAGGTGAAAAAAGATACAGAGGGGGAGGAAATAAATTGCTGTTTCTTTCCTAAAAATAAAAAATTGCAGTTTCTTTCCTTCTCTGTTTTGGGGGGTTTTGCTTCTTACCCCATTACAAATTTGAAAAAGCACTTTGGCAGTCAGGAAATCAATAAAAACTTGACAAAAGTTGCTGCTTTTGGTATAAAAATTGATGGAAAGTATTGATGAAACCTCAGACCTAAAGTACTCGCTGGATTCTAATTTGGCACCGATGAGAATTCTTTATTCTCTGTTGTGTTGGGCAAGTTAAGTCTGGACAAATTGACCTGGAGGTTATGAATCTCCTGTCCCTCAGTCCCTTTGGCAGTACAAAGCAAAGGAATGCAGAACTTATGAGAGGCAACAGCATCCAGCTGAGTCAAGCACATAGGAATTAGGAATTAAGGCTCCCTGTGTATCCTGCACCTGGGATGCACTGAGGATGGCTCAGTGCATGGATAATGGCTAAGCCTTCCTCTTTTACACTTCTCATTCAACATGGCCCTGTGCCACATTCCTGGGACCCCAGCCAACCTCTGCTCAAGTATGGCATGATTAATTTTTTTTTGCGTGGTGCTCATCACTAATCTGCTGGTGCTTTGTAGGCACCATTGAATATCTTCTGCATTTTACCTCGTCATACTGGGATCAGACAGGAAACTGGGGCACGGGGAGATTAAGGTCAAAATGGTCAGGGAAGTCACAGTGTCCAACTTGAGACATCCAGGATCCTTTAGCAGAGGAGTCCCAGCTCAGCAGAAGTTTATATATTCAGTATCTGGAGGCTTTGGTTACAGCTGTGAGAGCAAAGCACTTCTCCAGACCACAGCCTCTGCATTCCCCATGAGCTTATGGAAAATAGAGGAAGAATGGGCAGTGGGAGACCCTAGGTTTGAATGACTTGCACAGCTTCATGGATGATCCCTGTTTGACAGGAGATTTAACAATTACAGCTCTTGCTTGCTTTTAACATGATGATTTTTATAGCCCTTGCCTTATTATTTCATTGCCTTCATTTTCTCTAGCGGGCACACCAGAGATACAACAGGCCAAAGCTGCACACAAGTCAGAAGTCAGTGGGGGAGGTTTACACACACACATACATGAAATATTGTGGGGAGTGTAACTGAAGACTGTGTTGCAATGCACAGACATAAGGGCAGGAGCAACCCAGCCATTATACGGGCATTGCCTCCCTTTGGAGTGCCTTGAAACCCAATTTTTCTTTTCCACAGCCTTTTCTTAAGCCAGAATCAGACACTTAGGAAAAGAGCCTTTAAAACATTATCATTTTATTAATGTTGTTTTTCATATTCCTTCACCTGCAAGGTCTGTGCTTCAGTTATCATTGAGTCCAGCTGTGCAGTCACAGGGAGCCATTAAAGCTTCTGAAATGACCTAAAATAACACCTTGAATTCAACAGCATCAAAACTTTCAAAGTCCATTATCACAGCATCAGGCAGGTGCTGCGAGGTCCAAACCAAGGCTCATGTGTACTTTCTCCCTGGAAGAAGGGAAATCCCTCTTTTTCAAGGGTATAGAGCTCATAATTCTAACCCTGAAGGGAAAACCTGGCACATGCTGCAGCACATTTGTGGGTAGGGAAGCATACAGTGATAAGAGTGAAAGTTTTCATGTCTTCAAGACCTTTCAGGAGAGAAGAGGTGGAAATCTCAAACTCCTACTTGGAAAGGAGACAAGAGTCCTCTGATTTAACCTAAAACCCCAGTGTGACAAGTACCCCAGGATGGCAGCTTGCAGATGCCCAGGAAGCAATGCTTGGGATGAGGGTAAATCACAGAGCCAGATGTGAAAAGTGAATGGTTGGGGTTCAGTACTCAAAAGGGTATGTGGAATAAGGGGAGGAAATGTTCTTGCATCACAAGGACAGCAAATATCAGCACCCACAGTAATCACTGGGGGCTCTAACAAGTCCATGGCAACTTCCTCTCCCAGGATTTCATCCTGAGAAATAAGTTGATAGCTACCAATAATTTATTGGCAGGCTTTACAGAGTTAAATCACTGCATTAATTACAGAGGACCAAGAAAAATGGACTCATGCCCTTTTCTTCTTGCTGTTGTTTTGGGGGTTTTGTTTATTTTTGTTTGTTTTTGCTGTTGTTGTTTGGTTTGGTTTTGGTTTTTTTTAAGGGGAAAATTTTTTTACCCTGAACAGGTAATACCTGAAATAACAATCATGTGAGGATGAGATGACAGTGCTTCAACATTGTACTCTTCAGCTTATTTTTGCCAATAGCTGAATCATCACAGAAAAGATTCAGAATTGGAAACAATCCACTGGTTTATCTTAGAAGAAGCATTTTGCATTTAAAGTAGTGTCCATCTAAGAACACGTCACAGAAGCACGTTCTGCTTCTCTTGGCCTTTTTGACTAATCCTGGATTAGTCCCCAAAATCATCCTTGCATACATGCTCTGGGGAAATCCATGACAGAGGCAAGGACTGCACAGGCCCACAGGTCCTTCCTGGGTACAGTTTGCAATACACTTAAAAAACCCTGCTCTTGACTCCAGGGTTCCATATTTTGGGGAGTCTTTGGGCTATTTGAACCAACAATAAATCCTTGGCACCACAGGGGCAGGAAACTCAGAAATAAATGCTATCCTAGTAGCAGAAAGGGATATTTTTTCAGGCAGGAGTAGATAATAGCCTGGATTTAGTCTGATAAAAGCCCCAAACAGCATGATATCCCCCTTGCACCCCAAAGGTCACAATCCCAGCACAGGGGAAGTGGGGGAGTGTGAAAGGAACAGCAGCAAATACCAAATCCTCCACTCTTCTGGAGCCATGGCCACACATGGGAGATGAGAGGAGAGCCAGCACCCTGCTGGGGAATGGAGCTATTTTCTGCATCAGAGCTGTTTTTCAGGCTTCCTGCAGACTCCAAGACATGAATTGCTTCACAGGCCGTGGTCTGACCAGGTTTCCAGGCTTTCTGGGGGATTCCAAAGTGAAGACATTTTCTTTGGTGAAGCAGGGCAAGCTGAGAGTCCCTGGTCTGATGACTAAAGGATCTGGGGCTCTAGTCCTGATCATGCCTTTTTTTTTTTTTTTTGGATAATGAATATTTTTGTCCTTCCACAGGTGGTAGCATACACGTGGGAAGCTGCACTGGCAGGAAGAGGGACAAACCAGGCAGTCATCACGGGTGCCTGAGACACTTCATTTTCCTCCCCAGAGGTGCTACAGGTTATTCCCACATCTGACACCTCTTCTGGACCCTTCTCCATGTGAGAATTGTGCCAGTTTTGGAGCCTCTTCTGAAATCAGCAGGAGCTACAGAAAAAAAACCTTCCCCAGAACTAAAAGTCCACTGTGTTCACCACATTTTACAGGGACAGCTCTGAGAGCCTGGGGATTGTGCCTCAAGTACACTGGAAAAGCTCAAGACTTTCTGGCTGCTGAAGGATGGACATAAGTGGGTGACATTAAATTGTCCTGGAACTTATGTACCTAAAACCCTAAACACCAGAAAAAGGTGTTAAACACAACACTCGCTTCTAACACAGGCAATCTAAGTTGTGTTTTATATGTTTGGGGGAATATTTTATAATAAGAGTGATAGAGTTAAGAACAAGTTGTTGGGGAATTTATCTAGTTTTAAACTTATTTATAAACACTTGTTTATAAAAATTATCTTTGAGAAGGAAATTACTTGCATCAGAGCTTACCTCAATTGCAATTTAATTATTTTTTCTTTTAGAAATTGTAATTAGAGCTCAGCATGGGGCTAATTTTGAGTTTAAACAAACTTGTTAGAATGCGTGTTACTGGAAAGCCAGAAAGTTTAGCTGTTCAAGTTTAGGATGAGTGGTGGCTGGCTGGCTGCTTTTTCTTTTTTAGATTAATTCTGTGGGAGTTTTCATATTGATTTTCACGGGAGCAGAAAGAAGCCCTTAAATTGGTATGTTTATAATAGGGACTCTTCAGAGAAGTTAAAAAAGTCTTAGCATGGAATTGCCTCTTTTTAGTGCAGTTAATCTCAACCTATCACCTCACTGGCAATGTTTTCTCACATTAAGTTTTATTAGGATTTGCTGCTGGCTCTGCAGAAAAACACAACACAGAGGCAGAATCTGCTGACACACAGACCTTTCATAACAAGTCACACAGCTGCTACTCCAGCACTTCTTTGGAAAGCAGTAACATCCTACATGACTAATTGATTAGTGTGGAAAAGGTGTCCCTGATTTGCTGTTCTGTTGGATACACAGAGTAACACCACTCTTCACTAACAGAAACTGGCCCAGCAGATGAGATCCCGTGTCAAATGCTGTTCAGCCTGAGCTGAGTATTGGAGGACACTAAATTCTGCTCTGTGAGAGGGAAGGATGTGCCAGGGCAGCCAGGCCATCGACCAAGCAACTTCCAAAAAGAAAAAAATCTTTCTAGGTGATCTGGTTCCTTCCCTTGTGTTTACAAACGTGCCAGGTAAACAGTAAGATAAACAGTAAGATAAAATACACTTTTCTGTTTATAGTGGGTGACCAGCCTGAAGCCTGCAGACCTTGTAATGCCTGCAGCATTTAGACTGTGGAAAAAGTCTTAGGATGAGTCCCTCAGAGTCAAGCCACTGATTAATTGGATCCAACCCTCCCTCCAAACAACTTCTTGCTGGATAAAAATGAACCAAGCATGTCTTGTTGGTTTTTGGTTTTTTGGTTTGGTTTTGTTGTTTGTTTTTTTTTTTATGACAGGGGTTTAAAGAGGGCTTGGGGAAAGGAGTTACTGTGTGCCACTGATCCATCAGAATTTCTCTTCTCTGACAGTGGGGGAACAAGAGTTGCTTTGAGTATCCCAGGCAAAAACTCTGCAACTGCTGGAGGTTGATAATTTCTTTATTTCAAAATCCTTTTACTTTATTTTGGAAGAAGTTATTAGGTTGTATAAAACTCATTTTAACATAAGGCAGGTAATTAAATCAACTTATTGAAACATAGAGCATCTGAACATTTGGGACAATAATTTGTTTTGACATTGCTTTATGAAAGCAGGTCACAGCTGTATTACCCAACTATTTGACATCTAATTCCTTAGTCTATTTCCATGTTTCCAAATGCAGCTCAAGATAACTACAGATTGTAGAAATCGCTTCACCTAAAACAGTTTTCCAGCTGCTGGGATGTGACAGGAGTGCAGAGCAAGCTACAGTTTTCCACTGCATGTGTGAAGAGAGAAAGGTTGCTCCTACAGTCAGTGCTGTGAATACAAAATAGAAATATAAAGGAACGTGTATATGAATAGTGCCAGGTACAGGAGTATGGGTGGTTGTAGCCATAATAATTATCTCTGTAATAAATATTACTTCCATTTCCAAAGACCACAATTTGTGCTTGCGCTGTAGGTCCTCATTGAAGCCCTTTGCATTCAGTAATCAAATAATTCAGGGCAAGGATTTCTCCAAAATTAAGGGCAGCAGTTGACTGCACTGCTGAATCTCATTTCCATAAGAAAGATTTAATTGCAGCCTTACGTTAATTTCTGGTTAGAAAACTGGGAATTATCAATACAAACAAATTTGTACCAGAAACACTTATATTTTTCAAGTGATTTTTGAGCTGCAAATCATGCAAAAATCATCTGATTGTTAATTACATCTATCTCACTTATCTTTGTCTCAGAATAGATACAGGCTAGACCTAAAGAAAATCAGACATACAGTTACTAAATCTTCCGGGAAAAAAAACTCAAAACAACAGAATCCTGCATCTTTTATAGGGTACAAGATTCACATCCTGCTGTTTTCAATCAAACTACTGGGAGATTTTTCTCTGCTAGGAATAGAAATACACATTTAATAAGCATAAACCTAATGCCCCCTGTTGGTTATATACAGCTTAAACCCTCGCCTGTGCACACGGGGACTCCTCATCTCCTGCTGACTAAAGCATCCCACGGAACATTTAAGGTTTTACATGGGCACAGAGATTATGCTCCAGACTCACCTGAATTAATTTCTCTCCTCCCTCACAGGCACAGAGTCACATTCTGGTATATAAGATGTTTCTGCACCAACAAAGCCAGCCCACACCATCAGAGCGCTCTGCAATATCCTGTCCTCAATCACCGCACATGGAAATTGCAGAATAATGGAACCATAGAATTATTAGGGTCAAAAAACACCTCTAAGATCACTGAGCCCAGCTATTAACCCAGCACTGCCAAGCCCACCACAAAACCACAAGTGCCACTTTGACATGACTTTCAAACCCCTCCAGGGATGGTGACTCCACCACTGCCCTGGGCAGCCTGTTCTGATGCTTGACACCCCTTCAGCAACAAAACTCTTCCTAATATCCAGTCTAAACCTCCCCTGGCACAGCTTGAGGCCATTTCCACTTGACCCATCACTTGTTACCTGGGAGAAGAGACCACCTCCCAGCTGGCTACAGCCTCCTCTCAGGGAGTTGTAGAGAGCAGCAAGGTCCCCCCTGAGCCCCCTGTTCTCCTGACTGAACAACCAGCAGTCATCCAGCCCGGGGCTTCTGTGTCACCTGTTAGAGAAAGGCAAAATGCTAACTGTGGGTCAGGTGCTTAAAGCCAAAATTACCTGGGGTTTTTAGCTTTCCCACAACACATGTCACTGGTTTCTGAGGAGACCTCCAGACTGAAAACTGACAGCATCTCCAGCTGGGTGTGTATTCTGTAGTCAATTTAACCTGAATTTGGGATTGTCCTTCCATGAAAAAAGTCTTAGGAACAATTAAGCAAAAATACATACAATTAAGTGAAGGGGTTTTTTACCAAAATTCCTTTGGCCAACAGCACTTTTTCTGTTGAGTGAATGTTGAGCACAGTGGTTCACCTGGCTCATCACAGCAGATGCTGAGAGACTCCTGCCACCTGTGGTCTCAGGAGCAGTAAGAGCCAATATCTTCAGAGGCAGGAATCACTCCTGTGAGGGACAGGAGGCTGCTTGGACCCCTCTCTGTACCTTTGCCTTTCAGCAAGAACCTCTGCCAGCCACACCTGTCCCTCCTACATGGCAGACACATCCCCAGGGGAGATGCTGGACCAGTCCTCCAGAGCTGGCTGAGCACCTTGTCCCTCAGAACCAGTGGGAGACACCACTCAGTGTGGAGTCACAGAACCATTTCAGCTGGAAAAGACCTTTAAGGTTATGGAAGCAACAAATAGCTGAGACCTATGCAGCAGAGCAAAATACAAGGATCATCCTCTTGTCCTCACCTAGAAATAGCATCAGGATTGGAGGCACACAGCAGGAATTACCATCCTCTCACATTTTACTGCAAATGCCACCATTAAGGTTGTTACATTTGTGAGGATTCCTGTGCCACCCCCTCTTGTTTGAGGCTGTGATGCAACAGACTCCAGGGTTCCTCAGAGAAAGAAAGGCCACAGCTGGATTTCTGCAAGAGCAGCCTCCTCCTGGGGACACAGCTGGTGTCCACCACACTGATGGAGAAACTGTCCAGAGCTGAAGTGGCTGTCAGTGTTACAGAATCACAGGATGGTTTGGGTTGGAAGGGACCTTAAAGATCATCTCATCCCAATCCCCTGCCATGGGCAGGGACACCTTCCACCAGACGAAGCTGCTCCAAGTCCCATCCAACCTGGCCTTGAACATTTCCAGGGATGGGTCAGCCACAGCTGCTCTGGGCAACCTGGGCCAGTGCCTCACCACCCTCACAGTCCAGAAATTCTTCCTAATATCTAATCTAAGAGATCCCTCCCTCAGTTTGAAACCATTGCCTCTTGAATCCCACTTCATTCCCTTACCTTAGCTCCTGGAGTAGCTGCCTCTCCTTGTAGAACAGCCTAATTTCTTCAGATTAAAAGCATGCCAGTGATATCAGGGGTAGGAGCAAGAGGGACAAACTGAGCTCTCTGTGAAAAGACAGAATGTTGAAATGCAGGGGAGCACCAGGAGATATGTTGTGACTGCTGGCCAGATGAGCCTCATCTCCCTCAGCCACACCAGGCACAGCCAAAACCAGCACTGCTCCTTTGCCTTGCTTGAATCACTGCAGAGCTATTTCCTGCTGCCTGTCAACCCTCCACACCTGGCTGGGCACAGCTTTTCTCAAGCCCCTCTGCTCACTCCCTGCCAGGCTGTAAGTGCAGGGGTGCTGAAATCCCCAGGGGCCCAGAATGGGAGCCCCTGAGCCCCCCAAGTGCCACCCAGCCCCTTGGTGCCCTGCAGGGTAACAAGTGTCACTGGCAAAACCAGGCTTATTTGTCCAATTTTTATAATTTGTCCCAGGCAGAGGTGGGTTGGTGCTAATTCAACCACCTGGGTCTCATCCTACTGAGATCAGGAGGCAGCTGGTGCAGGTGTTGGTATTGCACCCTGGGAGCCAAGATTTGGGGTGCCACCTCTCCAGTCACCCCAGTTGTCTCTGGATGTGGGCAAACCTAAGTTTCATACCCAAAGTCTCCCTGTTCCCCATCCCTGGCACAGCTGAGCTGAGCCAGACCTGCAAGTTATAAAACACCCAGGCTCCTTAATTGCAGCAGCACAGAGAAAGACAGCGTGGCTGAAATTACAGGATAAAACACGGGCAATGGAGAACCAAGCAGTAAGCATTTCTTTGAATCAAATCCAGCAAAGCCTGCAACAATTTTCCAATATCCAGTTGCTCCTTCAACAAAAGCAAATATAATTTCCCCTCTGCCCTTAATTTGAAAACATTCTACATTAGATGATTTTTTGGATATTCATTAATGAAATATAAACCCTATCTGTAGTTAGGGAACAAAATTCCTTTGCTGCTTTTGTCATAAAATATCTTTACTGAGACACTCTTGAACCAGCATTATTTGGATGGAATTAAAATATTATTTCAGGTCCTCTGATAGAGGTTTGGGGATATTTTTGCTCTTCCTGGCACTTCCCCCTCCTGTCTTTTTTAAAATAAATTCAAGAAATGTCATCAGTGATAGGAGAGAAGGGAGACACTGCAAAGAGTATCTGGATTTATGTGTTAAAGTGTTTTTTGCTATCCAGTCTGACTTTATTCCGTGCTGGGGAACCTGATGCTTATCCTCACATGCAGTTCTTTGTGACCTCCAAGGCCATGAAGATAAGAAGAGCAAAGCTTTTAAAATAATGCAATGTCATATCTCTGAAAGATTCCTGTAAATCTGCCTTTGAGGCTGAAGGGAGGGAAGGAGAATCCAGCTGAACAAAAGCTTTAAAAAACACATGTGATACACTACAAATCTCTGTAACCACTCAAGGAAACTGGAAGAAAAGGAGCAAAGAAACACCTGCAAAACAGCACTGAAAATGGCATGTGAGGCAGGAAAATGATAAAGAAACTCTTGCAGCCTTTAAGGACAGCAAGTGAAAAGCAAAATGCTCAAAGTTGCTCGGCTCGCTCTCTGCTTGATTTGAATTTCAAGCTCTGATGTACAAAAAGCTTTGTCTCCACGCAAGGTTTTGAAGTCCTGCAGGACTGCCTGCCTGGATGCTTTTGCTTTGAAGCTGTCTAAAGCTTCCCATGTCATCACTGTTTCACATTAAAATATATATTCTCCATTGCAGGACTTAGCAAATAGATTTTCAGCTGTTCCATCCCCTTCCTCCCCCTTGCTCCATCAGATTGTTTTCTTCAGGCTCCAAGTATATGCAGATTTAATGGGGAGATCTTTAAAAAATAATTCCTTCCTCAGAGAAAACAGTAAGTTAAAAGCCATTTGTTGTCTCATGCTGTCAGATATTTGCCAATAAAACCAGAAAACGTAGTACAATCAGAATTATCTATGCTGTGAAGCAAAACTGCTGCCTCTTCTAAACCATTCCTTTGTCCTGGTTACATCAGTTCCTGACACTGGAGTTCTCCCATGATTTCAGCCTCCTCCCAGGTGGTGCCCAAGCCCAGTCCCATGAGCTGGGCAGACAGTTGGATGCACTTGATGGCTCAAATCACAGGATCTGCAGATTCCCTGTGCCCTGCATTTCAGGCTCAGTGCTGGGTTCTCTGCCAAGCTCCAGTGGCTCCCACATCCTCCCAGCTCAGAGTACCTGTGCCTTTCCCTCCTTTTCCAGCCTTTTCTTTCTCCCTCCACTTCATGCTTCAACTCACCACTCTCCGTTTTCCTCCTTTTCATGACCCTGATCTCTTGCCTCTTAAACTCCTTGCACTTACCTCCTCCACCTGCCTCTTGCAATGGTGGAACAGATTCAGAATGAATAAACACAATGGATTCTGAGAACAGCACTGCACTGGACTGAACCACCAAACTTACCCAAGGATATGATGTTTTTGCAAAGGGAAAAGAACACTCCACTCTTCCTGTTCCATATAACGAGTAAAAGTGATCAGGATCTGAAAATGATCTTTACCCATTGCCAATTTTAAGAAGGTTTCAGGCAAAGCATTATGTATTTTAGAAATGTGAATATACTGTGGTGATCTGTGAGCTGCATAAGCAGACAGAGGAACAAGGAGCTGTGTCAGTAAGGAACACCCTTAAAAGAGATTAAAGCAATTTGATCTGCAGCGTGAGCAAGTCTGTCTCTAGTTACTCTGTCGTCTTTGCCTAGGAGGCTGAAATACACCTATTAATTGGAAATTAAATAATACAATTCTGCTTCTAATGAATAAGATTTACTAATCCTATATTGTGCAGTCTGAACAGACTAAGTATAGAAAATATGGCCTGAAATTCTTTTTATTCAGATCTTCTATGTTTTTTCTTACTCCATCTACTAGTTTATTTCTCAAATCCTGCAGCTTCAGGTTGCCCTTATGTTCTGAATCCTGTTTCAGCCCCATAAATCACAGAATCACCAAACGGTTTGGGTTGGAAGGGACCTTAAAGATCATCTCATTCCAGCCTCCTGCCACAGAGGGACACCTTCCACTAGACCAGCTTGTTCAAAACCCCATCCAAACTGGCCTTGAACACTCCCAGGGATGGGGCAGCCACAGCTTCTCTGGGCAGCCTGTGCCAGGGCCTTGCCACCCTCACAGGGAAGAATTTCATATGAAATCTAAATCCATCTTCCTTCATCATGAAGCTGTTCCCCCTTGTCCATGTCCCCACGTGACCTAATCCCTCTGCATCCCCCCGTGCCCTGCATACACGAGGTCTGTGTCACACACCCCTGGCCCAGAGCATCACCCCTGGAGTCCCTTGGGTGCTGCAAATCCCACTCCCTCTCCCCAGCACCCCTGCAGAACTGAGATCCCTCTGGAGGTGAAACAACCCAGCCCCTTGCAGTGTTTGCATCTATCCAGCAGCTCTTGGTGGAAACCACTTCAGCAGCTCTGGTTTATATCCTTGTGAGGTTTCTTAAACTGCTGCCCAGCTCTGATTAATTTGTCAAGCCCCTGGACTTTCTGTATTGCTCCCTGTTCCCTTGTTAACACAGCTTCCATAATGTTCTTGGCTCTTCACAGCTGCTTTGCATTGTGGAGACATTTTCCCCAGGTTCACAGGGATACCTAAAGCTGTTCAAGTAACTCAGACCGTGTGCAAGGGTGCCTCTGATCTACTCTGATTTTCAATTTCCTCCAGTTTTCTTAGCTAAGAGTATCTCAACTGGCAGATTTTGAGGAATTAGTATGAGTCTGGAGCAAAAGTAAGTTTTGCTGGAAATTCACCAAGCTCCAAGGCACATGATGTCTTCCACATTCCTGCAGGACATCTCATATTTCTTCATGTTTTCCAGGCTCTGAGGGACCAGTGTGTCAAACACAGCACACGATTCTGCCTGGGCCATCAGAGGCAGAAGATGAGTCCTGCTTCCTTCTGGGCAGATTTCTATAAAAGAACACAGAAGACCTCAATAAATAATATAAAAATTGGTAAATTTTCTTGGAGGCTGCTGGTGAAAAATAGGCATAGCCTTATGTTACATCCTTCTGGGATTCCTCAAGCAGCTGTCCAGTTTAAATTAACTGAAGACATTTGTTAAGGCAATGTGTCCTCTTAATTTGTAGTTTCCTTTTTTGAAAGGTGTTTTGATTAAATGGTTTTTCACTTATCAAACTTGAAGTCTTGAGTATAAAATTTAGGGGGGGAAAAAAAACCCAAAAGTGAATGATGTATAGGTTTATTTTTGACAGCTGGGATATTTTCCAGGCAGGCTACCACAAGACAGGGTGCAAATACACCCCTCCAGGTGCATCAGTGTGACCAGAGCTAATCCAAATGGCGGCATCAGGTGAGGGCAAGAGGCACTCAGCAATGCTAAACCAGGTTATTTAGGCACCTGCAGAGAGGCCTTTTCCTCTCTGACACACAACTCAGCAATTCTTTACCCAAATTGAACCCATCGAAGAACTCCCACTCTGTCCTGACAGTGGCTGTACCAAGGGGCTGGAGAAGGCACAGCTGGGGGTCACAACATCTTGGGGGTCCACTGGTTATTTCTAGTATAAAGTTCTCCAAGACTTATACATCCAGATGACCCCACGTAAGTGCTGCACTGGCCTGAACCACTTACTGAAGTTTTCCACTGGACTGCTGCTACCACCTGTTTCTTTCATACCTCCCTGGTCCAAACACTGTGGATGCCAAAATGACTGGGACTGAGGAGAAGAATATGAGGTTGTTTCTGATTTCCTGGCAGCAGTGAAAAATGATAATTTGGGCAATCTGATTAAATCAGGTATATGAAACTAACCCATTGTTTTTCCTGCCTTTGAGAGTAGCTCTCACAGAGAATTTCATCAAGAGAAAATCAAGCCACAAATGAGCTCATATGACCAGAGTGAACCACAAAGAGTTTACTGCTCTGATTGTTGTTTAATGCAGTTTGTATTAAGCTTTTAAGGGATTTTCATGAGGTTCTGTCGCATGTGTTTTTAACTTTTATGGTTACTTTCAAAATGTGACGGTTTCCAGAGTAACCTGGGGTGCACCTAACTGCAGCACCTTTCTGTTCCAATATACTTTATTTTTTTTGTTTCATATGCAAACTTTGAAATACAGATTACCATATCAACAAGCTGGTTTATCTTCTGCTGTGACATGCAGCAAAAGTAGCTCCAAAAATCAGATGTGTTGCTGCTGAGAAACATTTTCGAAGCAACAAAGTTTTTGTGGTTTCATGACACAGAATAAAAACACGAGGACAAAAACCTGAGATACTGCTGCAGATAAAAGACCCATGGTGCTGTTTCCAGCACTGAGTGAGAACAGGTGTATGGGAAGGAATACACCTGACAGTTGTGTGAAGGTACAGTCCAAAATGGATATTTTGCACCCCAGAAGTTTCCTAAGCCAGAGGTGTTTCCTTTGCATTTAACATTGACAGGCAGCTTCTTCCTCCATGAGTTCATCTAGCTGCTCTTTGAACAATGAGACAAATATCTGAACCAAAAGTTCTGTTTTTTGTTTGTTTGTAATGGGAAATCTGAGGGCAGCAGCTGCCATCACGACTGATTCTGAGGGAAAAAAAATCTCATACAAAAACCATAATAAACCTCACAAAGATTTATTATTCAACAAGGCCAAGTGCAACATCCTGCACATGGGTCAGGGCAATCTGAGGTTTAGATTAGGAATAAATTCTTGATTGTGAGGGTGAGGCCCTGGCACAGGGTGCCCAGAGGAGCTGCGGATGCCCCATCCCTGGCAGTGTCCAAGGCCAGGCTGGAAGGGGCTTTGAGCAATCTGGGATAGTGGAAGGTGTCCCTGCCCATGGCAGGAGGTAGAACACAATGGTCTTTAAGGTCCCTTCCAACCCAAACCATTCTGTGATTCTTCATTCATGGACTTGGCTTCCAGGAAAACAAGACCTAAACAACAAGCATTTCTCAAAGAGCTAACTTTTACATGTTTAAATGACAAGTTGTACACAGCAAGACAATTTTTTGTAGCTCCTACTGGTAATTCCAATAAACATCCTTGAGCCTACTGGGAAAAAAAATACTCAAAAACCCCACCCCAACTGAAAATTCTAATTTCAGACAGTATTTGCTTTTTTTTAGTTTCAACAACAACAAAAGCACCCTATTTCAATCATCACTACCAAGTTCTGTTTCAGAGGACAAAAATATCCCATAGAAATGCAGGTTGTCAGAGATAATGTCACTTCAAGGGTTTTGATCTTTGTTCACTGTTTGCAAAGCACGTTTTCCCAAAATGAATTTATTTGGTGTAGTTCTCTAAAGCCCAGGTAACCCCCAACTCCTGACTCCTCCTGGGACAGCCACTTTAACACTGAAATACTGTGAAAGAGCCAAGGACAGCCGAGCATCTGCCATTGCTGGGGCCTACGTTTCTTACATCACAAATGCTGCTCAGCCCAAACACAGCTGATTTATGCCTGAAAACTCCTCTTTCTAATTGTCTTCCCCTGCCAGAAACCAACTGACCAAGAAATCTGCATGGGGTATATTTTCTCTTGGTGTGTACTCAACCACAGTAGCATATTTCTGGGGGAACATCACTGTGTTTTTGGATGTGCTGGTGCTGCCACGAGCTTTGCTCATTATTGCTTCCAAAAGGTTCTGGTGAGAGCCAGGCACAGCTTTTGCTCTCTGAGCACTCACAGCTAGACACAGACATGGTGTGGGGCACATCCTCTCCAGCCTGTGCAGTGTTTACTTGTGCAAATGCAAGACTTCTGAAGGGATAAACAACTGGTTTCCCCCTTTTGCAGCTGTGTAACTCCAAGCCTTTGAACAGATGCATCCTTTACGTCTTCTTTCAAATGAATTGGCAAATCTTGAAGGAAAAAGATGCTTTTGGCATCTCTGAGTCATAATGAAATACATCTCTGATAGGCATGCAGCTTTCTGGTGACTTTAAAGTTCGTTGTGGTTTGTTCTTTGATCACACACTCAGTGCAGACACAAGCTTGAGGTAAGAGTTTTCATATCAATTCCACATAAGGAAAGAGGCCACCCAGAAGGGCCAGATGAGCCTTGGACCCTGGTATTGAAGAACAGATGCCTTTTATAATTTGTATTATTATATGGTATCATTATACTATGTTACACTTTGTGTTATGTTACGTAATGTTATACAGTAATAGAGGAAGATTTATGGACTCAAATTTTACTCTCAGCTCCCTGAAATATCTGTTTGTTAAAGGATGGAGCATGTACCTAACATTTCAATGAGACTGGTTTTCTTCCTATTATAATAATGCTTCATTTTTATCCAATGCTTTCTGTAAACTCTCTGTTGAGTTCGTGGAGCTGTCATTGTTTAAACAACATGAGGTTATTGGTCCTGCTTGTGAAGGAAGACACTCGGAGGGATTAATTGCTTTCATTATGCAATAAGCTGCCTGTTCTCTTCTAACTGCTGCTGCCTTTGCTCCTACAGGACCTGTGCCCCCTCAGTTTTGGCAAGCAGGAATGGCCACCAGGCTTCCATTGCCTTAATATTCGCTTCCTTTTTGATTTTTCATCTTTTGTTAGGGTTCATCCATACCGTCTCTTGGAAAACTTCTGATCACCTAGGGGGCTGTTGTTCACTCAGAAGTCCTTCTCTTGCCGTATCTGTGGCCAGCAACCTTCCCACGTGTCCCTCTGCAGCCTCTGATCCACACCAGGAGGTGACAGCAACATCTGGCACTTTGCAGGTTCAGTGGGTAACACTTGACCTCAGTCTCCCCAGGGCTCACAGCTGAGGAAGACCTCAGGGCCAATGTCCCATGAGAGCCTTTTCTGAGGTCAGGGAGGACAGAAATAGTGACTGCCACTAGCTGTGGCACGGAAACCTGCTCCAGACCTCTGCAGAAGGGTAAACCAGATGCCCAGAAATGGTGGGATTTGGGGGATTTTCAGGCAATTTGATGCTGTTCTCCAAAATGATCTTTTTGTTTTTTTCTTTTCTGTGGAAATGTTTCCCAAATTAGGGAATAAGTTACACCCCTTGTCTAGTTAATATTCATAATCCAACTGCTCCCCACTGCAACTGAAGATTTTACCTATAAAGATACAATTTTATTTCAGGGTATTTGAAAACTGCCAAAGGAAAAAGATAGGCAAGAATATATCACAGGATGTGAGAAAAAAGATCACATTTCATCCAAACTGCCTGTTGGGCAGGGTATTGCACATCATCATCTTTCTAAGGTAATATTTTTTTTTTTTAAGTTTTCCCACACAATCACAATGGAGCTGTCAGTACAGTTTTACACAGATCCCCAGTAGGTGTAAGGCAGTGTGATCTCCAAAAACTCTATTTGTGTTCATGGAGGATTTGGCCTAAGGTGTTAAAATATTTACTGCAGAGAGATTCATAGATCTATTATAATTACATTTTATCTACTGATCCAACCTCTGACTGTTCCTAGTGCCTTAATTACTAAACTTGGATTTCTTCCAGGAAGAGATAAACACCAGTAGACAGATGGGGAAGAAAAAAAAAGGATAATTTAATATTTCCCTGGAGAAACAACAGAGAGGAAAACATTTAGCAATAACCAAAATTAAGAATAGATTAAGAAGTTCAGTAGTCATTGCTCATGAACAAAATCAGACACAGTAGAAAGGGGCACAAGCCATGTTACAGCTTCATGTACCCAGCTGGTCCCTGGTGCCCACTCACCCACCAAGGTTCCTCTTGCCCATCAAATAACCCTTCTTACTGGACTTTTGGCATTCCTTACATGGATTGTTCAAAGCTACAACACACCACTGAGAAGTTTTTCTTGTTATTCCACACGAGGTATTACCTTCTGATCATCACAGCTTTGGCTTTAAAGGCTCTGTGACCTGCTGGCTGCAGCTCTGTGACACCACAGGAGTTCACCAGTTCCCTTGCAATAATTTGTTCTGTTTTTCAGCTGGGGATAGAAATTAAACTAGAGGTGACACACAGGTAACTCATATTAATCATCACAACTTCCCAGTGCTGCAGAGGGCCATGACAAGCTTTCCTGCAAAGTGAAGTCAGGAGGGCAAAAATGCAGACAGGAATCTTGCAAGGCAGAGTTCCCACTGAACCCTCCTTCAGTACACGGGTGTCTGGCACGGGCAAGAGCTCCAGGAAATCTGTTCCAAGTCCTTTCCTGGGTGTGTATCACACACACACACACATGCTGCTGGCTGTTGGAGAAGAGTTTTCCATAAAGACCTCACATGCACACACCCAAAAAACCCCACCTGGACAAAACACTGCCCTGCCCACACTTTTCCTACCCAAAGAGAAGCCAAGAGTAGAATCTAAACACACACAAGAGCTGGTTTATTTGCTGTGCTGTTGCAAGGTGCTCGGAGGAGGCAAGGAAGGCCAAGCTTGCAGACACTGTGTTGGCTACTTCAAGATGTGTTATGGGATATCTTCCAGCTTTCAGTTTACTGCCAAAGGCCTGCAGATTCATTTTTAAGGGGTCACAAATGGTAGAAAGAGCATAAGACTAACATTAGAGCATTTAAATGCACTTTTACAGAAAATAATAGAGGTGCCTGTCTATGAAAAGTGCTGAAAAAAACCTGTACCTGAAAAACTGTGGGAGTGTTCCCCATGCCCATACCAAACCCCTGCTACCAAATCCCAGATTTGGTATGAAGAAGGAAGGAAGATGGGGGTGTTTGCTCTGCAATCTCATCTCAATCTCTTCTCAATCTCATCTCATCTCATCTCTTCTGAGATTGCTCTGCAATCTCATCTCAATCTCACCTGCCCCCCACTTCCCAGGGGGATGAACTATCCAAACTCAGCTGGAAGCAAGTTCAGCCTGAGTCTTCCCAAGCCCCCAAACACCAGCCAAGAGCACCAAGTGCATGTGGAAGACAGGGACTGAGAGGGAAAAATCCCACTGCAGTGTCATAGGTGGACAGGCAGTGTCAGGAGTTCAGTTCATGGCACGAGCTGGTTGTTGGAAGAGTTGCCAAATCACATGGAGGGCAGAGATTTCACTTCTGACGTGGTCGTTCCTCCAGTGGGAAGTAATTAACCAAATCTGGACCCCATCCCTGCACAGCACCCAAACTTGCCTCTTCCTGACTTAATTTGGATGCTCCTTTTGCTGTTCCTGCTGTACAGTATAAACCATAAATCTCATTTCCTGGAAGAGTAGAGGAAAATGCATACCTTGCTCATCATACAGGACAAGACAGATTTAAATACAGATGCTCTGAAGATGATGCATCTGAGGCATTTTTTCAGAAAATCAGACTTAGCTCTAAAACCGTCTGGAACTTGAAAATGAGTACAGATTTCCCAGTTACATCATTAGAGTTTCAAAAATAGTCCATTACATCAGATACAAACTAATTTACCTGCATTATTAGTCTTCATTAGTTGTATTACTAATCCTCTCAGGAGGCTCAGTTGTGAACAGCAACCACCATGAGCAAGGCTAAGTGCAAATAACATCAACAATTATATTTTTACCTGTTTTTGACATTTATACGATTTGTGCCAAACTCATCCCAAAAGCAACACAAAAATGACACCCTGAGTCAGTTCAGTCCCTTCCCCTGAAATCTTCAGTCAATACTCATTTATTTTCCTTGATAGATTTCCTGTTTCTCTTAATTTAGCACATTCTGTCTCAGACACCACACATTAAACATTATTTAACATTCAAATATAACCTAGAAATTTTTTTTTAATTTTTTTTTTTTTTTTTTGCCATCCAACAATCTCTCTTGGTGTTTGCAGCACCATCAGCTCTTTCCAAGGAAGCAGAAATGAAGCAAAACCTTAATCCTAGCAAACATCTTTCTGCCTGCCTTCAGGAGGTATCTGATGAATTTCCATTCCCTGGTAAAGGAGAAGGCTTCAGCTGTCATGTGTTTTGTAGGTTATTGTGGAGCTGTGCATTTCTTTGTCTCTCCAAAGCCAAGGAGAAATGTCCCCTGTTTCCTCAGCAGATTGTCACTGCTTTGTCCTCTGTATCTTCAGAGCCAGCTTCAGAGGGCCAGCAAATTGCCAGCCTGAATTATGGATGGCCTGACTGCTCAAACATCACTTAACTAGGTTTTATTTAAAAAGATAACTCCATGAGATAGGGCAAGCCAGCCAATTAACCAGGAGAAAAAGAAATGTGTACCTTTTCCTCATGTCCCTTTCACTGACTTGAGACGTGGGCCCAGATTCTCTACCATTTTGCAAAGGTTACATATATTCCAGCTTTTTCAACACCCTGTTGCATAAAAGTGTAATTTGTCTCTGCTCTTTCTGGGTGGTCGGTGTCAATTCATCATCTTCAAGTAACACTCCATGGTTGATTTCTGCTATTTATTTATTTAATATTTCATAATAACAGGGACAGATGCTCTCCTGAGTTGCTTTAGAAGTGTTGCACCACTAAGTCAGTGAGGTTATTACCAAAATAGAGGACAGTTTGTTCCAAAGGCTGTTCAACACCTCCAAGGTAAATACCCAGTCACCCCAGTGCCACTGGGGTAATGTTGTTGTCACTGCCCACTTTCACCTCACTTCTATTTAGATATATTCTTAGGATGCAAGACATTGTTTCCTTAGTCAGAGCCATTTTGTCAGCCACAAAAGAAAGAAAAAAGTGATTGTGTTTGTCTTGTGAGGTGTCTTCCCAGCTATGGTTTGTTAAAAGTCTTGCTGTGGCCACAGTCCTTCCTAACCTTGGGGTTGTTTCTCCATCACCAGGGAAGACCAGGACACGAGTACTGAGGCCAGTACCCCAATCTCAGTGAAAGCAAAGGATTCGTTGGAAAATGTAACCCTTGGGTCACTCCCCAAGAACCAAGGTGGGTGTACTTTGCAGCTGATCTCAGCCACTGATTGCACACCACTACCCTGACAGGTTGCTCTGAAGGACTTTGCTTTTTACTTCCAGTGACCCTACAGTCAGATCTTCCCCATTTTAAGTGCTCTTTTAGGGAGAGAAGGGGCATACCTACACAAGTGAGCTGCAGTCTGTCCTGTTAGCTTCCCATTAAATTGTCCCCCATATGCTATGAACTTGGCTGTAGTTCCTGTTCATTATGTCTGCAGACACTTGACTGAGAGCTCTCTGTAATGGAAATATTTGGCAACTTGGCTTTGTGACCATTTTTTCTGCTGACTTAGTTTCTTCTGACCAAATACTGAAGGAATGAAGAACAGATCTGTTTTAAATAATGAGGATATTTGACTTGGGAACATGATGCAGCTGCTTTAGTATTAAGAAAAAAATAATCACTTTTAAATGATTTTGTGTCACGTGGGAAAGCGCTGCAGAAAGGCACTGGGAAAAGAAAGCTACTTGCCATCAGCAAAGCTTACTGAAAACTCTGGTGTGAAGGAAAGAACACAATGGAAAGAACTCAAAGAGGGACCTGATTTGGCAACCTTTGTCATGAGCCAGTGTGTGTGCCCAGGGGGCCAAGGAGGCCAGTGGCACCTGGCCTGTATCAGCAGCAGTGTGGCCAGCAGGACCAGGGATGTGATCCCCTGTGCTGGGCAGTGATGAGGCCCCACCTCAAATCCTGGGTTCGTTTTTGGGCTAAAATATTCCCTCACCTTCAGGAATTCAGTCATCCCTGTGCTTCCTTCAGTGTTGACTTGTATGGCCATGCACAGGACTCACATTTCATAGCAAGGGGCTAAGGTTGAGACACAATCCTGCACTGTAAAGAGAGAACCCCAGGAACCACTGCAATACCATCACAACTCCTCCTTGATGTCAAGTAAAAAAATATTTCATGTGATGGTACACATCAAGAATGTTTGAAACTGAAATTCATTATGACAAAATGATGGGATTTCCCCAAATTTTCATTTTCTAAGCTGTGAGGAATAGAAGTTACAAACACAGATCCAAGACAGCAATGGTACATTTGGATTTAAGCATTTACTTTCCTTAATGGAAAGACAGGCAAAGGGAAAATTATGAAGTTATTAATGATAAAAGTGTCTTCTGAATTCTCTGTACTTTTGCCTTGTGTTATGTTCTGAACAATAAAAAGGATGCAGTTGTCAGCAACAAGAAGATAATAGTTTTCATAAGGAATGCTTGTGTCTAGCACAGCTTATTAAGAAAGTTTATATAAGTATCATGTCCGAGTATGTAATCCACCAAAATAGGTCAATCAAGTATTGCCAGATAAAAAGAAACTTTTTTTTAAAATAAACTGTTTGGGAACTTAATTCAGTTTTTATTAAATTACAGGATTCTTTGATTTTTTTCAACACCAGGGATTAATGTGGATATGATAGAAGTTACATGTCTGACTTTGGCCTGTCGGCTCTTTCAGTCCATCAGTGCATTCTGGAAAAGGCAAGTTTGGCTTTTCCACACTGGGAGATGGACAGCAGTGCACCTGCACCAAAATATCAAAATACCAACAGCCAAATACCCAAATGTTTGGATTCTGGTGGAGCTCCAGCATGTGCAACTCTCGTCTGGCAGATGCTTTTCTCCCTGCAGCCCATCCTGCCTGAGCCACCACTGCTGCCACCCACCCTCTGCAAAGGTGGGACACTGCTGCTGGCACAGCCTTCCCCTGCTGCCTTGTTATCTCTCTGAACATTCAGGTCCTACCACTGCTGTTGTTCCTATTTAATCCTCGGTATGACTCAGAATAGCTGCTACAATGCAATATTAGTTTGCTGTTTCTTGCATAAAATGTTTTGTGTTGCACACCAGGAGAGTAAACAGAGTACCTCTCACTATTAAAGGTGGAAAATGAGGGTCTGGGGAACCAAAAAAAGCATCAGTCTTGAAAGAGAATAGCACAAATCATTAAACAATCTGTTTATAAACACCAGGAGAACTATAAAGTGATTTTAAAAAGCTAGGGTGAATGTCAAGAACAAGTAGTACCCAACCCAAACTCATTTCCCTCTTTGACAGGATGAGTGGGAAAGCAGGAGGTGGTACATCTTGGATGTCTCGATTTCAGTGATGAGAAACAAGAGAAATGTGGTTTCCAGGAGCTTGCAAAAAGGTGTCCCAACAATGTGTCCTCAGACTGACATCACACATTGCCCCTGGGCTCCTGAAGTGGTCCGTCCTGCTCAGTTGCACTCAGTATTTCCATTCATCATGTTCATGACCTAAAGTAAAGCTTCAGGAGCATGCAGGTGGCCTCAGTTAAGAGGGTCCTACCCACCAAGGAGGGCAGGAGGTGCCCACAGACAAACCAGAACCAGCTGTGAGCAGGCTGGGCCGAGAGACAGGACGCTGGTGGGGAAGGGGATGCACTGCCCCTCCAGGCCTCCAGAGCTGTGCCAGAGCAGCGATGCATCAGCCCCAGCATACCCCTACAAACACACCCTTTAGGTGCTCAAGGTGGAAATTAGGGTTAGCTGTCAACCTAACCTAATTTGAAATGAGTCAGGTAATCTACCTTTCACTGCCTTGACAGCTTCTCTGGCACCCTCTGTAAGGGAAACATCTACTGAAAATAAAAATATAAAAACCCCAAGCTATCTAACATTGGCTGTCAGTAATATCTTATTTAAGCAAGACAATGTGTCCACAGCCCTGTCCCATGCTGTTATATACTTCAGAACAGTTAGCAATAAATATCTGAATGTATGTTTAGAGAAAGCGACGGCAGCTGGGAACATTGACAAGCGAGCTCCATTTCCCTGTTATTTACTGTTCAGCAGAGGTATTGATAAGAGAGCTAGAGGGAGGATGCACATTTCTCTCCATCTGCTTTATTATACCACTGTAAGGCACAGCATGAAGGTCTCTGTAGAGTCAAGTGGAGAAAATAATAACTAGGTTTTAGATGAGAAGGAATTTAACTTGCACTTCTTCCATCCAAAACTGATCCCACTGTACCTTTCAGAAACGTGGTGTCACATGTGGAAACCTCCTGCCAGACCTTTTTTCTCCTTCTCACCTGAGCCACAGGATAATTTGATCCCTTCCCGTGGGCTTTCAGATTCTCTTCCTGGTTTAGGTATTTATTAAAGCCAAAGTCAGTCTGACACCTGAGACAAGTGGTGGGAAGTCTGAGGGGAGATGTCTGTCTTCTCTCCAGGGAAGCTTGTCCCAATTTGCTAGAGCTGAGAGCAGTTCAAATCTCTGTTAAAAGACTTTATTAGTGTGCAGGAGGGGAAAGCTCATCAGCAAGCAGTGAATTGAGTATCCCAGGGTGAGATGGTGGAGTAGCACCATGAGCGAGCAACCTCTGAGTCCCTCCTCTACCCAGGGCCCCAAAGGCCACCTGGGTCTGCATTCAGAGGGAAGGGACAAAGAGCTCAGTGCAGCCTTAAATTCCAGGGATTTTCTACAAAATTCTTCTGGGAAGTTTGTCTGTTGGGGCGTGAGCTGCCCCTGCCTGGGCCCTGCCTCCACACGTGGGACAGGACAGGGACAGGACAGGGCTCCCTGGGACTTTTCCAGCTGGAGGGAAGGACACTCGAGCTGCCCTGGAAATGATAAGCCTCTGTCAGCACTTTTGGCATAGCTGCAGTCTTTAATTACAGTTTTCAGCTTTCATTTTCGAAGTTTTAATTCATAGCAAGAAAAATATCATTACCCTCATTTCACAGCTACAGATTAACAAAATTGCAGTGAAGTTCTGAGAAACACAGCAGGAGATCATGTAGTTCTGAGGCAGGAGACACCCCTGGGTAACCCAGAGTCAGCACAAAGTACCACCAGGGCTCGTCTCTGTTCTGTCTTGTGACCTGCTCTAAAGGAGGGGTAGCAAAGAAAAAAGCACTGCTTTCCCCAAAAGGAGCACTCCCCACAGGATATGTGTGATGAGCAGTCTCAGGGAAGGTAGTGGAATGTCTTGTGTACTATGACCATGTTTTTGCCTCACATGTATTTTCCTCATGTTACTGATAACACCTTAGGGCTTTGGAATGGGAAGAAGTCAAACTTTGCCTTCACTGCTTACTCTCCTGGCTTCTTTATTCATATTTAGGCGAGTCAGCATCAGCTTTGCTTAACATCCATATTCATTTTAATTTCTTTTTCCTCTCCCGATGCCACATTATTTGCAGAAAGAATTAACCACAGCCAGGCCAAACACACTGTTGAGCAATTAAGATGTTTCTGTGCCTGTCACATTTCAAACTTGCTCTCACTCACCACAAAACCCACAGAAGGAGGATTACAGAGGAAGGAAAAATCAGCAGCCACAGCCCAATCATTGGTTCACAGTCATTTCCTACCATCAGTTCAGTTTCTTACCCTCGCTGTATTTTAAGAGTGCATTGGAGAAAAAAAGGAATCCTCCAGGGATCCTCCTCTGCTTTCATATGAGCTAGATAACCTACAGCAGAGGGAGCAACCATCTCCTCCTTGATTTTCCCACTTTGCGGAAAAATCAGAAAATGGATCTGCTGCTGAGCACCCTGATTTAGGCTGCTGTCTGTCAAAAGGCTCTTAGTGACCACTAGGTGGGGAGAGAACCTGATTGTCCTTAAATCCCATGGCAAATATGCAGGCAGCACGGTGTGCTCTCGCTCCAAACCCTCAGTGTTTAACGTGACCCTTTCCCTCCCTCCCGAGATGAGTGGTGGGGCCATGAACTCCATGTGATTAGAAGAAAAAAATCTCTCAGTATGATCTGCAGGTTTCCTTTATGATCTGCAGCTTTTCTGGGCTCTGTTGCAATCTCTGATATACAGGATCTTAAATTTGTTGATGGTGCAAGAGTAAGTTAATACTATGTACAGGAAATGTTGGGCCAAAGTAATTTTTAGGGGTAAGTTCCTTACTGACAGATTTATTTGGCAGAGGGATTTGGACTATTGTGTATTTCTTTGGTTATTAAATAGAAAGTACTTTTAAAAAGTACCTAGGTTTGCAACTGCTGAGTCCTAGGAGAGAATGATCAAATTCAGAGAGTTTAAGAAAGATGACTGAAGAGATGCAAGATGTGAATTATCTCTCCAGTTATCACAGAGATGCCAATATTTCCTCTTTCCAAAGGTTCAGTCATCTAAGTTTTCATTAGAAAAGTACTTACAGGGGTGCCTGGAGTCTCTGGATGAGTGGATCTCTCTAAAGAACTGTCAATCCTTCTCTGCTGGCAACCAGAAGCCCCAGGTCAGCCACTTTTATGAGCTGCATTCAGCTGGCTGGCATGAACCTGAGCCTGTGTGCCTGAATGCTGCCTTGCAGGGCACCATGGACCCTCGCAGTGTTAGCTCTAGACAGAAATGCAGCTTTCACCATTTTCCCGTGAAGACACACAGCTGATGAAGGTGCTCAGCACTGCCGTGGCCAGTCCCTACTCACACCCAGCTGGCTTCTTTAAACCTAGGCGGGGTCTGCACTGAGAACGTGGCTGCAGCACAAACACGTCCTCAGAAACCCGAGCTCCTGGTATTTGCTGTAGAGGCAGAGCCAGAAGCTCTCCTCACTTGCAGCCTGAGCTGAGAACTACAACAGCGCCCACAAACAACTGTGGTTGCTATAAAAATTGTCTCTTAGTCACCTTTCAGTAGCAAATACCTTGAAAGCATTTGGCTTCAGTAGCTGTAAGTTTCTCACTTCATGCCTGGTAGTAAACAACATTATCCTTCAAACAAGATGTGAAGGTTGCCATGGAGCTCCCAAATCTTTCTGGTCCAAGACAAGTTAATGTTTCAACTACAGCATTTTGATGAGGATATTCTGGGTGGTCTTTTTCCTCCACATTCCCTGATAGAAGAATCATTACCTATGACCAAATAAGAGAAGCACTTGGCAGCTATTGCACTCATCTACCAAGTTCAGTGTAATGTACTTCCAAGAGGAACATCTGGCTCTGTAATTCTGTTCTTTGGCAATGCAGCTGTTGTCTGCATGGCTGGCTATCCCTCTCTGCTGGCAGCTGTGAAACTGCATTGGGGTATGCTTTGGACACAGACTGCTGCTTTATGATGTCTGGATGTTCTTTGTCCTTTCCTTCTTCCCAAAACTGCCTGCACCTAGGAATGATTTTGCTTTGCAAATGAATGCCAGGTGCAGTCCCTCAAATTTCACCTCACTGCAGGGGGAAGCAGCTCGGGAAGAACAACAGCATGGGCCTGTTAACCTACTCAGCAGAATTAGCAGCAGGTGTTAGTGAATTTAACACCCCACCTGCAGTTAACAGGCACACATCACCACATATGCTGCCCCCACACAAGGTAAGAGGAAAGAACTCCTGTCTCAATCACAGGCCATTTTATGGAAGCTTTGCTGAAATCTTAGTGATTCTGAGACAGAAAATAATAAGTTTTCAAGGGAATTTAGATGTCAGATTTATCTGTTTAATAATAGTAAAAATTTAGGATGTACAGGTCTCAGGCCACCACCATTAAATCTGCAGAGGGGGAATGCAGCATTAATAACTACAGTGCTGCTTAAACACAGAAGAAATGGCATGAACCTGAGTAGGGGGAGGTTTGGGGAAAAGTTTTCTCTCCCAGAGGGTGCTTGGGCACTGGAACAGCTCCCCAGGGCAGTGGTCACAGCACCAAGCCTGACAGAGCTCAAGAAGCCTTTGCACAATGCTCTCAGACACAGGGTGTGACTCTTGGGGTGTCCTGTGCAGGGCCAGCAGTTGGACTCCATGATCCTGATGGGTCTCTTCCAACTCAGCATATTCTGTGATTCTCTCATTCTACACTGACAGCTGACTGGTCCATCACTCAACTGTGCAGTGCACTCTAATTTTTCAGAAACAATTTGGATTTTACAAAAGACTCATAGGATAAACGTCCCAGAGCAATGACTAACACTAAAAGGATTAGAGATTTTCATTTATGCTGGAGGAGAAACTCTTAAGCAGAAGAACCAAGGTATGGGCTAAAAAAAGGTGAAAATGCCAGTAATGCAATGTATACCTTTAATGCTACCTTCATGTTGGGAGAAATGAGCCTTGCAAGGGATACATGAAACAAATTGGTTAAGGTAGCACTATAATCACAGAACCACTAAGGTTGGAAAAGACCTCTGAGATCACTGAGTCCAGCTGGTAACCCAGCAGCACCCTGTCACCACTGAACCCTGTCCCGAGCCACCAGAGAGCACTGAATGATGTCTTTGTGTTAAACACCACACCCTTCCTCACTGAAGGGGGTGTCTGCAAGATGGGCAACAACAGGAAAAAAGACAGAATAGACTGTAAATTACTGAAGAATGATGTATCAATAAGGGGAGGACAGAGTCCTTGACTGTAGCAACCAGATCATGACTGGAATTTGGGGTAAAGTGAAGATACTCCACATGAATGAAGAAGTATCTTCCAACAGAGAAAGTTCATCAGGAAAGGAAATGCCCCTGTCCAGGTAAAGCATACACTGGGTGAATACTGCCATCAAATTTCATTAAGATAAAGGACCCTGAGACAAAACATCACATGAAACCAAAAGTCCACTGGAAAAAAAAAAAAAAACACAAAACAAAAAAAAAGTCAAGAACCCAAAAACAAACCACAAACTTGCACATGCTGTGGCCACTGTCTCACTGTCTGGCCCAAAAAATCCAGGCTATCTGAGGTCTCCAAGAATTACTGTGCAGCAGTGCTCTCCTATCAGAAATGGGCAGAGCGGGAGCAAGCGATCACAAGAGCACTGAGAACAGTTTCTTTGTAGAAACAACAGAAAAGCCCACTTCAGAAAATGAAAAAATTCTCTATCAGCTAACAAATGAAACAACCAAACCTTTATTTTAAATGAGTTTGGAGGTGACAAGGCAGTGTCCCCTCAGGAACAGTGACATTAAGGGTGTTAAAAGTCCCCTACCTGCCTGCTCCACAGAGAGTGGGAGTTTGGATAGACCACAATAACAGAGTTCAGTAGCTCAAGGTGACACAAACCCTGTTTTTAAACTGTAATGTTCCCACTTTAGTGCTCCATGTTTTTTCCATCAAACAGTTGGAGCAGTTCCCCAGGATCCAAACCACAGTTGGCCTCTGACGCTTGGAATAACCTTTTGAGCAGATAAACCCCCCATTTTCTGTCAGGTACAGCTGAGTGTTTGTTACAGCTCCCTGGTGAGTTGCTATGAAAACCAGTGTCAAATTAATAAAAGCCTTAGGAAAAAATGTCACAGGGTCAGACACTGCTCCATATTTGGGGCTGCTAATTACAGAGAGGCAGGAGAGGCTGGGATTTCACCTGCTGGCACTCTGCTCACCGCTACTCATAAAACAGAAAATGCCTTCGCGGCTGGACACGGAGGTCAGCTGTGGGAAGAGAGAGAGAAGGAGAAGCAAACAGCTTGTTAGGGTTTGAAAGCTAAAGTTCTCCCCCTGCATCTTAGCAGCAAAGCTGTGTGTATCCACAGTGGGAAACAGCAGCTGTGAGCAGCTGCCTGTTGTGAGAAGTAACCTCGTGGTTATGGGAAATTGCTTGTCCCACCAGATCCCTTCTGCTCAGATGTAAAAGTGGTTTCTACACTCTGAAAGGAAGAAAAGGGGGGGTGTGATTGTGCACCTGAGAAGATCCCATATCTATATTGTCGTATCTTTTTGTATTCCAAGCCCATTTTGAAACCATTCTTCTGAAACCCTAAAATTTGCCAGCTTGTTGGTTCCCAAACTGATTTGTGTTGGCGGGGAACCAAGGAACTTGCCAGCCAAAGAAATTTAGTCACAGGAAGTGTCCAGACTTGGATTTTGCCTCTTGGGGCAGAATGGCAGCAGCTGGTAGGAGTTGTGTGATTGCAACAAGTTCAAGCACAAATTCAAGCCCAGGCAATGGGATGGTCTCAATAGGGAGAGGAAACAACAGGAGGATGAGAGTGCTGAACTAAGGCAAGGCCCTTGTGTCATCAGGTGTTCATTGCTGATGTCTCCACAGTCTTTGATGCAGCTGGGTAGGGAGAAGGAATGTACTTTCCTAAAGGACATTTCCAGGCAAATATCTCTGCTGTAACAGAGAGAAGCAGAGGAGCCCTGACCTGAGCCCTGAGAATTGTCTGCTCTGCTTGAGTGACACCCGGAGGACAGTTTACACAGAAATCACAGAATCACACAATGGTTTGGGTTGGAAGGGACCTCAGAAACCATCTAGTTCCAACCTCCCTGCTATGGGCACGGACACCTTCCACTAGTCCAGGTTGGTCAAAGCCACATCCAACCTGGCCTTGAACATTTCCAGGGATGGAGCAGCCACAGCTTCTGTGGGCAACCTGGGCCAGGGCCTCAGCACCCTCACAGTCAACAACTCCTTCCTAGTATCTTATCCAAATCTATCCTCCTCCTGTTTGAAGCCATTCTGCTCTGCCCATATAAATAGTTCCTCTCCAGCTCTCCTGGAGTCCTTTTTGGTACTGAAAGGTCACAATATGGTCACTCCAGAGCCTTCTTTTCTCCAGCCTTCCCTTGTAGCAGAGGAGCTCCATCCCTCTGATCATTGTCATGGCCTCCTCTGGACTTGCTCCAAAGCTCTGTATCTCTCAGTTTTAGCACCTTACCCTCAGTCCTTCCCAAGTGCTGCAGAGTAGCAGGTCCCACATCAGGAAAATCCCATAAACAGCTACTCTGGCCCCCAGCTTGCACTCAGAGCAACCTGCTTTAGGCACAGCACATGACTCAAAGGCATTTATCTTAGCCTGAGATAGCCAGTGGTCATGGGTCAAGGGCATGAGCTGCTATTTCTGGCAACCCCAGAACCTCACACGTCAGCTGGACAACACTTCCCCTTCTGGGTCCCCCACTGCCACTTGCACCTTTGGCCTGCAAGAGGCTGGAGCTGCCGAGTGTCCCTGTCCCTCTGCACAGTGCTGGGTGTGACAGGAGCGTGTCCCCACTGCCATCTTCAAAGCACTGCTGGGTGCAGGGCCCACGGTGACGGGAGGGCATTTAAATCAGGATATTATGCAAACATTGAATGAGAACGCAAACCAGACCTTTTATGGAAACAAAAAGCACTGGTTAAGTTCCCCCCGTTTCCACAAGCACACACTCACCCCAGTTCCATCAAAAGCGAGGCAGCAGTGACATGGTTGAGTGCTGAAAGGCTGTTGCTCTGCTATTCACGGCATGACAAGTCGCAGAAAGAGCTGTCACATGAACCCACTCTCGCACGACTTCCCAGTGGACTGTTTTCCAGTCCCCCTTACCTCAGCACAAATTTGGAAAAGGACTGTTGACAGAACCTGGTCAAAAAGTTGGGAAATCTCATGAGGACAGGTTTCTGAAGAGCTTGACAGCTCCTTTTCTGGGGAAACCTATAAAGTAAGTTTATGGGTGTTATTACATGCATTTCTCTTTTTATTTTTTTCTTTTTTTTCTTTTTCACCAAAAATTAAAATGTAGCCCAAAATTATCTTGGTGAAATTGAAAGAGGCATTGAAATGGCAGCAATCTAAGCTGTACTTCCAAACTGGTAAGAAAAATTAACAGTACTCAAGACATCTAAGAAAGAGGAGAAATGTATGCGAGCACCATGCCATTATTCAGATGTCATGCCACTATTCAGATTTTAAATGGGGATTATCATTTGTAATGGTTAACCAGTAACTAAAATAGGAAAACTGGTCACAATGAGCATTTTGAAAGTGGATGAAGCTCTGAGGATGAGCTACAGGAAGGACTAAAAGCCACTGGAGGATATCAAAGTGTGACAGTGACAGGCTGAAATGAAGCCTCTTAGTCCTGCTGTTCATTTGCAAACAAAGGATAGGGCTGTCACCCATGACAGAGGGAAAGTCACAACATATTCCAGGATTCCAGCCCTTTCCCTCCTCAGGTAGGGCTGAGACATGGCTGAGAGACCTGCAGAGAGGACAGGAAAGGCTGAAATGCTCTTGGAAGCCATCTGCTTTCTTTGCTGTTGTGCACCTGAACAGCATCTGCCACGTGGGTTTCCTGGCTCAGCTGATGATGGTGGTGAAGGCTGGTGGGCTCAGGACTGGCTGTGGGAGCCTGGCAGGGCTTCACCATCACCACAAGCCCTGTGGCCCAGGGGATAAGGAGGAATTGCTCTGGAGGGTGTGACTATGATGGGAGTTCTGCAGCTCTGTGCTCTCAGCCTGCTTGGGTGCCCAGGTGGAAAAAGACAAGAGTCTGTGAGGAAAGGAAGGCTGCACAGCTGGGACCCCTGGCAAATCCAGGGCAACACGTGGTCACAGGGCTCAGATGAGCATAGTGGGCTTTGGGAAAAGCTTTTCCAAGGAAACGTTCTACTGGATGAAGCCTACTGAGAACAGGCTGTGTCTCCAGATTGCCTGCAGGAAAATTGGGGGCTGCTCTGCTGCTGCCAGTGATGAGCAAAATCCATCACAGAAGTCTGAAGTGTAAATTACTGATGCTCATCAGCTGTATGTTGTCTTCAAGTCAGTTTCTCTAATATTTTGCCTCATAAATAAACCCACTTGGTTTGAGATGTTTGTTCATCTCCACACTGTACTGATCCCCTCCTGAGAGAGGACACAGAGGCCTCTGCCCAAAATCCACCACCATAGGCAAAAAGGAGAAATTATGTGCTCTCTGCATATCAGAAAATGTAGAGTTCATCCCAATGCAACTCAAATAATCAGGTCTGATGCCTGCAGGGTGCAAATCAGAGATACAAGAAAGAAAACTAATCTTCCTGACCACTTCCTAGACGTTTGCTGTAACAGCAGCAACCTGTATCTGACTATTACTAAATATCTGCTGAAAATGGTAGAAAAATTATGTTGGAGTTCAACTCAGTCAACAATATGTCACTGGGAATGGATCCACATATTATTCACTGCAGTTGTCATCCACATCATTTTTGTTTTATCAAACAAAGTTGGAAAATCTTAGGAGCCGACTTTGCCCGCTAAATCTCCAGAGGCATCACCAGTGCAAAATACACTGTCATGAAGACAGGGTGGTCCCAACTGCTCCTAAACTAAGGAAAATAACCCACAGGGATTCCTGCCATTCAATGGCAGGCACTGGGGGCAAACCCAGAGAGCTCTGAGATGGTGGCTGATGTTCAGCCAGTCTCCTTTTACACAAATGTGCCACTGTGGGAGAACAGAGAGCACGGAAAGGGAGCCCTGACCCTTGAAAGCTTCGTGGGGCTGCCTCAGCTGATTGCAGCCCAGTGCAGAGCACAGCACCACTCGCAGGATTCAGCAGCCACAGATCCCCCAGGATACATTATACCTGAATTTCACAGAAGGCCACTGCTAAATAAGCAGAGCTTCCTCCTGAGAGATGTCAGAGCCCTCTCAGACAAGGAGTGAGCCAGACAGTGACGAGCAAGAGGAGGCACAGATGGGTGAAGAGTTTCTAAATCATGAATGCCCACCATGGTGTGTCTGCAGGGCTGTGACTGCAGCTCCAGCCACACACTAAGCACACACATCAGCACAGGAACACTGACAGCTGCATTACCTGCAGCAAAAGCACTGCTTCTGACTATTTTCAACCTCTCCCTCCCCCTTCCATTTTATGCTCAGCTATTTTTAGGTCCTGAGGCTTTGACCTAAGGCTTTAACCTTGAGCCTCGTGAGATTTTTGGACATTTCAGGAGCCCAGGTAGGGTGCCCACATTCCTCACTCCTTTTACCACCACACCCAGACACCTTTAAAGCAAGAGGATGATTTGGCAGTGCAAATAAAACCTCCAATTCCTACAAAAGCAGCAAAGTAACCCACTGCTGCCAGCACTTCTCCCATAATTCTCATCACTTGTGGAAAATCAAGCTGTCCCTATGGCGAGCTGGGGGACATCAGCCTGCAGAAAACCAATGCAAAGGGAGAAAAAAGAGCAGAAGAGTTTTCTGTGCATTTTCTCCTTTAAAAAGCTCGTTGTCAGGTTAGACCAAGCACTTTCTGGGTGGCACTCAGCAAGTTGGTTTAGCTGTGTCATGGGCCCACACCCTTCAAACAAGGCAGGAGTTGGTCCCTGCCCTGAAGATCAGCAGTATAAACAGTCAGAAAAAAGGAAGCATTCCTCATTCCTATTTCACTCATGAGATAAGGGCTTTACTTGGATGTTCCACTCCTTCAGCCACCCTGAGCAGCAGGTTTGGAAATGGTGCTCCCGGGTCTCATTGCCGTGCTTTGGCACAGGGCTCTGCTGAGAATGGGCTCAGCAAGGAGACACAGCATAAAAACTGTGACATCCCTTTGCTTGCCACCTTGGTCCTCCTCCCTTCTGCCTGCTCCCAGAATGTGGAGGCAGCAGCAGCCTTCTGCTTATTTTTGAGCGGAGGCAGAAAGATCACATGAAGCAAAAAAGCACATTCCCTCTCTGGAAGCAGCCTGCTCCCTTCTTTCCAAGAGAGTGAAAACTCTGCATGAATGTTTTATGAATCAGACGTGTGTTCATTTCAACGATAAAGCCAGCTTGGCAATTTGGGCTGGAAAGGGGGAAGCTGAAAACCTACAGATTCCAGCTGGCATGTTTTTAGACACGAACCTCTTCCCCCATTGGAAACATTACAGTTGGACCCATCTAACTTGGGGAAGTTTCTCTGCTTTTAAAGAAATCGCAGATTATGTCCCAAGCATTACTCAGAGGTGAACAAAACAGATTTGTCCCTGTAATGACTTCACTGAGTACCTGCACACGCGGTGCTAATTGATCACAATGTTGGTGCCCTCAGTGCTGCTTGATTTCCTGATTGCAGCCCTTTTACATTCCCAGCAGTCCACCATCTGCAGAGGCAAATGCCATTTCGGGATGCAGAAGAGGCATAGATGAGGTTTCTCTTTGTTTAACCTCCTGCTGTACTGCTCAACCTAAAATAAATGTAATTTAGGAAAAAAATCTCTACAGAAAACATCATAGGTAGGGAGAAAGAAATTGCCTGAAGTGATGTTTTTTTCTGCTATGCTAATCCCAGGCTGAATTCTTACCTAAGTCCAGTTCTCCCCACTGTGATAGGGAGAGGTAAACAGCTTTTGTGAGAAGAGAAGAGAAGAGAAGAGAAGAGAAGAGAAGAGAAGAGAAGAGAAGAGAAGAGAAGAGAAGAGAAGAGAAGAGAAGAGAAGAGAAGAGAAGAGAAGAGACAGCCGTGCAAGAACAAAACCAGAAAGCAGAGAAGGCAGAGGCAGCAGCCAGTGATTTTCTGGAAGGAAATGAGAGAATTCTGATGCAAACAGGGAGAATATGCACCAGGTGCAGATATTCCACTATCCAGAGGGAACTTTCACACCTCCAAGGAAAACTCACCCTCAAAGTCCAAATTGAAATGCCTATGAACAGAAAACAGCTGGAAATGCAGACTCTGGATAAGTAGCACCAGCTGGGGGGTGGGTGACACACACACAGCACTGTCTGCAGCCAGTGATGCAGAATTGACTGTAAGGGAACAGGGAGCATCGTCTGCCCTAGCTGAAAACTGCCCTCCCCATTCACAAACACACAAATACACCATGAGCAGTTCTCATTTTACAGCAGCCCCCTCTGGGAAGCAAGAGGGTTCTCTGCTGCACAGGACATGAAACCTCCTTTGCTTGACCTCCTCTCCCAGAAGCCTCTTGTTTTGTTAGCTCATCTTTGCACAGGGAAATCCAATGGCACCAATTATATCCATGGCAGCAGCTTGAAGCAGGGAACCCCCCACTGCTGGCATGGGCCACCACGGTGGTGGTGCTGGTGGCAGCTGCCTGATGGGGTGGGATGGCTGGAGAGAGCCTTGTTCTCTCTCAACAAGCCTCAAAGCTGACTCTCAGCCCCTGCCCCTAAGCAAGATGCCTCTAAAAGGCTTCACACAGAGCACTTCCACCCCTCCTGTGGTCACTGTTAAACTATCTTTTTTTTTTTCCTCCTGAATTTGCTGCTTCTGCTTTCCAGTATATCAAATTCACTTGAGGTCTCAGTGAGCACTTCACTGGGGTGGGAGGCTGCTGAATGGAGGTGACAGAAAGAAAGGGGAAGAGAGGATGGAGGGAATGAGGATAAAATGCTCTCATTTAATGAAATCTTAGCACCATGTGGAGGGCCATCCAGGCAACCCTAGAACAAGCAGGAGCCACCCCAATATCTGAGACTGGAGGTGAGAGATATGGTGACTGTAGGAATGTCTTAAAGTCCCAAAGATTTTTTTACTGCAAAAGGCTGGCTCTTACAACCACATAGTCCAGGCAAGGTCCTGAATTTGATGGCCAGGGAAACTTGGTTTTGAACAGCACAGTGATAGTTAAGCTTAATATAGTTTTGCTATGTTCAGTCCAATATCAACACAATCCCTGCCCTAAAAAAACTCAAATTCTAAACAGATTAGACAAAGGATAAGAAAAATGTGAGAAGATTTGCCTGAAATCAATTTACAGTTCAGTAGTAGTGCCAGAAACTTAATTTCCTCATCAACACTGGTAGGCGGAAGGAGAGTGGCTGAATGTGTCTATTTCTAGCAGGAAGACATGGGGAGAAAAGCAGTGTTGTCACCTTCAAAATCCCCCACCTGGGGAGCTTCTTAAGGGAGAGAATGTAGAGACAGATCTGCTTGGTTTAGGCCAGGAGAGGATTTAGGAGAACAGGATGTAAGGAAGAGTAAGACCCCTTAAAATCAGTCAGGTCTGGTGAGGTACACAGTTAATGCAGAACATTGCTCTGACTGTTGGATTTTAAACTCATAAGATTGCACACAGTTAGACCACTGGGTTTTAGGAGGCACTGGAGAAATGTGGGGGTGGCAGGTTGGCCAGGGGAAGAGAGCAGGGGCAGCACAACAGAGCATCCTATCCCTTTTTTCCTCCTGTAAGCCTGCACAGTAGTACAGAACAGAGTTAATTGGCCAAAATATTGCTAGTTGCAGAGCTAATTAGAAAATTTGCAAGTCTTTCATGTCCTGCAGATCTTCTCACCTAAATTTTTTGCACCAGCCTTGAACTTGCTAATCCCCAAGGAAGCAGTGCCAGGCACCCATCTGACCTGTGCTGATGAAGATGAAGGTGATGCATCCCCACAGCACACAGGAGTTGGAGATACTCTGCAGTCTTAGGAGCACATCTGCTGCCCATAAATTCATTAATTAACAAAAGGTCAGAGGCACTTCATCTAGAGCAGAGATTGCCTGAGAAACTTGGTTAGAAAGTGCCTCAGGTGACATCTTCACAGTGCTCATAGCACCTGCCCATATCTGTTTGTGCCTTGGTGCCCTTGGCTAGGAACTTCTAAAATCAGTGGGAAACAAACTGGGCTGGATACCCGAGAGACACACACATTTAAACAAGATTTCCAAACATTCAGACTAGTTGGATTTACTTTTTTTATTTTTTTTGCTTCAGACACGTCTTTTCAAACTGAGGCTCGTAACCAGCCTGCTCTTATTGGGTTTGTGAGATGGAAATGACTGAAATCTTTTGAAAAAGTCTGACCAATTCTAACCTGATTCGTGAAATAGCAAAAAAAAAAGCCCTGGATCTAGACTAAATCATTAGACCTCTCTGACATTTGCTAATGATTACCAATAAGCCCGTGGCTTCCAGGCTGGGGCTTGAAGGCAGCTCCATTGCTCAGAAGTGCTCTTAGGGGAGCTGAAACTTGCACAGCAGAGCAGGAGGGTCAGCATAACCTATAGAATTGCCACTTGCCATTTGCAGGTTAACAAATCTTCTGTAAAATGAAACAGGATTGCCTCAAACTTTGCCAGACTGTTAGATGACAGGCCTGGCCTGTTAATTCACACAGCAAAGTCAGAGCCAACTTGACAAGTAAAACAACAACCCAACAGAAGCAGAGGGGTAAACACTCTCAGGCCCCTGAGTAAAGTGGTGTAAAACAATGTGATCAAACTTTGCTAAAGCTAAACCAGCTCCTAAGATGTTTTGATCCAGCTGATCTAAATGGTGACAAACTGAGTTAGACATGAGATTAAAAAGAACATGTGTTTTTAGTCCGGATACAATTCTTATTTTATAACTTTATCATAACTCCTCTAAAGCTGCACATATCACCCATATAGGTAAAGCAAACTTGCAGCACTGAGTTTGAGTTTTGCAGGTCAGATGTCAGCCTTCCTTCACCTTCAAGATAAACTCCTCCTGTTGGTTCATTCCAGGCCATCCATTATTTAGGCTCTGGCTTCACTGCTGCACTTCCATCATTCACACTGAGGGATATAAGGCCTTTTATTGATGCGTTTTTAACTAAAACTGATTCCCCACAAAGTGTCTGGGGCATCAGAGCTTAGAACTGGAAGGGTCTGCAAAGACGTAAGGAGTTCAGGAAGAATTTCTGCCTTGAAAGGATGGTCCAGCATTGGAATGGACTGCTCAGTGAGGTGGTGGAGTCACCACTCATGGAAGTGTTCAAGAAATGATTGGATGTGGCACTCAGTGCCATGATTTAGTTGACACGGGATAACAGAGCAAAGGTTGGACTTGATGATCTTGGACATTTTTTCCAGCCTTGATGATTCTGGGATTCTCTGATTGTATGATCCTCCAGTTCAGCCCATTAATAACATGAGAAAACATTTAAATTTTGGAATATCCTTTTTTTAAAGGGTAGGAGAGAATAAAATCACTTAAATCCTCTAGAAAAAAACAGCAAAGAAATTTCATCATTTAACCTCTTGCAAAAGAGGTGGACGTGGGCACAGTCCTGCTGAGACTTGCCCAGCTTTATGATCAGGAAGGAATGAGGCATGGGGATTTTGTTGCAGGCCTAAATCTGGCCCAAGTAGCATTAAACCTTGCCTTAACTGGAGTATGTCTGATGTTGAAAAAAGCTTGCAGATAGATTATGCCAGTGTAAAATGGGAAGCAAGACAGCTTTGGCTTTAGTTTGATAGAGGCAGTGGGGAACTGAACCATGATGAATTGTTGGAATGTTTTTCTTCCTCAGGCTCTGCAGTTACCTTGCAACAGCATGCACCTACATATTTGGCAAACTTTCCCCAAAGGTCACCAGGCTAGTAAGCAAAGGCACAGAGGGGGTCAGGGTGCTGGTACCTACTCAGCTGCACAGCCACTAAACAGAGCACAGGCTTGGAGTTTGACCTCGATTACAACCAGAAATAAGCTTAAAGAATAAATCCCTGCAATATGTGCTGCACCTCAGCATGACCCAGCCAGGCTGCTGATGGTGGAAGTGATCAGCAGAGCAAATGCTTGGAGAATGGGGGTTCTGATGCCCAGAGCTCTCAGGTTTTCTTGGATGAAGCTCAGCCTTGGGCTGCAGTTTGGAGCTAGGAGGATGCACCTGATCTCCTAACTCTGGGAAACATTTTAGTGATGCCTCTGATGGCAGGTGTGATGCAGGGCCTAACGCTCAGATCCCTGTTATCAGCAGGGAGGGGGGATGAATGAGGTGAAGGTCACAGGGCACAAATTACTGAATGACCAAGACTCCTGGTAAGAGACAGCAAACAGCTCCCTGGAGCTCTCCAGGTGAACAGACAAACCTTCTTCACATGTTTTCTCCATCTCCCATCCCTTGAAGTCTTCAAGGCCAGGTTGTATGGGGCTGGGAGCAGCCTGGTCTAGTGGAAGGTGCCCCATGGCAGGGGGATTAGGACTAGATGGTCTTTGAGGTCCTATCTAACCCAAACTATTACAGGACTATAATTCTACCACCTCTTGGGGAAGGTGTCCAGAGCTGATCCAGCACAGATAGATCACTGAAGAGCTCTGACAGACTTAGCCTGTCCAGGGGAGGTTGCAGGTGGGTCTGCTGTGCCCCTTCACCACAAAAAATAGTACACACACTTTGGGACTACAGAGTTCGATTATTATGGCTCTGTTTGTCCTTACTCATACAGTTTGGGGCTAAAAGTCTTCCTTTCTAAGGCTGTGTTGCTCTTTGCACTTCCAGGTGTGCACTACCCCAAGCTTGTGTGCACCTTTGGGTGTTTATCCCTCACCAGGTGTGAGCAGGGCAGGGGAAGTGTTTGTCATCTGCAGTGCCAGCCCGGGGGGGTTTCCCCCTCTCAAAGCCTTCCAGCCTCGTGGAAGGGAAGTGCAGCCAGCAGGATGTGCTGGGCTGCTGCACTGGGGTTTGTGTCAATGTCTGGCTCGTTTCTGCTGGACATTGCAAAATCTTTCCTGTGCAAGGAGAGGGAAGTTTTGCCTTTCATGTAGAAGAAGATTGTTGTGTATTTAAACGGGGGAAGACTTAGGAGGCACGTGAAGCACCGGAACAAACCAGAGGAGGGGGCAGGAATCATGTCGTTCAAAGCTGGTTTTTCACAGACTGATATACGGGGGGGGGTTGTTTGTTTGTTTAATTTTTTAATTTCTCTAACTCTTAATTCCACTTTATTCTCTCTGTGTTTACATCTTTACATTAGGAGGGGAAAATCTGTGGTTTTTGGAGGAGGGGGAATGAGGGGAAAGGCAAGAGAAATTTTCTTTTTTTCTTTCTTTTCTTTTTATTTATTCTTTATAACAAACACTATTTAAAGAGCTATAGAGACAAAAAGTTGACATTATCTAGCCCTCCTCTCTGCTTCTCCAGATCCCCCTTTCCCTTTCCCAAAAAGGAGGAAATACCTATTTGAGATCAGAGGAGGTCGTGCCGGGGATGAGCAGGAATCCCGGGACAGGGGCAGAGCTCGCAGCCTGGCCGTGCGTGTCCAGCACTCCCGGGACTCCCAATCCTCCCAAATCCTCCTCGCCGGTGCCGGCAGCCCGGGGAGCAGCTGGAGCGCGGGATGGAGCAGAGAGCCTAAAAAACTTCATTCTGCAGGGGGACCTCTAGTGTTTTCCTTTCTCCATGTCCTGGCAGAGTTCCTCCAAAGTACAAATACACACAGAGCTCCCATTGTTTGCAGCCCTTCACAAGCCCACTGATCCTAATATGGAATTCAGCAGGAAACCCATGATTTCCTGACACACAGCAAGCTGGAGAAAGAAAGGAAAAACTCCATTAAAAACCTCCAGACTCTCCTCCATGTAGACATGAAATGGAAAATGGAGTGGATTTAACAGGAATCCCTGGTTCCTGCGGCCAGGCTGGAGGAAGGGAGACGCGGATCGAAGCCGCAGGCTGCTGAGATTTTTGAAGTCGCAGTAAAGACTGAGAACGGCCGGGCAGGATGAGGATTTCCTGACTGGGACAAACAAGAAAGGACAGATCACTCCTTTTTTTTTATGATATTCCTCTCTGTGTTTAATTTATTCACCTCGATGATCCTCTTGACTGATCTGGTAACTGTTAGAAGCGGCTGTGACAGCCTGGAAACATTAGTATGATTTCCTGAGTTTGAGATTTGCTGCTCCCCCCCACCCCCCTCCTTCTCCAAACTCAGGAAAAGTCAATACAATCGCACTTCATTTTTCCTTCATGTGCACTTGGAAGTCCTGGGAGCAGCAAGAGCAGCAGCAGCGGCAGCAGCAAGAATGAACTGCAAGGAGGAAAATGACAACTGCACTGACGGGAGCAGGAGCAACACCAAGAAGATGCTAAAATGCGTGGTGGTTGGGGATGGAGCAGTGGGGAAAACCTGTTTGCTGATGAGCTATGCCAACGACGCCTTCCCAGAGGAGTATGTCCCCACTGTCTTTGACCACTACGCAGGTAAGAAAGTGCTTTAAAGGAAATTTAATCGAGAGCTGCGGGACAGCCAGGTGGGAGGTGAAGGCAGCTCGAGGAGAGGACAGGTCAAAAGGGATGCATGGGTTACTTCTTGTCCGGGAATGTCATTCAGGCCTGGAGGGTTGCCAGGCAGCTTAGATGGCAGCTCATAAAATTGGGACAATGCAGGATTTATTCAGAGAACTTATTTGTTTGCTTCTGATTTTTGTCTTGTTTTTGGCAAATAAGAAGTGTTAGGGAGGCAGTTAAATCCGCTGTGTTTTGGGACAACAAATTCAGCCTCTATCAATTTGTTTTCTTGGTTAGTTTTTGAAGTTCTGAGCTTCACAGTCTGCAGCTAGGAAGACTATATGTATATATATGTATGTGTATATATATATATATGCTATCACAGTCTTGTCCCTCTAGGCAAATGATGAAATGATGCATAAATTACAATATTTATATCCTATTTAAGGAATAATCTTTGAGAATATATCCTGTTTAAGGAGTGATCTTTGAGAAAACCAGCATAGTCTCTTTCCAAGCTGTCAGTATATAACTCTCCTTTCAGAGACGTTTGTTACTCCATCTATAAATAGATTTTAATATTACAACTTGATGGTAGTGAAAAGTAGAAGAGGTGATTGATTTGAATCCTTCATAGTAGGGGAATTTGCAGTATAAGAAAAAAACACAAACATAATCAAGATCATCAGTGATATTCACTGCACTGCTGTGCAGAACAGACACACAGATTAAGTACAATATTCACAGGCCTCTTTCTGTAGAAATTACTGACTTTATCCAGCTGTGTCCAAAGTTATCACGCAGATGTTTCATAGGCTAAAACTGGTGTTCAAACATCTGCTTGAATTTTACTATCCCAAATTCTGCTGTTTTTCTTTTCACAGTGCTCCTTTGGCTTACGGGGGTTTTTTATGAGATCCCTGACACACAGATTCTAGAAGCACTGCAAAACTCATTGCTTATCTTGCAGCAGCAGTTGGAGTTTCCCTCATTCTCTCCCCACCTCCTTAAAAACTGTATTTTCATGGCGTGGCTTATCATAGATTTGGTATTCTGTAATGGGAAAAATCCCTGTTTGCATTCTGGCTCCGTGTCAGGTTTAGCAGATGAACTGGCCAAACAAGAAAGCTGTATAATTGCAGAATCTGATCCATGGAAATGTGAAGACCTTTTCCTCCACAAGAGTGGGCAGCGTCACTTCTAATGCAAGCAGCTCTCTCTTTTCTCTGCCCTTCCCACCAGAGAGATGGAGTGCTCACTTTAGAAAAAAAACACTTCCACAGACAAGATATAAGCCAGAATATTGCCTGTTGGAAATATGTGCTTCCATGAGCCAAAATCCCTAAGGGCTGCCCTATATTGCACCAGCACCCTGTGATATACCCTGTGTATATCCTGTGATAGCTTCAGATCTGCTCATCCCTTACCAAATCCTGATCCCAGCACCCCCTGCCCTTCTCCCTCTCTCCTCCATGCCCTGCAAACACCTCTGCCTATGGAAAAAGCCATCCAATAGCTGGTGCCAGACCACGTGGGCATCAGTCTTGGTGGTTTTGGTGTGAGCCTGGGGTCACACACGTGTGCGTGGGGGCTGTGCACACACAAAGGCAGTGATGCCAGCCAGGCAGGCTGGCACTTGGTGGGGGCACCACTCTGAGTTTCTCCTCCCTAACCAGCCACAGGTGACTCTCAGGGACTTGCTTTGATTCCCCTTCCTCTGTCAGAAGTGTTGAAAATTGCCACTGGGCTCAAAAGCTACTGAGGGATATGAGGGCTGAGAGAAGGATGGGAAGATGAAGCAGCATAATCCTGATTTGGGGGTAAAAGGAGTATACAGGCACTTTAAAATCAAGCCTCATTTTCAGGGTTTGAAGATTTAGTCTCTAAAATATCTCCAGCTATTTTTATCTGCCTTCTTAACTACTATAGCACATAAATATAGAAGTATTTTCAATGAGAAAACTCATAAAGATAAGGGGAAAAAATAGCTCTGTATATTAACATGCTGTTCTCAGACAATCCTTGTCCAGCGACAGTGGTCAAAACTAGCATTGATCACAAATGTAATTTCAGTTTTTTGAGGAATACCATCATTTATTAAACCAATTTCACTCCAGAATTGCACACAGAGTACAGCAGTAGAAGTTACTTCTAGAGCAGCGTGCTGGAAAAAAGTCCCACTCATAAAAATATTACACGGCATAAAGTATACCACAGCCTATTTAAAATACTGTGGGTATTGACTGGGCAAAGAACTCACTTGGGGCAACCTTACCCCTGAGCTTACAGTTTTTAGGATCATCCATTGGGTTTTCCACATCCATCTGCGTGGTAGCCTATGGTGAAGAGGAGAGGTGGCACAGCAGTACCACGGTCACAGAGGTACCATGGGCATGGTGACAGCACAGGCAGCACAGCACATGGGGAGGCTGCATACATGGGCAGGTCCTGAATGGTGTAGGAGACTCTGGAAAATCACATCTGAATTTACCCCAGGGAACTGGTTTGTCTACCCCTGTCCTTGCCTCTGCTGAAACCAACAGTTTCAGTTTTCCCAAGCAAGCTGAAAACATCAGATTCAATGGTTCATTTCTGTGCTGGAAATGCTCAAAAGCAATTAATTGCTGCAGATTTTTGCAAAGCTTCACTTTCCATGGCAGGTTTTCCACCCAGGAGTTATTAACAGCAGTGGTGTGTTAGCAAGGGCTTCCTCTTGCCTCACCAGGTCACAGCCTGGCTGTGACTCCCAGGGCATTTACCAATTTACTTCTTTCTAATGGAAAATGAAGGGAGTGGGGAGGGGAAGCATTAAAACCCAAGGATTCCAGTGGTGATCTCAGAGCAGTTTCTCGCTGCCACGACTCCAGCGACTCGGGGGAGACAGTGATGCTCTCCAGCCCAGCTTTGGGAAAAGCTCCAGCTGCACCAGTGCCATGGCCAAGGCGTTAACTGTTCATGGCCCTGAAGCCCCAGCTCTGTGCACTTGCCCTGCTGCATGTCCTCTCCTCAGCTCCTGCTGCTGAAGCAGGTGAACACAGCGACAGGAGTGGTCCAGAGGAAGCAAACAGCTGAGCTCCTGCAGTAATAGATCTGCACGGTGCTTATTCAGTGCCTTTCACATGAAAGCACTTGAAACCACTTTATAAAAGTTGGACCTGACCTGCCTCTAAGAAAATCAAAGGCCATAGCTGGGTGTCACCCAGGAAAGGAGCAGATATTCCTGCAGATAACTCCCACAGCATTTACAGCTCATATGCAGCCGTGCCTGGCACAAAAAGCTCTTGGTGGCTCACCACGTGTGCAGCTGCACTGTACAAAAGTCCAGACCAGTTATTAGCTCCACACTAGTAATATTCTGCCTCAGATTTCACCCACAGTCCACAAAACCGAATTTCTTCAGGGCCTGTTGCCAGAGTTGGGATGTGACGGGTGTAGAGTAGGATCAGAGCAATACCAGACAGATGGGGAGGGCAAATTTGTTGCTTGGATATGAAAAACGGTTTCTTTCATTGGATGCATGGAATTTTATGAGTCTGGTTATTTCTCAAGGCATTTTGAAGAGGTTTTGCTGGAGGCCAGAGCCCTGAGTAGGTTTCCTTGCTTTGGTGAATTTCCGAGTCCCGCACTGGAAGTGTTTAGCCACAAGGCAAATGGCTGCTCCTAGGGCAGGCTCACCAAAGTGCTGTCCCAGCAGCAAACAGGATATTGCTGGCAATAACTGTAACAATGGGGACTGTTTGGATAGTGAGTAGATGCTTTAATATGCTGGTTCCACTCTGTCTTTTGAACATCAAATGCTGGTTTTCCCTGAGCAAAGGTCTCTCAGCCAGGGTGACTTGTATTGTGCCTAGCTATGTGAGGTTACAAATGTTTATTTAGGGCTGAGGTTGGACCTACAAAAAAATTCAATTCAACAACTAGCAGAATTGGTTTAATAGTACCAAAGTTAGCTGGCTTTCTCTGTGAAATATATTAGAAAAATGTGTGTTGTTACTTAGGAAGCCTCTGAGCATCCCATTTTATATTCACGAAGCCTAAAAACACAGCAATTTTTAGCATGAAATTTATTTGCCCTAAAATTTTTGTTCAGGCTTCCTGGAGAGGTGATCAATGCCCCAAGGCTGTCATTATTTAATAGGCATTTGTATAGTGCCCTTAATGATGTGCTGTGAGTTTTGGTCAGCCCTGAAATGGTCGAGCAGTTGGACAAAATGATTGCTGTAGGCCCCATCCAACTGAGACTATCCCATTCTATTCCAGAAGTTCATTTCTTGTAAATAAAAAAAAACCTCTCCATCCTTAAGCAGCAGTAACAATGGCATGCAGTTCATTTGGCCCACTGTGCAGACAAGGCTTGACTGGACTCATTAGATGGCTGAAGTCTGAGGAAAAGAGGGTTGTAAGTCTTAAACTCAACTCTAGTTCAGGCACAGTACAGAGATGAATACCATACAAACAGCTTTAGGAGCCAAAGTTGCACCTTTGATGAATGAGAGAGGTCAATCCCTCCACAGGAGAACTGCAAAGCATCTGCAAGAGTAGATGGTGTAAATATATCCCTCCCTCCCCTCATGTGTCAGCACAAACTGGTGAACATTTATAAATAGTGAACCCATTTGAAAAAATTCAGCACTGGCATGTGACCAGCTAATTAATAGCATACAGAATAGCTCAGCCCTGACGGGGGCTCTGTAAATTAAAAGCAATATAGAAGAAGAGAGATATTACTTACTGTTAGGAGACACATTTTTTGTTCTTCAGTGATGATTCAATGTAATCTGTCTGACTTTGCACTGAGGTGGGCTGGAGCATCACCAGTCTCACAGAGCAGTGATCCCAACCTTGCTGGCCAGACAAGCTGTGCAAGAAGGGAGAGTCTCCTGCTCTGGCATTTGTAGTACCACAGAAGCAGTACTATGCTCTTGCCTAGAGCAGGCAGCTTGTACCTGTGCAAATCCACAAATCTATTATATCCTGCCTGTATGTCACAGCACTGACCCAAATCCCTGTTCCTCATGTCCTCCCATGAAAGAAAGGAGTTGGAAGTGGGCTATCAGTGATCCTGGGGCTGCCCATGGCTGGTTGCTGTCTGTCCTGGAGCAGGCAGGAGCACCCAGGGGAAATACCCACACTTTTGGTGTGCTAGCTGTTTTTAGTTGATTGCTAATGCACACTGGTTTCAATCCATCCCTGTTTGCCACAGTGTGTAAATGATAACTTAACCCCGAGACCATCACTTTTTTTCCCTGTTGAAACTCTGACAGGAAAAGACTGCCCAAGTAGATCCACAATTTCTGCACGGGTGCTGCCGTGGGAGTCTTCACACTGCCACATTCTTGAGACAGTTGTCTCCTATAAACAGTCTTGGTAGCACATTAGAGAAACTCTTCATACAATGTTTGGGGTCATTAAACTCAAATAGATATAAATAGCACTGAAAGAGAGCTGTGATGTTTATTTGCATGGATATTTGCAGTGGGGTTTTTTTTCCTTTTAATGTTCATCCAATTTTGATCACACAGATTTGAACTTTATCCTTGAGACAAGAAAGCATTGACTCCTTTAAGATCTGGCTTTTTAAACTGGCAGTCACTGAACAGATACGTTCATTTTGCCTCTCAGGAGCTGAAAAGCCTTCTCTGCCAGTCTTCCTGGTATCATCCAGAATAGACCAGGGATCTCAATAAAACATTCAAGATCTGATGACACAACAGAAACACACCAGTGCAATTCAAGTGTTTTCATGGCTGGATTTTTTGAAGATGAATTTTACAGAACCACTAATTCTCAGTCTCCCCACAGAAGGTTTAATTCTGTCCTGAGTCATCCAAGTCAGAGGTGATGTAGTGATCCTCAGGTTTTTCACATCCAGGAAGCCTGAACAGTCTTTTTACCGAAAAGATGCCTTTTGCCTGAATCACCATGGTTATTCCACAGTCATTTGAGAGGCTCCACATACACCCCCAAGCACCTTAGGGCCTTTTCCTTCTGGAGGTGTTGTCAGTATGCAAAGACCCGAGATGACTATCGCTGCTATCTCTTCCTCACACACATCCCTGTATTGTCCTGCGGCTGCACAGTCCACGTGAAGCCCATGGAGACAGAGGTGTGTGCTTTGGGTTTCTGTTTCTCAGGGCAGATGGTTTCTGCAGCAGTGCTCTGAGCGCTGTGGTGACAAAGTCCCCATTGTCCCCTGCCCCTACAGCTGTGAATGGGGGATGAGTCTGCAGCCCCTAGCTGCTCCTTACCTTGGCCTCTGGCTGTGTTTTGCAGCTTCTCTCAGTACTGCTGCCACTCCTGGCTTGGTTTTCCTTTGACTTTATGCTCCAGAGAGGCCCAGAAGAGCTCTGCACCAATCCCACACCCACCAGCATCTCGCTGGTGAGCCAGGACTCAGCTGACAGCCCAGGAGCTGCAGGAGCCCTACAGAGAGAACTGATTTCTGCAGCCCATGCCAGCAGCCAGTGGATGTCCTTGTAGCTCAAGCACAGCAGGGGACAACACTGCACCATGAATGACACTGGCAGCCTGAAAACCGGGTGTAAAGAGCAAGCAAACTACAGCACACACAGCGATAGGGCCAGGAATTAGAGGAGTAGATGGAGCAGCCATGTTGCTTTATCCAGACTTATCCAGCCTAAATTCCACCTAAGCCCCACTGCCTACTCCTTTGTATTGGATGTGTGGTGCTTGAAGGGCAAGAGGAATCACAAAGAATACTAAACAAGGAGTTTGACCATTTGAATGTGTGTTGGTGGTTTGGATGTAGAATGATGGGATTTTTCTTAAGGTCAGCCACAGGCCTGAGGGAATGGATTGGAAAGATGGAAAAGTCAAATGGCTTAAAAAGAAATATTTCTTTGCATGGTATGTGATTAACCCAGGGAACTTATCACTTTGTGAAAGTTCTTCAGGACAGAATTGTAACAAGGTTTGCAAAAAAATGGGGTTGAACCATGTATCGGGGAGATTGAGTGCTATCATAAGCTCATGAAAAAGACTTCTGCAAGAAATTAGCTGGCACTACCTTGGTTTAGAGTTCAGGACAAGACCTAAATTTGTCCTGGTGAATGACAAATTATCTTAAAGCTGCTCACTGCTAGGTCAGCGATGAAGACACCAGGCTGTGAGTTTGGCCCAACCCAGCACCTCGTGCCCAGAGCTTTAGAAAATAACTTTTTGGCATGATTCTTCTGATATATGGACAGGCAAACATTTTGAAATTTTGCTTACCCAGCAATGGACTGCTGCAAAGAGACACGAAGGGATTTTAAAAAATGACCTTTTTCTTCTCCACTACTCCAAGATAGTCAGGCTTAGTCTTCCCCTCCCCTTGTCATCTGCACAGCATTGCAGGAGGTGACATCAGCTGAGAAGACCAAAACTGAAACTGTGTTCTCTGGCCCTTGAAGGACAATCTCTACTGCTTGAACTTAATCACATCCACTACCTCAGAATCAATAATTGACACAGTACATGTGGCCAAGCACCCCACATGAGGGGACAAAGCCACTTTATGGGTGGTGCCAGACCAGGCAGCCAAGCAGATGCTTCACAGCAGAAGATCTTCCACGTGTAGAAAAAAACCCCAAAAATTTACCAAAGAAGTCTAAGAAACCAAATTCCTAGACATGTTAAAACTTCATTTGTGCCAGATGTGGCAGTGTTTTCACTAAGTCATCATTGCAATGGCTTAGTTGCTGATCAAGTCAATGCAAATACCTCCACTAAAACTTACTTCTCATTTTCTGGTCTCTTGATAAACTTGATACTTTGATGTCTGCACTAGTGATACACATCATGGCTACTCTGCATCACTGAGTAGGTTTTGCTGTGCAGGCAGTGCCTTTCCTATGTCCTAACTTTCCAGTTGTTATGGCCAGACCTAATGACATCATGGAAATGGCAAGGGATGAGGAAGAGCAAACATATTTCCTTCAATTGTTCTGTTCTGACAAAGTCATTAAACAGTAATGACATCTCCTGTCAAATTATTATTTGTCTTTGCAATGAAAAAATACAAGTTATTATATTTGCTCATCTGAATGGTGACCATTCACTATTTTCCACTTATATTGTCCTTGTACCTCGAGCCTTGGGTCTTCCACATAAGTCAGGGAATATGTCACTTATACATATATATAAAGTTTTAAAAATTATCACCCAGTGTTTTATGCCAAGGGGGAGTGAATGAATGAATTCTAAGCAGGATTATTGAACTAGTATTCATCTCCCTTTTCTCCCCAAATAATATCTGGGGAAATTAGATTTAAAGTAATGTCTAATAATTAAAAGATTACCAAAAAATCTTGATTTACCTTATGTAATATCTAGTGTCATTTGCATTCAAAATGAGACATCTCCCCCCTTCATAGATTTAAGGCCAAGATCAAAACCCTCTTCTTAAATGGAAAGTCATACGTGAGGCAAGATGGCTTGGAAGGGTCCTGGGGGACACGGTCACTTGCTGGGAGTTGTTGTCCCCTAGCTAGTCCTCAGATCCCAAGGGGTGTTTGGGGTCCCAGGGAAGGGGAAGGCATGAAAGACCATGACAGGCTGTTATTTCAGCTAACACAGTTCTCCAGATCCAGTGCAGCAGCAAAGCCAGCAGTGGGGCTGCCCCAGGGTTGCCTTTTTACCTCGGGAACTGGCACAGCAGTGAATCCATAAATATGCCAACCACCCTCGGGGGAAGAAAAGGCTGGAAAAAAACTTTCACTGACAGGAGAAACACTGGGGGGGAAAAAACAAACCTCCCAAAGGAAGGAGATGGACAGCTGTAAAAATATTCCCAAGTATAGTGGCACAGGAGGCACAGTGAGGAGGGTGATGGCATCAGAGCAAGAGGGGAAAAGCAGCACAGTGCTGTCCCAACATCCTCACTCCTGGTTCAGGACAGTGTGCAGGTGTCTCCTGGAGACAGCAGTCCCAGGGATGAGCACAGGAGCCAGCACTTAGCACCTGAAAGAGTTAAAGAGGGCTGTGCAGAGGGGATGGACAGAAAGGTCCTGCCACAGTGCAGGAGGATGCCTGAGATGACTCACTGAAACTGCTTTCCAACCCCTGCAAACAGAGGCCACGTCTCTTACTAAAGACTCTCTGGCACTCACTCCAGCTATAACTTTGAAGTAATGGCATTAACAGTATCTGCTCATGCTTGGCTTTCTGCAGACTTTAAGGAAAAGCACAGCTTCAGCAATGAGTGGGAAAACATACATGTTCAAACATAACATTAATTCCTGTCCCCTGGGAGATGGGACCAAAAGAGCATCTATTTGCAATAATATGCTGTTTTGCTGAGAACAGACTTAAAGGAAAATCCCATAAGGTTGGAAAATGTGTTTTAAGTTCACAAACTGTCTCATGCTCCATCTTCAGAGCTGGCAGCCATCCAGGTGCTGTGTCCTCACAGGCCAGACCCTCCCCATCTAGGACACACACGGTTTCTGAGCAATCCCTCCAGCTCCATTTCTGAACTGGCTTTCTCCAATAACTAGGTGTAAAGTCAACATCCATGTCTAATTTTGGGAGCCCAGTTGCTGAAGTCCCTGTCCATGAGCAGCAGAAATGCAGAGACTTGATTTTTTATTTAAAAGTTGAGGCATTTCCACAAGGGAATCAGCTCTGGCACACACTCACACTGAAAATGCCTCCTGAGACCATCTATTTTATGCTGTCTGTATCAAGCAATGGCTTGTGGCAGTAATGCCCAGGACCTCATGTTGTCCATTCCAGCTGGGACAAGAGCACTGCTAGTGACAGTTTGGCCTGTATGATCCTGCTTCCCAAATGGCTCCACATGGGCACACAAACTTCACTGGGGGCTCGTGGTGTGTCTGCATATAAATCACAAAATAGCCCCAGAGAGCTGTTTTGAAACTGCATTTTTGTTTAGTTATAGTTACTATAAACTTTTTCAGCTGTATCAAGAACACAAAGCAGACTGTAGAATTGCTTGTAGTTTCTGTCTAGTTTGAGCCCATATTTGCTCATTGAAAACTTGCCATCAAAATTTTCAGGGAATGCATGAACAAGTTCTAGGAGGCCATTAGGATGCTGTTATTTAAGCTCCTAAAAAGACCCTTTACCTCCACAGTACATCTCTGCTTTGTTCTGGGTAGCCAGTAATGTAACCAGTGAATTGCAAAAATCCATCACAGTTCCCTTCTTCTCATTACCTTCTAGTTACTGCTCAGGATATTTTAATTCTGTTCCAGGAATACAAGGGAGCAACAGCTCTCATTGAAAAAAATATTTGTGAAGTACAGCTTTAAGAAAATATTTTCCAGGAATATCAGCCATGAAAACAGGATCAATCTCAACATTAAAAGAGGAGTTCATACTCAAAACAAATTCAGCTAATCTGCCAGAAACCAGGCCTTATGGATGAAGTCCAAATTAGCTGAGCCAGTTCGTGATACCATTAATATGGAGAATTTTCCTTGCCACGCATAGAAATAGTCTCTCACGGGTTGTGCCACTTGAAGATCTGCTGGGCATTTACCTAAACCATTCTGTTTGGTTCAAGTCCAGAGGGGTGAGGTTGCTGTGGTTCTTTTATTTTAATATTTTAGAGTGTTAAGTGCATTCTCTCCCTCGAGTGTCCCTCACGGGAAACTGCTAAAATGGTGAAATAATTCATTCTTCCACTATTTTAATCCCATTGCCCAATTTACTTCCTTTCCTGTAAAGAGCTCCTTGTAGCAATACCATAAGTCCCTCCTAATGCTTCTGAGGAAGAAAGAAGAAACAAGGAGTGCGAATACAAAATGAGGTCCCAAATCTGAAATAATCTTTGACAAAGGAAATCTGTGCCAAGATAATGGGGGAACAGCAATAACTTGTGTTCTCTCCATATGGTGCTCCCAACTGAGTTTCTCTCCCCCTGCCTTCTATTTAAATGCCTGAACGTGAGAGATTAGGAAAAGAGAAATAATAATACAAGTCTTGCAACGATTTTGCAAGGAAAAAGTATTTTGAGACTATGCCCAACAGGGTGGAAAACCCTGAGGACACAGGGGAGTCTTGTCCCTGGCCAAATGCATTCACAGTATGTCTTGGTGAGGTGCATGAGACAATTCTTACAAAAACCTCCTGGCTAGAAAGCACCTTGTACTTTCCATCACATAAAGTCTTTCCAGATCCTGATCCCCTTTCTGCTGCTCCCTCCAGCTTTCAGAATGAATAGCCACATTTCCTTTCCTTGGTATTTATTTTCCACGCTGCTTTTTTTCTCATGAGCAGGGTCTTTCCACCTGAAATGTTAAAGAAAAAGAAAGACAGATTGTCTTCCCAAAGCTTTCCTGGGTACAGCATAGGCCATGGAGATGGCCAGAACCAGATATGGATCCTGCAGAGCCACCTCTGAGCCATCTGGGTCCAAAAGCAAACCACAGGCATTGCACACATAGCGGCTGCGCCGCACCGCTGGGTGATGATTGTAACCGGGCGTCTCTTCTGATCCCCTGCCGAGCTGGCCAGAGCCAAGGGCATGAGAGCAGATGCTCTTCCTCCTGACACATGTCAGCTCTGCCCCATGGAAAATGTCATCTGAGATGAGTGAGAACCAGCAAGCAGCCAGACAGGGCTTTGCAGGATGGTGGTGGGACCACCCCACGGTGACCACTATCCATTCCAGCAGCCACCTCTTTCCTGGCAAACCCCTGCCACAGAATTCCATGAAAATATTATCTCAGCATTGCCTCTTGTGTGTAAGTTAGAGAAGGTCAAACGAGCCAAGGAGCTGCATGAGAAACAAAAAAATGCCCAAGTAAATGGGAGAGAAGTGAAGTGTGGGAAAGAAATGTACATCCTTGGAGGATGGAGGGGAAAGGTATGTTTAAGGCAGACAGTCCAGAAGAGGTCCATAAATCACAAAACAAGTGATTTGTAACAACTATGTTTTGGGGGATATGACTCATAGTTTTGAACTTTTGGGGTTAGCAAAAGTTCTGGCCAGAGCATTTTTCATGAACTGTCCCACCAAGAGAAAATGCTGATTCACGAAAGCTGAAGCATTTTTTAAATACTTGAAAGGACAAATTCTTGAGGTCCAGGGCCCTCTGGTTATTTCTGACAGTGCAGCAAAAAAGGCCCAAATTGAAAACATAATATCTGAAGGTTTTGTTTTCATTCCATTGTAAAATGAAAACAAATTGTAAAACCTCAGAAGTTGTCGCAAAGCTGAATTATCATCCCCCTGGCCAGTTCTAGTGGGTTGCTGTTATTATCCTTTTTACAGTTACTGTATTGCAATCATTATTATCCAAGGGCAGGCTTCCTCTAAATGAAATATTTTTGCAGCAAAGACAAAAATTTCCAAGGAAAGTGCTTCAAATAGCATGAGTTCAGGTGTGGTTTTGGGCTCTCTCAATATGAAGAGCTGAAGTGGTTGCAGGGAGAGGTTGAAAATCCTCACAAGCCTTGGCAAACCTGGTGGCAGAACCAGGCAAGTGCTCAGGAGAAGGGAAAATGGTCTTTGAGCTGAGTGCTGCTCATTGTGTCTTCACTCTCCCTGGTACAGGCTACTGCAGAGGGCTTTTTTCCTCTTCTCTATTGATGACTTCTGTCATCACATGAATGTCCAATAAATCCACATTTCTGATTTATAAGATGGTATATGTTTGATTCCCAGCAGAAGGAAGTCACCCCAAACACTCTCAAAGGTTTTCAAGGGACATCTTCCCTCTGCCAGACAAAACCTTGCTCCAGTGAGTGGTCCCCAAAGTTAATGACACTGGAACAAGGACTTATCTGTGGTACCCAGTGGGCATGGAGGGGGATGTCTGTGGCCACATTCTAGAAATGCTGCTTGTAAATTATGGAGGAAATATAAAGTAAAGGACCTGATTGGGAGCTCATTCTGCATGCACTTAGGAAGAACACCACAGAACTGGGTTCTGTGCAATCAGTTCAGTTGAAATTCAACCTATATTCCCATTTCTGTCACGTCACCTCCAGGATCCCTCCCATATATCTGCACTTCTGTTGTCTGTCATGTTAACAAACCAAGGCACTGCTGTTTGATAGGAGGGGTTCATTCCATGAGCCTGGAGCTAAAACAGTCAGTCCTTCCCAGGAGCTTCTCCAGGGAGGGCTCAAAATCCTGTCATAAGTATGAATTACCTCTGACCTAAGGAAGTTCATTTGGGGTGTCTGAGGACCACTGAATTTCAGATTTCCTATGTGGGCAACCCTTTTGAATGTGTTCCTGCTGTGAGCTGTCAGGCAAGAAATAAAACAGAGACAACAGAAGTAGTGAGAAGTCACTACTGACGGTGCCTGATGGATTTTCTTCCTCAGAAGAGCTGGAAGCATAACCTGAAAGAGACTGGTTTCCTTTCCCAGTCAGTGTGGTGGGTGTGGGTGCCTAAAATTAGATATAGCCTTTATTAGTTGTAAATATTTATGCCTGTTGCCATAATAAATGGCTTTTAGTCTGACAATAATATGGTAAATACATTTTCAGATCGAAAAAGAAAGAAGTAATAGATTTTCAGGCAATCTTTTTCAAGGCTGGCTATGCTCACACAAGACTTGGGTTCAGCTGGTTTTGTAAGGCTCACAGAGCTGGGGCCAAGCAAATCTAAGTCAGGAAACCCTTGAAGTGAAGGAATGTATGACACATGATAAAAAGACAAGTAGATGAGAAAAATAAGAAAAAGAAGCAGGTATTTTAATTAATGCAATTCTGTGCAAAATTCTAAGCTCCCAAGGAATCAGAATAAAGATATAGACACACAGTAGATAATTTCTCAAGAAGAAAGTATAAATTTTCCCATTATATATTTTCAGAACATGCAGAGAAATGTTCATATATTAATAATTCTATACTTTATTTTTGTCAAATAATTAGATTACAAAGAAGACATATGTTTGGAGGTTTTTTTTCCCAAATTTTGTTCTTTGTTGTATTAATTTGTATAAACAATTAGAGAAGTACCTATAGTTTCCATTTCAGGGAATTTTCCCCAAAACCATTTCACACATGCCTCTTTCTAAGCAAAGACAACAGTTCTAGTGTCCCTCTCTGTTTCACAGATGCAACCCCTGATAATTACAGGGGCTCATTAATGAGCTTTATTTCTCTCCATGTTTTGTAATAATGAGAGGAGTAAGAGGTTGATCAGCAGGGGAATACAGATGCCATTTCTCCAGTTCTGGGAAATCTCCCATGTACCTGCTCAGAGAAAAGCAACCCCACTAAAATCCTGGTAAAGGCCAGAGTTCACCAGCAACAATAGGAGAGAACAGTAACAGGAACCAGAAAGTCAGGGCAGATCAGGCAGAATAAACACCAACTTCAAAAAACGTGCAGGGCCCAGAAGGAAACTGGGCTTTGGCATTCACACTGTACAATGGAGTCTTTCCCAGGGTATAAAAATATGCAGGTGGCTGGAAAAGTTTTCTCTCTTGCCTGTGCACCTCAGGCCATGGCCAGATGTGAGAAGATGAAAAATATATGGAAAATTAGGTCAGGGTTTTTGAAGCCACCTTGTAGAGCTGGAGATCCCATTCAAATTCAACATGGAAACAGACAATTTGGGTTCCTTGGGGAATCCTCTCCCCTCATTTTGACTTCAAGAGGTTCAAATCCCCTCATTCAGCATCCTGAGCTGCTGAAGGTTCCCAGCTCCTCCATGGCCAAGAGTCCTGTCACAGACATCAGGGTCTTCCCTGGAGGCCACCAGCAAGCCCACCCTCAGCAGCCACTGCATTAGTTTATAGAATGGCTTATTTGGGTGGTCATTAAACCCTTGGCTATGGAGATACCAGAGCTCAGTAGGAGTCTCAGTATCAGCCACTTTGGTAGCTGGAGCAGAGGATGTTTGACATCACGATTTCTGCAGTCACCCAGTTGGAGGGAAGGCCACAAATTCCCTTAGCTCAGCAAAAAATCCAGAGTAACTGGAAGATGATCACTGACACAGGGAGTGCAATGGATACACTCCAGATGTCTCTTTAACATCTGCTGGGATTTATATTCACCCATTGGCAGATGGGAAACCTCAGTTCTGGAAAAAAAAAAAAATCTATGGGCTGAGTTTATAGTAAGGTAGCCAAGACTAGAACTTCTAGTGGTTTGTTTGTCATCTAGCTATTTCTGGAAATACCTCCCTCTGCCCTCTTGGACACTAGGGTGTGTATTTCCCAGACTTGTAGCTGTCTTAAAAGAAAACAGATCTTATACCAGGAAGAAGTGAGACTGTGGAGATCAATATGTCTGAAGGAACAGGGGTGGGAAAAACCCTAGAGAAAAATGTTCAAGAGGGAAAGCATATTTGCTAGAAAAAACCTCTGCAGTTTGCCATTATCCACATAGCCTTGGGTGAAAAAAGAGCTTTTTTGGAGTGAGCACAAGCAAACGTGGCAGCACAGGCTAAGGGATGTAGTCCTGAGTTCAAAAGGATACCGCCCTTGTTTCACCTCCAAATTACAAAGTGAACAGAAGGTTATGAGGATGAAATTATTTGTAGGATTGAGTTAATTTGTCCCTGGTGCATCCCTGTGATTACAAGAAGATATAATTTTTTCGTAACTCACCCCCAGCTTACTTTAGCCCTGATTTTCTGGACACCAATCCAGAAATCCACCAATCACTGACCAGGCAGATATAACCTGAGGAGTGCCTGACTTCCACCATCTGTTTGTTAAATGTCAGGGAGCCCACTCAGACACCCCAGGATGCCTTATGAACATACCAGCAACAATTTTGCATTTTAACTGAAGGGGATGGGTTTGAAGAGATATATAGGAGTACATTTCCTGACATTTTTCTCATCCTAATTTCTCCAGAGGGTCTCAGCAGTGGTCAATCCATTTTTATTTGAGAATCTGCTCCTAACTCAAAGTCCAAAGATCCTGAGTGTACAGAGGAATGTTGCTGTTCTGAGAGGGCAGAGATTTTTGAGAAACCCCTTTGTTTTGAAATCCTCTTCAAACCAAACCAAACCAGTTTCTTAGAGGTCCTCAGTGGTGCGGTATAAACAAGATTTAATTCTCATATCTTTGCCATTTGCTCACTGCTTTCCCCACTGAAATGGCACCAGCTGGCCATTATTATTTCACACTCTGGAGGGTTCAAATGTTCATGAGCTCTCCAATTCTGGGAGCTCTCATTACCAAGAGCAAGAAAGGTTTCTGGGCTGTTTGGTCAAAAAAAACCACTTCACATATGAACACAGCATAATGATGCATATGCTGCTTAATGTTAAGCAACCCCTTGCACACTACTGAATGCCTAAAAACAAAATGAACCACTGTTATTTTAGATGATCTTGATCATTAAAGCCCTGCGGGCAGCAGGCATCACAGCAGTTAATAGTAACAGTATTTAACATCAAGGAGTAGGATATATTAAGCAAACATTAAGTTCAACCCATAGGCAGTCTCTAGTATAAGCACAGCAATACATAAAAGCAGGTTTGTGTCAATACTCACATTTCATTTGGAGGGAGACACTGGCTTGGGAGGGTCACACAGCTGCAGGGCAGGAATCATGGCCAAATCATCTGTGTCATGGACCAAAGCCTCACCCACAGCCCGCCCGCCTGCCCCCCCGTGTGCGCCGAACTTGCTCCTGCCTTTATTTTTCCCCTGGAAGAGCTCGAGGTTTAAGCCCTGTTTGCTTTGCCAAAACAGTTCCCAGTCGGCCACCACATCGTGATTTCTTTTCAGTTTCAGTGTCTGTTCATACACTGGGAGTGGAATCACTGCTGAGGGCGATATTCCCGTTGGCATGGCCAGGACGGGGATTTCACCCTGTGCCCCAAAGCCTTTCCAGCTGGACAGCCAGGCTTTCCCTGCCCTTCACACTGTTTCTCTCAGCATTGCTGAGTCCATACCCGCATGAGTGATGCTGGAGATCACTGAACTCTGTCCTGAGGGGAACAGCAGAAATACAGAGTGAGGGACTATGGACCACAGCAGGTTCTTGTGCTTTCTGCCACTAAAAGCTTCCCTCCATATCTTCATTCAGCCCCTGGCAGGTGTAATTACACATTTGCCTCCATGCATGGCAAGGAAAGTCCTTCCCATAAGCATGTTTACACTCATCTGGGCTTAAACACTCATTAAAGATAAGCACACACTTGCGTGTTCTGCTGAAAAAAAACCCAGAATGAGGAAAGTCGGAATTACGCAATACGGAAAGAATACTCTCCATTTATTAAGCGTGTCTTGACAGTACATAAAAAACATTCTGGAGCTTTCTTCTGGGCCAAATATTTCTCCCACTTCATACCATAGGTATGCTCCAATTGTGCTGGGAGCAGAATGGCAATACTATGACTCACTCCATATTGTAGGCTGGAAGCACCATATTTTGTTCCAGAATGAAATAGATCGTAGGCATAAGATTTAAAAGGCAGCTTTTTGTAAACTCTACTCCAGTGTATTCTGGAGCACATTTTGATCAGTTGCACCATCCAGTCCCTCTCCAACTGTGCTTATTTTTAAATTTACAACTGTGCTGGGAATATAACATGTCCAAATTACCTTACAGTGGCGAGTGCGGGAGTTAAATGAATTTTTTGTGTTTCTTTCCAGAGCAACCCTCACAGCAGTAATTGCTGCCACACACTTTTGCCATCAATTCAGCGCTGTGACTGTGCTGAAGCACTCAGGCACAGATGAAATGATGCTGCTCTTGCGTCTCATAAGGGCTTACTAAAGTGATCCAAATCTTTTTGTCTGCCAGCCTATAGGGAGTGAGAATGATCATCCTCCTGCTTGGGTTTTGCATAAATTACACAGGGTTGGCCCCCCAAGACCACCACGGGGTGAAGGTTTAGATTTAAATTTCCTTCAGTAGAGTGGAAGCAAAAATTAATTTAATTCCTGGTATTTAGCAGATGATGCAAAGCCTCTACGCTGTTTAGGACCAGTTCCATTTATAACAATCCAGCATTGTCCCCTCTGTGTAGGCTCAAACACCAGCCAGCATCACTGGCCCCAGCACAGCCAAACTGGAAACTTCAGAGGAGCACTTGCAGTCCCTAAAAAACATCCACAGGGTTAAAAACAAACCCTGGGAAGCAGTCCCCTGACCCACAGCCTTTCTCACTAGGACTGAAGCATTTTTAAATACAACTGCCTGTCTCAAAGCTGAAGGGACTGTTGCTGGTGTTTATTCTGGAAGTGCCTTAAGCACCAGCCATGTTTTTCACTTCTGACAAGCAAAGCCCACATGGCAGAGCTTTGGCAGCCACATCAGCCAGCCACGCTTTCTAGGGCTTGCCTCTGAAAAAACAGCATCAGTATCCCTGTGTGGAACACACAGAACTCATGTAAAATGTTGGAGGTTCCTGTGTACCCCAGCCCAGCAGGATGCAGGTTCCTGTATATCCAGCAGCTGAGCAGTGATGGTTCCTTGCTGCAATTCCAGTTTCCTTCCTGAGGTTTGTGTTTAACCGGCCAAGACCCCAACTGCCCTCTGCACACCTCAGGGACGGTTCCACGTCCAAGGAACCAGGGCAGATAGAGCAGCACTGTGCATCTCCAGCTGCCTGGCCTTGGGTTCTGGCCAGAAATCCTTCCTTCCCCCTCCACGGCCCACTCAGCCCCTCGTAAGCCCTGAGCTTTCCCGGGATCAGCTGCACCTGACGCCTTCGGCTCAGGGCCACATTCCTCCAGGGAGCTCTGAATCCCTCAAAGGGTCTGCTCCAAGCAGGGGTTTTTTCCCTTCCCTCAGGAAACCAACAGTGCAGGATACCAGAGACTCCCTTCAGGGGATAGACGTGCAGATAAAGCCTTAAAACTGTTGGTTGTGTGGAAATAGTTGGATGGCAGACAGAGGCATTTTGCTTTTGGTGGCAGCATCCTCCAGAGACAGCCTTCCCCAACACAGCAACCCACACAGCTCTGGGAAAGCTCCACACTCCCGTGGGTGCAAACCAGAGCTGTGCACAGCACCTGTGGCAGCATGGGGAAGGACACTGCAGGGTTAAAAACACACGCTATCAGGGTGTGAAAACACGTCCTGTAAAACTGGGTTGGGATTATTTCTCTCTGTATCAAGTCTGTCTTGCAAAGAATGCTCTCGAAATGGAAAGTATCCCAAAAGGTCACAAAAATAATAAAAGGTTTCAAAAATAAGGTGTGTAAAGGAAAAAAAAAAAATCCAGCATTGCAGACATCAAAGTCAGGGACTGTGTGGAAAAACAATACAGAGCAGCAAGGTAAAAGTCCAGAGGGAGCAGGGAGGAAGAGAGAATAGGAAGCTCAGGGCAGAAGGATTCTCTTTTTTTAAGGGAGTTCATACCTGCAGAATAGCCTAAATGACCTTCAACTGCGCAAAATTTAGAATAAAAGTTTTCTACTAAAATTCAACTGCCCAGTGAAATTCCTGTGCACAGTCAATGCAGATATGCAGTTCAGAGTGGGCAGGGAGTGGATGCTCATTCACACGGCCCAGCATCACATCTTCACCTTCTAAAGCCACACTGTCTGTTCTTGTCCTGTTTATCTGGTCAAATAAGAATCTACAGTAATATCCAAAAAAAGCCATTGTACTGTCAACATACTGTGATGGTTGAAGAGTGCACAGGCAAAGTAAAACAACCTTCACAGCATCCCTCCATCCTGGATCCAGTGGAAGTCCCAAGGAGAAGGGCATGTCTGTGGTGTCCCATTTGCTGTTGATATAGCCTCTGGTTTTAAGTTTTAAACCTTCTGTGTAATAATGAGATTTCCATTTCTTTTCTGATGTGTTAGAGGCCTGCAGGTTATTGAGTTTAAAAGCCAAAACATACAGACATAGAATTTTGCTTCAGGGTTGAAAAAACATATAACCTATTGGAAGGGTGGGATCAAGTTAGCCTTTGCTCTCCCAAATTTCACATAAACAAGCATGCTCATGTATCATGTACAAGACAAGCAAAATCAAGAGTGCCTTTTTGAGCTGGAATATTACTAGCCCATGGTGGGTGGCAGGAACATAAGGCAGGCAAGATATAAGGCTTGAAATTTAGGACTTTGCTCCATAAAATGACCACATGGATCAGATGAGAGATTGCCACTCATTGAATGAAATGCTGTGGACTGGGTCAGATCCTGACAGCCTGAGCCACTTGGGACAGCATTTGCAGGCAGTATGTGCATCAGAATTTGGTCAGAGATATTTTGGTCCCCAGCAGTATTATTTGCCAGTGAATTTTCTTGAGAAATATTCATTGACAACATTTAGAGATTGATGCAAAATAAAACCACAACAATATTAAACAAGTAATTTCCAAATCCTGTAGTGGATAATACTTTATGATGCATGAAATAGCTGTAATGCAGAAATAGAACAGACAGAGCGCGGATTAACAATTTGGGGTTTTTTTAATTGTTATAATTATCCTTATGACTACAATATAACCATATAATTATACATTGAAACATATATTCTGCCTTTGAAAGACTTCTGGTGTAATTTCTCAGCCATTCAAAGCAGTCATTAAATGATGCTGGGAAACAGTCCACACTGTCTGATGTATTGCCTGCCTCCTCCCCCTCTGCTTTTGTGTGTTCTTCCTCTCTCCTCCTCCTCCTCCTCCTCCCAATCAATTTCAGAGCTACAAAATATCACTGCCTGCCTCAAACTGGAAACCAAGAGCAATTCCACCAAAGTCAAACCTGAGGGAGGTGGATTTCTTCAAACAGTGAGGGAGTCTCCTGGCCAGAGAAGGGGTTGAAGCCAGCTCATGGCAAGTGATGCCAAGAGAGTGCTTTAAATCTGCAAAGTCCATCTGAAATTCTTTCTAAATGTAAATGTGAGTGGATGTGTGTGTGTAAACATGCCTACAAAAACCCATTAATTTTAGAATACCAGTTATTGGTGTAAATGAGTTAATGTCCCTAAGGACATTAACTGAGTACAAGGATAGCCAGGTCCACAGTAGAGCCTATGGCAGATTCTGTTTTGCCATATTTAGCACATCTTCATGAGATGTTATATATGTGCAAAATACTAGACACTGAATCACCTGCCAGCACCTCTGGGAGATATCTGCCTTCTGCTATTTTCCTGCTATCTGCCATTTCCTATTTCCAATGTCTTGCCTTGGACTGGCAGGTAAATATGCAGTCAGAAGGTTTCCTGGAACCCTATTTCTACCCTATCCCATCTCATGGACATGCCTGTAGTATCTTGAAGCCTCACATAATTGTCTTTGGAGAACTGTATTGTGTGAGCTGAGAGTTTTTGTTAAAGGTTACTCGTCAAAGGAACAAGAACAAAAAGCAATAATTAAATCTAAAGAGACAGAAGAGAGAGAGAGGAGGAGGAGAAGAAAACTATGACAACTTTCACCCCTTTACGTAAAATTATGTGCAAACATTCTCTGCTGTGAAAAACAATTTGTATCTAAATATATATGGCCAGATGGGCATGTTAACTCTGCTGCTGGAGTCACAGGATCATTGGAAAAAAACATTATTATTAAAGCAGGCCCTTCCCAAGCTAAGCAAGGACTGGTTTCTGATTTTGGTAGTTGTTTTAAATTATGTTATGTTTTGCTCAATAATAGAGAATCAAAAGCACAACTTAGTTTCCAGACCAGTTCTGACCTCTTAGCCAAAATAATGGAAAATTTTCAAAAAACACCAGGAGAGGATAGAAAAGCTCATCACAATGCTTTTGCTGTCATTGCTCTGTTGTCCCAGGGACAGCTGATGGAGGGCTGTTCCCCTGGAGGTGGAATTTTAATTAAGGACTTAACATTTTAGTAAGCAGGGACTGTAAGAACAAACTTGTGGAAGCAGAACAGCCATATTAACCGTATTTATGGATTTGCATTCAGGCTATGCCTGGAAAGGACAATGCAGGCTCTTTCATTTCCTATGGGAAGCTGGGTACAACAGAGCCATTCTCCTGAGTATGTTGCATACAGCAGAGGCCTTGGCTGCTTTTCCTCTTGTGCAGAGTTCAGCCTCACTCTCAGCAGACGGAGTCCCCGTTGTCTTCCACATGCAGCACACACACATCTGAGTGCAGCAAATGGTCCAGTTGCCTCTCTTCTGAAGTGAAAATGAGTCTTCAGTCTGTGCAGAACTTAGTGCTTCTGAAAGCTGCTTCATGAAGTATTTTGTTCTTCCTTTCTCCTACTTTCTTAGTCCTGTAACATCGCTTGTGCCTGGGCTGAAGACAGTAGGGTATCCCAGCCAAGAAGCTCAGCTGCAATAATCATTATTGATCATTACATGCAGCCTGTGAGCTTGCCTTCAGGGCAAGGGCAAGCTCTCCTGGGTGACCTGAGAGTCCAAAGCAGTGCCCTGAACTTCAGCTGTCATTTGGTTTTGGATCACACCAACCACGTGCTGCTTGAGAGCTGATTTCCATACAGCCACAGAAGGGGCATCATATCAGGTGTGAAGCTCCTGTGATTTATTAATGGGACAGGACTCCAAATGACCATTTTCTTCTGGTTTGGCTGGTCTTGAACACCAGCTTAAATCATCTGACATGGCTCATGATCTTTTTTTTTTTTAAATCATATTCAAAGTGACAGCTCTTAAACCTTCCGTGCCAACAATCATTACTATCCTAAAGAAGGATCTCTAAGACCAGAGCATAACAGAGTACAGAGGGGTGAATACCAGGATCCACTTTGCATAGTGATTTCACTTTTATGGGTGAGAGTTAACCTTATTCCTAGGCTATTATTACCCTTCTAGTTGCATATGTTGTGAATTACAGTCAGTGTCAAGGTCAGATTAGAAAGAGGGTCTTAAAAGCCAGTTCCAGCTTTCTATACTATCAACACAATTTTTCCATTGAGTCACTGGGATTCTACCCAAGAGAGACATCAGAAATGCTGAAGCACCAAAGAACAGAAAACATAACCAAAGTGATAGGCTGGGGGCTGTGGGCATCTACACAAAAGTCCCTACAGCATCAGAGAGAGCAGGCTGAAGAACACCAAGTTTGGTAGCACAGTCGATGGAGTTTCTCTACATTTTTCAGCTTACACAGCAGTAGAAAAAAAGACAGCTTACTCAGCCTCTGAGTGTACTTACCAGATTGTCCCACTGTTTGCTGTCATGTAAGATTTTCAAGTCTCATGGTGAAGCATGATCTTGGGAAGCCTGGAAGGGAAGACATCTTTTAGGAACAGACATTTCTTGAGAGCACAGCTCCTACGTGTTCTCCAGACAAATTTGAGACTGTGTCACTGACAGACAAACAGCTGCCTTGGCAGGACAAACTTCTGGGGCAGCTTCTAGCAGCAGAAAGACAGAAAGACCGAAGTGGTCTCACTTAAAATTCACTGTCACAAACCTTACAGGAGGTCTGTTCTCTCAGATTTTATTTCTGCCACAAAAAACACTTGGGTGCCCACACAAAACCCAGGTCCTAATATCTGAAACTAAGTGTTCAACTATGACCTTAATGTCTGCTGGTTTGTTATCAAAAAGATTTGAAAAAAAAAATCAAATTCACTTAAAACATAATTTTGTTTTTAGACAATGTAATGATTTTTCATACTCCAGGAATCATTGCATAATGCAACAAGCCCATGCAAACCTCATGGATCTCTGTGTGTTTCCATGCAAGGCTAATCTAATCCTTTATCTAGCTGGTGTCTAATTGGTTGAAAGTGAGGGGTTTGCATGAGCACCTGAGGGAAAATTCAGGCCCTCATGGCTGGTAACAAGGTAGGACTTAACAGGATAGAAAAATGTAAATCTTTGGAGGAAGGAAAAGGAAAATTAGAAATATTTAGACAATTTCTTAAATAATAAAGCAACCTTAGAGTTTCAAAAGAGCCTGACTTCATTTCTGACATACAGTTCCCAGTGAGAATTGGTGGCTTTGTGCTCTTCTGTCATTCATCTACCTGTCAAAACTCCTTGCTAAAACCCTGTCCAGCAAAAAACTCAAGGCAGATAGCTGACTTTAAAATATGTGTCCTCTCCCAGCAGTCAGAGAGGGTCTGAGGCACGCATCTGCCCACACACAACCAACCACGAGACCACGGCCAAAGGGTTTATCAGTGGAACCTCACCAGAAATTTTTTTTAGATCTGTTTGCATAAATGTCAACATTGGCTTCTAAGCTTTTCCTCAATTTGACAGCAAGTGACATTTAAAGGGACAAAAGATCTTTTCACACACAGAGCAACAGAGGCTGTCACGCAACTGTAAAGTCTGTAACCACAATGAGAAACAAGCACCACATCCACTCAGATGAATGCTATCATCTCCTCAGTCTTCTGCAAGGAAAGCACGTGCCTGTCAGATGCATTTCCCTGTCTTTTAACTCTGCTGTCAGCACAACTGTCACTTGTTTGCAAGTCCACACGTGAAGTAACCTTCCTAAGAATAGTTCTCATGTTTACACGCACAGAAGCAGTTTGACGGTGAGGTGAATGTGGACAGCACTCACAACCTGTGATACAGGAGGAGGAAAAGGTCACACATTTTCCATCCAGGTCCAAAAGGTTTTCTTCCTTCCTTCTGAGGTGTGGATAAAAGATGTCATAGAACAGTGGAATGGTTTGGGTGGAAAGGAACATTTAAGATCATCTCGTTCTAACTTCCTTGCCCCTGGCAGTGACACCTTCCTCTAGATCAGGTTTCTGAGAGCCCACTCCAGCCTGACCTTGAGCACATCCGTATCTGCTCTGAGCCATATTGCACTAGCCACAATTCTCAACAGAACTGATTAAAACCAGGCTTCCTTTTTTCCCCCCGTAATTTCATTCAATTCAATTCAATATTTTCCAAAGAAACACCTACAGCTCCCATTTAATCTGTCTTTAGAGAAAAGTAATCAGTTTCACCTTTCATAGACAACATTTCCTTTTATAGACTTTAATTGAAAAGAAAATTTCTTAGGAAATGACCATTCTTTCAGACAAACATATTATAAAAAGCCAGCATAAGACACAGGGAAATATCTTTTTTGGCATTCATCGCTGAGTTAGTTTTGACACTCCGGGCACCTCGTTGTGCCGGGGGGATGATCTTTAAGGTCCCTTCAACCCAAATCATTTTATGATTATATGATTCCATGATTCTGTGACTTCAGAAGATAAATTGTTTGAAGTGGACCACATTAGAGCAGGCCATAAGCACACTGAGCACCTCCCTGGCTGCCTCTCTCTGTCGTACACAGCACAGCCGAGGGAGCCCCGCTGTTATTCAGAGCACTTCAGCCATGAGCTGCAGTGACAAACAGCAACTCTGACTCATTGTTGATGTACCTCCAATGCCGAGTGTGGCTAATTTCCACTGAGTGTGTCTAATGAGCTGATATTTTATGGGTATTTCCTAAGCACTGTAATATGAGTCCTACAGATCCCTTTGCTGGAAGTTAGCCTGCTCTTCCCTAAACACAAGTCTTGGTGCTGCAAGCCAGCAGTGGTTGTAAAAGTCCTGGTTTCTGTGGGGTGAGCATGGCATGGCAGAGCTTCAGAGAGGGCAGAGCTTCACTCCATGTTGGTGTGAGTGGGGAGGATGCAATGCTCCGTGTCAGGGTGCAGAGGGAGGATGCAGTGAGCAGAGCCCATCCCTTTTTCCATCTGCTCGCTCTGGTCCAGCTGCCAGACTGACTCAGAGGCAGGAAGTCTCTCCCCCAGTGGGGAAGGCTGCGGGACAGGGCAGCGTGAACCACCAGAGCGAGATGAACACCAGTGATGACCTTGTGGGGAAAGGGGAAAATGAGCCACCAGCATTTGAGAGGAACATCCTCAGAAGGGATTTATCAGGCCTTTCCTGGCAATGAACTGAACTGTGAACAAACCCAGCGGAAGTGTGTCCCACTCCTCTGTACCCACATCCTAAGATCAGTCATTTTGAGCAAGGACCCCAGAGCAGCAGCGGGATCAGGGTCAGCCTCTTTCCCTGGCTGAGAGAAAGATGATCTGCAAGTCACGATGCAGCAAAATTCCAGGAAGAAAAAAAATGCCACAGACTCAGGGAAACAATTGGCCTCTGGCCCTGGGCTGCCTTTGCACAGACACATCGTGGCTCCTCTCTGTGCAGCTGCTTTGGATTCACTGCAAGCACCAGCCACGGCCAGGGGCCAGCAGCAAAGTTCAAGAATTAAATGATGCTTTTGACTCTTCATTGACCTGTGGAGCTGGATGATCTTCTAATAACCAGATCAGAGGTGGGTTGCCTTTTTACATTAGTCAGGCACCAAGGTGTGACCTTCTTAAAAATAGAGTGTGTAAAACCAGGACCAGAATATCTAACCAGCCTGCCCAGACACACAGGGGAGCAGCAGGCTCCTGCTCTCCCAGCAGAATTTCTGCATAAATCTTTAGGATGGCAAAGGTGTACTGATATTTCAGTATCTAGGGTGAGGTGGTGTTTCTTCCTGGTGGCACAGCACTGCCTTGCAGACATCTCCATAAGTGTGGACTAGAGACACATTTCAAAACAGCCAGAAAAGACAGAAGTATGGCAAGATAAAAGGGAAATTATTCAGGAATATGCACCAAGCAGCAGTGCTTGCCATCTGAGCCTCAGCAGTGAAGCCTGCCAGCTTGCATCAGACCAGACTCATCACTGACCGTGCAGTTAAATTGCCAAAAATAGTGCTGTGCACCTCAGACAGAGAGACTCCATCCATCCTGCTTCCATGCCAGACTTCTGCATCACATCCCTCTGTCACAGAGCTGTGCCTGCATTGAGTTTGGGCAGAGGGATTTCCACCACAGATTCTGATTCATGATTCTTGTGCTGGTTTTAAACTGATGGCATGTGGTGCAGTTACACCAATGGGCAGGGAGAAAACCTGCAGTGAGAGAAGTCTGCAGTCGTGCCTGTGCTCTCTCTTTTCCATCCTCCTCCAAATCCTGGCTCTGATTTACAAACGATCCCTAATCCTTACATATTTCAGCAGTCACTAAATCAACTACTTTACATGGCTGCCACTATCTCCAATCTAAGTTGTCTCCAAGGATGAAACAAGCCAGGAAGTCACTCCCAACTTTCTGTTGCCAAATGGTCGTTCTCCAAGAAGACCAGGAAGCCTTTCAATGTTGCCATATTTATACCCACTGAAGGAGCTGCCCATTTCCTCTAACATCTCTCTAAGAACCACAGCAAACTGAAATGGTGGTCAGGCACTGGAACAGGCTGCCCAGGCAAGTGGTAGAATCACCATCCCTAGGAGTATTCAAAAGAGATGTGGATGTGGCACTTGGGGACATGGCTTAGTGGCAACATGGCAGAGATGGATTTAATGTCTGGGCTCAACGATACTATGTTCTAACCTTAATTAATCTGTGATTCTATGGAATGCAGCCCTGTCAATCTAATATGAAAGTATGTGTGTTAAACCAGGGAAAGCCCTCCATTCATATTTTCTGTCTTATTTAATAATGCAGGTATAGCCCACAGATATTGCAGCTTACTTTTCAGCTGTGATGCTAAATGCTTTGAAAATAAACAACAAAGGGGCTGTTTGGCAGAGGAGAAAGAGAGGAACAGCAAGTTCACTTTGTGTGGTAGGAAAGGGCAGTAATTGCAGTGTGTCTATTTTGCAGCACAGGTTTGCTGCATGCAGCAGATCAAATTGTTAGAAAGGGGAGCTGTGAGCATGGTGGGGGCGGGGGGTAAAGAAGAAAGAGCTGAAACCACAGTTGTTCAGACAAATGGGCTAATCACAGCCTGGGTTACACACACGTGCAGGTGCAGACTGATCCCAGCCAGCATCTGTGGAAAATGTCACTTGGCAGAGGGGCACGTCACACAAAGCAAACCCTGTGCACACAGAGCCCACTGCTGGGAAAGGGTCCTCTGGGGTCTCCACTGCATCATGGCCTCTCTGAAGGGCACTTAAAATATCATTATTCTATTAGGGCCAGGTCAGTTCAGGTGCAGCAGAGCTGTTTCCCTGACCTGCAGAGAGGCTCTGGCTGATGGGGAGCCCTGGGGGGGAGCTGCCATGAGAGCTGGCAGAGGGGCAGCAGTGCAGGGAGTGGAGGGGCTGCGAGGCTGACACTGGAATAAACACACCACCCCAAGCAGCATTTCTCTCACCCTCCTGCTCCCAGTTCCACGTGGTCGAGATTGCACAGCCCTTCCCTTGCCTCTGCTCCCTGCCTGCTTGTGTAACATCAACAGCCAACCCTTTTATACACAGACTTTGTCCTGTTTCCTCTTTGATGTAAGAGCCCTGGATAACCCTGGGATCAAAGAAAAAGACAGAAGGATAAAGTATACACTAGGTGAAAGCAACTGCGTTCATTCTGCCTTCTCCGTTTCACTTATGCCCTGTCTCCCTGTGAGAAATGTTGGGTGGAACGAGAACAGAAAAACACAGGCAGAGGGAAAATAGAAATTATGTTTTGCTCAGAGCACTAGAAATATAAGAAATTTAAACAAAGGTTATTCCTTTTGTTGTACTTTAGCTGTGCCTTCGGGCTTTTGGACACAGCTCTGTGGTCCACGCTTGCTTCGTCTTCCCTTCCACTTTGCGTGGCCCCAAGCTGTGGCTGAGCACACACTGTGGTCACTGACTGCAGAGCAGAGTTCCCAGTGCATCAGAGCATTAGCTGGCAGCTGGGCAGACAGATTTACACATCCCAGATGTCCAGGGTGCTCCCTCCAGCTCATGCAGGCAGTGTCAGAGAGGGTTTGAAACCAGCAGCGTCCTCTCCCTTGAATTGCTCTCCCCGTGCAGCTCGGTGGCAGCTCTCCTTATATGGATGGGTTAGAAAGCAGTCAAAGGGATACCCTTAATAATTCCAGTCTGTGGCAGCAACAGAGATCTTCAAAGTGCAACCTGGGGATGCAGCCTGGGGTTGCCTGGCCCCACTATAACCCAGACAAATCTGTTTCCACCCCTGCAGCCTTTCTGAACCAGATCTCCACACCAGAGCTCACTCATACCACTGGCATGAGAGAGAGCATGGCACAAAATGGCTAAACCCATCCAAAAATCATAGAATGATTTGGGTTGGAAATTACCTTAAAGATCATCTAGTTCTGACCCCCCGCCACACGCAGAGGCAATTTCCAGTAGACTAAGTTTCTCAAAGCCCCATCCAGCCTGACCTTGAACACTTTCAGAAATTGGCCATCTGAAACTCCTCTGGGCTTGGTTTAAAATGCTCCAGACTATTTTGTTCACTCCAATTTTGTGACACCAAAGCAGAGAGTTGAGAGTGTCTCAGTCTTTTCTAAAGCTGTTGCTATGAGAATGCACAAAAATGCTCAAAACCCTTTTAAACAAGAAAAAAAAAAGCAAACAACTTGGCTTTTCTCTGCACCGAGAAGTATGCTTCAGCTGAGCTCAGAGGTGTCTGAGTTAATATCTGTTTTACTTAATCTGGCAGCCTGATTTCTTCGAGGATGTACTTTCTGAATTGATTTCTGTGCACCTGTCAGACACATTGCTCTGACAAGGCAGGAACTGGGAGAAAAAATGTTATCTGATGAGTTCAGCTCTGGACAAAATCAGCACAAGACCCTGAGGTGCATTTTTATACAAGCATCAGCACTGTTTCATTATAAATCAATAGAAAATTGCAGAATGCCTAAAAAGTCAGCAACATCCCAGTGACTACAGAGAAACAAGCCCCGCTAGGCAGCTGTGGCTGAGAGGAACACGTGCCTTGCTGATGCTCAACATCAATTTCCAGCAGCAGCGATGCTTCACCACTCTAATCATGTTTTCAGGGAAAACAGCTCAAATAAAATATTGCAAGGACTTTCACTTTCCAAAAGCACAAATGGACAGTGCACTCTGTTCTCTGCTGCTCCATGCACCTGTCAGAGCAAAGTGTCCAAGAAACAAGTAGACATGGATCCCGACACACAGTTTAGTGTGTGGTGGCATGGGTAAAAGGGTGGACTGGATGACCTTGGAGATCTTTTCCAACCCTAATGATTCTGTGATTCTGTGACCTGGGAGCATCCTGCAGGGATGAGCAGGACACAACCACCAGGCTCTGAGGCCACACCTCCAGTCCTGTGTCCAGTTCTGGGCTCCTCAGTTTGGGAAGGACACTGAGGTGCTGGAGCAGGTTCAAAGGGCAATGAAGCTGGTGAAGGGTCTGGAGCACAAATTCTGTGAGAAGCAGCTGAGGGATCTGGGGGTGTTTAGCCAGGAGAAGAGGAGGCTCAGAGGGGACTTTACTGCTTTGCAACTCCCTGACAGGAGGCTGTAGCCAAATGAGGGTAGGGTTCTTCTCCCAGGCAGCCACCAACAGGACAAGAAGATAAGGCCTCAAACTGCACCAGGGGAGGTTTAGGTTGGACATCAGGAGGAATTTCTGCCCAGAAAGGGTGATCAGACACTGGAATGGGCTGTCCAGGGAGGAGTTGGAATCACTGTCCCTGGAGGTGTTTAAGGATAGGCCGGATGAGGCACTCAGTGCCATGGTCTGGTTAACACGGTGGAGTTTGGTCATAGGTTGGATTCACTGATCCCAGAGGTCTTTTCCAACCCCACTGGTTCTGTGATTCTGTGATCACTCAGCAGGATGTGCTGCCTTTAAGGATGGCCAAACCCAATCTCTGTGCTGAGATGAAGCCACAGACTGAGGCTCAAGGTTTTGTTCCCCAGCTGCCCAGCACGGCCCTGAAGAGCCACGTCCCCTCTGTACACCTTGTTTCCCCTGCTATGAAACAGGAAATTTCCCTTCTCCACCTTCATTGTTGGTGTTTGCTCTGCAGGGCCTCTCTCGGCCTGTTTGCACCGGCCTAATACAATGGAGTCATAATCCGAGGTGTTGCCATTGCAAAAATAGAAACGGAGAACAATGTCTCTCTTCAAAACAAGACTTTTTGTGTATATCATTGTGTAAAATACACTGCTCAAAATCCATTCACTGTGCTAAGCAGCAACTCAAATCAAAGGCAGAATTCACATCATACTTGGTAATCAATTGCGGGAAGTAGCTGTGGATTTTCTACCTTGATTCATTTCTCCTTTATTTGCAATTTTCTGTGATTTTTCTTCAAAGTCCCTTTCCTCTGAAGTCAGATGGGATCCCCATTAGTGGCACTTTCATGTAGCTGAAGGAGTGTGTCAACGTTTTCTAATATAGATTAAAGCTCCAGAAAACAAGAGGGAATGAACTGTTGGGCTCTCAGGAGAGAAGTGGGAAATAGAAAAATTACCAGACATGGTGTTTAAGACTCTCTCAGAATGCTTAAAAGCTGTGTATTCCAGTCAGTCCTTAAGCAAATACAGCTTTAAATAAAGCTAGGTATAAAACATATAATATTTATGCCAGGTAAAAGAATAATTTGAAGAGATGCCCAATTTCATATAGGCTTATACTTTGATTTTTAATTGAGATATTTGCTGCTATTCTGTATTTTTCTGACTGTGTTCCTTTCTCAACTAAGGCAAAAAATTAAATGTTATAAAAATAATAATTTCCTCATAAATTTCTACTCTCTGCACCTAGTGACCACTGCATGCATAACATTTTAACAGCGATTTACATTAAAATACACACTGCTTGTTTCAAAATTAGTTCACTTGTTTTTCAGCTGCATGATTGATGTTTCTCCCAACCAAAAGTAACTCCTCTGAGCTCAGCAGAGCTGCCTCTGATGTTCACAAGGCGTCAGAGAAGGTGAATTAAACCTAATAAATCTTTTCAAGAGTGAATACACTCTAAATGGAGTTATAGCTAACAGGCAGTACAAGAAATTCGTGGAAATACCACTGAATTAGAACGTTTGATTCAGAAACTGTATTCAAGCATGGAATGATTAACAGAACAGTTAAATTATTTAATCCTAACATGAGGGTTAGAAGTTTAAAGAGCTTTGGTTAGAGCAGAAAGCCATCACTAATTCCTGTCACTTGGAAAAGCTACATATTTCAGAATTCATTTTCATTGTACATGTGGATGAAAGGTTTAAAATTATAACATTTTTATAAGAACAAACTTCCTGAAAATAAAAAATAGTAAATAAATGGATCTACTGAAAAAAACTCAACAGTTTCACTTCAAAACTTTTAAATAAAGGTGAGGGTTGTGCTTATCCATACCAGCAGTTTAATGCATTTCCAACAACCTGAAAAATCTGGACTCTGTGCTAAACCTCGTTTTCACCTTTGTGTAGAGCACTCCATGGCAGCTGGAGGACCAGATCTGGTTATTTGTGTTTGCTCTCAGTCCAGGCTGCAGTTCTGGTCTCCCAGAAAGGCCCCAGTTGTCCCAGTGCCCGTGGTGCCCAGGGCTGTGTTCCCATCGAGGGGCACTGCCTCAGGTGCAGGAGTCACTGTCACCGTCAGGGAAACAGCTTTGCTCAAACTGGCTCAGGTCTTTTAAGAGGGAACAGAGGGAACAGTTCAGATCAGGGTCAGTTAGTTCACACCATTTCACCTCATTTCTCCCAGTGGAAACATCTGAACTCCTCTGTTGAAAGTGATAGCTTCCCATGGAAACTTCGGATTCTGTAGAAATCACATTTTATAGCTGAAAATTCCTCTCCAGCTCTACAGAGGAATTTGGATTTATTTTTTCTCTTCAAATGAAAAATCCTCTGGCCTCAGCTCAACCAGGCACTTCAGCACCTCCTCTGTACACCCTGGGCTGCAGCCAACCTGCAGCCTCCTGCTCTCCTAAGAGGAGCCTGCAAGACCCAGTTCTGTGCTGAAAGGGCCACCAAATCATCCCTAGAAATTGCCCTCCTGAGATGATGGGATATCACCCTCTGCTTCATGTGAGTGCAACCATGCTGAAATAGAGGATAAGGGTATCCCGAGCTCAGGTTTGCTCTCAGCTCTCCCTTTCACAGGCACACAAAAACACACTGAGGGTTAAGACCATTTCATCCATCTCCATCTGTTGCTTTTCCAACATTACAATCCCTTCATTGTCTGCAGTGGCTGCCACACTGGACAGGAAAGTGGGAAGATCCTCAGCAGGGCGAAGAGAAAGCATTAGCAGCATTTAAAACCTTTGCGGTAGCCAAGAGAAAAATAATAATTCCTAACTTCAGATTTTCTTATCAGAAAGTTTAAATATTTCCAAGGCTTTTGTTTACAGTGTTTAACATTTCTGCTTCTCAAGTCATACAGGCTTAGAGCTGCTGCCCAAATGTTTGGCTAATCTCTGCAAGCTGCAGGGCAAATAGCAGCTGAGGTTTGTCCTGGTGCAAAGAACAATGGGCCTGATTCCTTTTCTGGGAAATGCAAAGCAGAGTTTCTGTCCTGGTCCTCCTTACATTCAGGAGCAGGTATTTTGTTTTCAAGTCTCTCAAGCAATGCCTCATGGGGAAAAACAGCATTAAGGTCAGACTTAAGATGCAGACAAAGTGTCAGAGAGGCTGGTGTTGGGAAGGGGTTGCAACATACCATTTAATCTTCCCCCTGCCCAAAACAGGACTGATGGCATGTAAAATGTCAGCTACAGAAGCACTGGAGTTTGGGCAAACCCGATGCTCCTGAGCTCTCACACTGACCTCAGCATTACACTGGAGCCTGCTGGATTCAGTTCAGTGTGCCAAACGTGCCCCTGCCCCATCAGTTCACAGCTCAGAGGATCAGATGCTATTTAAGTCACACTACCCAGAGTCATCAGAGGCTATTTTAAACGCTGCCCTAGCTCTGGAATGATGCCCGAGGCATTCCTGTGCTCCCTGAGCCAGGGAGTGGCTCTGACTGCGGAGCTCTTGCTCCTGGCAATGCCTGGGACACACA